>PIJE02000089.1:0-187500 GCA_002895965.2 Coryphaenoides rupestris
TTATACAATTTGTATAAAAGCTATTGACTGAAGCCCAATAAGTGGGCAATAGTTAGAGGGTGTTCTGCATATTGTTCTATGTATTTATGTATTCACGTTGGTGATTGGTATTATTTGGATATTTACATTTAGGATGTAAAGGTATATATATGAATTATTATTGTAAATATTGGTTAAGGAAATGTTCTGTGTGTATTTAATGTAGTTTTATGTATAGACTTTACCCCTTGTAATGGTTTGGCCCAAGACTGATTTCCAACAGTATCATTTGTGTGATTTCTTAAGGCCTATGGAGAGGCCAAGTCACCCATCTAAATTGTATAAAAAATCATTCTAGATTTTTATAGAATAACATTTTTATAAAAAATATAACAATTATAACATTATGTAATAATGTAAGGGACACGACTGTATGCAACTGTGCTGTTATCGGAAAATAATGCAAACCGCGGGGCTCAACAGGACATATTAGCTGGATTTGTTTTCCATGGACAAGGCGACTGTGTCCGCGAAAGTCACGTGGGAGTTTGAAGAGAAGCCCTTTATGTTTGCTCCTTCTCACTCTCTGCTATATACTGTATGTATGTTGGACCTGAGCAGGGTTATATTAGCTCACTAGCTCTGCTGTGAGTGTGTGTTGTGTGTGTGTGTGTGTGTGTGTGTGTGCGTGTGTGTGTTGTGTGTGTGTGCGTGTGTAGTGGATTGATATGGCATTCCACTTGCCATGGTTTGTATACCTTGGGACCGCCCCTGTAGATCTGGGAGGGAAACCCCTTGCTCTCCCCAGTCTACCAGAGGTGTCTCAGGGGTAGGTTGGTATTTTTTTGATCACCTGTACATTCATAGATTTAATGTTTTATTTTCATAATTATTAGGGAACTGTTACTGTTTGTTGATATACTGACAGGGTGTCATGTATTTGTGTTGGTGTTTTTCTGTCCATGTAGTTGTGTCTGCTGGTGCTACACTGTTGGGTCTGCGAGGGTCGTGATCATTGTTCTGTTCACCAGGTACATTTCTTTATTTTCTATATTCATAGTATTGTACGTTGGTTAACATGATATTGTATATGTTTAACAATTGTCGCCGACACGGCCCAGTGTACCACAAGGAGTCTGAACACACGCAGACAGAAGGGCTGTCCAATAAAATAAAGTAACGGCTTATTATATTATGTAACGAAAATATTCCAACATTCAAAATGTCTCATTCGGTGTCAGCAAGTATATGGGGAAATAATTGAAAACAAATAAATTGGTTTGGCACCGGCTTACAACTCAAAGCATGTGCAATCCACGCCGGCACAACAACATTATAAGAGAGCATCCTTTTTTATTGTAACATACATTGAACTGAAAATTCATTCCTGCACGGGTCTGATTTTCAAGACCCGCTCCCGTCCCACACGTGCAATACCAAACCCACCATCCGCACATATAACCCAACACGACTCACAGCCCGACCCGAACCCGCATATCCTATAATAACCATGAGCAGTGAAAACGTCTCATAATGGTAGGGTCAGAATTTGGCGTAAACAACATGCAGCATGGATCCATCCTGCCTTGTATCAACGGTTCAGGCTGGTGGTGGTGGTGTAATGGTGTGGGGGATATTTTCTTGGCACACTTTGGGCCCCTTAGTACCAATCGAGCATCGTTTAAACGCCACAGCCTACCTGAGTATTGTTGCTGACCATGTCCATCCCTTTATGACCACAGTGACATCTTCTGATGACTCCTTTCAGCAGGATAACGCACCGTGTCACAAAGCTCAAATCATCTCAAACTGGTTTCTTGAACATGACAATGGCCTTCACAATCACCAGATCTCAATCCAATAGAGAACCTTTGGGATGCGGTGGAACGGGAGATTCGCATCATGGATGTGCAGCCGACAAATCTGCAGGAACTGTGTGATGCTATCATGTCAATATGGACCAAAATCTCAGAGGAATGTTTCCAGCACCTTGATGAATCTATGCCACGAAGAATTAAGGCTGAAGGCAAAAGGGGGTCCAGCCCGGTACCAGCTAGGTGTACCTAATAAAGTGGCCGGTGAGTGTATATATATATATACAGTATATATATACACTATATGTGTTATGATTGTGTGTTATGTTTGCTGTGGCGCGTGACTGACGTTGTTGCTGACCGAGCATGTGAGCAGTCCTGACCAGACTAGCATCAGTGTGCATCAGAGTGATGTTGCTAGCGGTCCTGTTTCCAGAGAGGAGATGCACGCCCGTCTTTGGGTGTCCGTCTAGACTCCAGCTGTAGTGGAGTCCATCACCCCCAGCAGAGCAGGACACCCTCTGGTCTCCACGGGACAGACACTCCGAGGACAGGTGTGGAGAGGAGTCAGGTGCTACGGGCAAACCAACTGATGAGGTGAGTCTCACAGTTTGACATTAGGATCAACCTGAAACCTTTTTATTCTGTAGCCCAATATTTACTTATATCTAGAAATATCCAACTCCTTAATCCAAATGTGATTACTGTGCCACTTTTTATGCCCACATACACAAATTGGGCAGTAGCCGTATAAACAGCAACTTCTCCTACAGCACTTCTAAAGTAAAGTTGTCACGGTCCGTCTCTGTCCCCCTTATGTGTGATTTATGTTGTGTTTTGGCACCCGCTGCTGGACATTGTATATCGTGGTGGTCGTGTCATTTTCATCCACCACGTTGTCTTTGTTGTGTTTGTCTCTGCCCCCACCTGTCATAGTTTACCCCCTTCCTTGTGTTGTTCCCCTTATCCTGCCCGTTTGTTCATTTTCCTCAGTTTTTGTTTATTAGTTTCGATTAAAAGTTCAACCTGCTGCCTGCTTTTGGGTTCTCTCTGTCCTCTTGGTTCTCTCACACCAACCCCCGTGACAGAAGGAACTGACCAATAATGGACCCAGTAGAGCTGCGCCTGCTCACACAGGTTTGTGAGTTTCAGCAGAACTCGTTGCCTGACCTCCTCTACATCAGCGTGGTCCGCTCTGGCTGGAGTTTTTTTTTCAAGGAGTGAGCGTAAAGAAAGTAATGACTGAGACCCCTCTGACTCATCTCTCACCTGTAGTTTTCTTCTTGTTGCAGAAGTCCCAGAGACCGTGCTGTCAGGGCAGTGCAGTGAGCAGTTACATCCCCACTGTGTCGTGGCTGTGCTGTCAACCAAGTATCCGTGTCAATGCCTGCTGAGATTGGCAGAGAACCCCAGAGGCGCTATACGTCTCTAAAAATGACATTTGATTGTCATTGTGTATGAGTGAACGTGTTTGTTATATCGTTAGTGTCTTTGGAAAGGTAAAAACGCCAACAGATAAAGGTTGGTGTGCACATAGATGCGTGCGGCGATGACACAGGTGAAGATAATGAGCCAATGACTTTTCCATTTGTTCCCTAAAACTACCTGGTCGTAAGAATCGAGATGCACAGTCCAGTCTATACGCAAGTGTTATGGGGCTGAATGTAGTGCTTAATGTGATAAATATATGAATATATAGACCAGCACATTGATATCATGGTTAGCCTTTACATGTAAGGCCACTGGTCAATGCATTGCTCCAAATGGATCTGAATTTCTATTTGGCCAGGAAGGCCTTAATCCCCCCTGTTCTGTTTAAAGGGGCACAATGTACTTGTTTAATGGATTTTTTGACCCCAAACTATAAGTGATGTCACCCCTCAGATATATTTTCCTGTTAAAAATAAAACTGCATCCAGTCCTCTTCTGAAGTCTCCCTCAGTGGAAGCCTTAATGTTGGCCTGGAGGGCCACAACGTTTCACAGATAAAAGACACATGTACGCCTCAAAAACACTAAAGTTCAGATCTTTATTCCTCAATCCATCAATTAAAGAATCATCATATATTAGTGATTCCCCCCATCCCCTCCATATTTCATAAGACTCAAGACATACATCCTCATATTTACCATTTGTACAATTTGTTACTTGGTCCATTCATCACGAGTCATCATTCAATTACCCATCCATCAGTGTGTGCGCACACGCACACACACACGCACACACACACACACACACACACCAACACCAACACAGCAGAGTGTCAAAGGCTCTGCACATTAATATTTTACACCCATTGACAAAGGAAATAACAGACGTGATGTACCGTTGTTTTTCCCATTTGGGCACTTTTTCTTTTTCGACTGAAGCAGATTTTGTTCTTAAAGCTGCATAAAAAAGGACTGTTTCTACAGAATACAGGAAGGGGAAACAACGAGTGAACAGGGGGAGATGTTGAGAGAGTAACAAGACAAAGAGAGGGAGAAGGACAAAGAGGGAGAGAAGAAGAAGGAAAAGAATCGGATACAGACATGCTAGTTAGCGAAAGCTTTCATTTCGGGACCACGGAAATGAGCTCACGGCGTTGTACTTGCCAAGGTTGCATTGGAAAATACAAATGATCCCCCCCACCCCTGACCAATATGAAGCAACACCCCGTATTTACACAGCTTGCTCTCTGGCTCATGGGGCATCCGATGACAACGAGTAGCTAAAAGTGCAGTGGTCGGGTTCTGTTAAGACTTAACACGCTGTGTAGAGAAGGCGTGATTGGGGGGGGGGGGGAGCAGAGACGAAGGACGCTACACTATCTTAACAAGTTAGGTGATCAAGTAAAACACATGATGTATGCAACGTGGTATCAATCGGGGCAAACTAAATGACCACCTATAGTTGCGATACATCCGCTTGTTGTAAGATCTGTGAATGCAGCAGTTCAAGTAATCCCCACCCCAACAAACATCTCTCCAGCAGCTGTTGGCCATGTCCACTTCCTCCAGTAGTGGTGAGGTCCTGGTTTTTTTTTGTCTGTTCAAGTCACAGAAATCCAGTGTAAAAGGACAAGGGAGTGGCATCTATATGGCACGAAATGAGTACTGTTAAAATAAAAAATGACAAAAAATAAAGAAAGAAAAAGCTGATATCCCTTTTGGTCGTCGATATGATCGTCCCCTCAAGCCCCAGCTCCACCAGAGCTTCACAAGGTTTTCGGTTCCAGAAGGTTAGTGGAGAGATCAGGAGAATGCTGGAAGTTGGATGGAGATGAAGAGGAGTTCTGAGCCGTACCAGACCAGACTGGACTGGGGTCATGCCTGGCAAATTCTGACCAGGGCTGTGCTTGGGTTTCATAAGAGCTCCACGTTGCAGGACTGCATCCGCTGGTACTGCTACTTGCCGAAGATGTTCTCGTACTCCAGCAAAATGAGCTCCACTATCTGGTTCTGGTAAACCATGTGGACCGCCATGTTCATGGTCTCCGTCTCGGGGCGCAGCAGCGTGGGCCCGAACACGATGGCCACGCTCTGGGTGTTCATGCGGTTCTCCTCGCCGTGGTCGATCACCCTGGAAGCCATTATTCACAATTAGTATCATTAACATTTATACTGCTAGAGCTTAATTTTGTGCTCATGTTTTGATTGGAGCTTCCCTGTGCTGT
Source organism: Coryphaenoides rupestris (assembly GCA_002895965.2). Classification (NCBI taxonomy): domain Eukaryota; kingdom Metazoa; phylum Chordata; class Actinopteri; order Gadiformes; family Macrouridae; genus Coryphaenoides; species Coryphaenoides rupestris. The sequence goes on from PIJE02000089.1 coordinate 5,449, forward strand.
CTGTATTTACTACTACTACTACTACTGCTGGTGACTTAAAGGGGCCTGAATTTACCACCAGGTGTGGGCTAGCCATTACAAGCAATTTAAAAATTGTCATGGTTCAGTTCACTGGGTAGGCTGGTAGTCTAATCTATTCATCACACGGTGGACACTCCCACTTGTGATGTCACTTCATCACATGACAATTTGGAAACGGTTGTAATGGCTGATTACGCTCACACTTGGTGGTATAATAGGGCCCCTTTAATCTTTGTAAATAGACTCTTGGTTCAAACAGCTCTACCTATTGGATTCTCTAATCAGAGGCATCCCTCATGTGAGTCACTTCTCGAGATTTCTTTATGGTTATTTCTTACCCAAAAGCAAGGGCTGGAAAATGTCATTTAAATGTTCCTCATTTTATTGTTAAAATAAACTTGACAAAATTGGGAATTGACCCATTATTCAAATGTTTAATTTAACATGACAATTTGATGATATAGGCTGTATGGTTGGCGGTACCTGCGGAGGTGCTTGAAGAGAACCTGCATGGTGTCGTGGTTTGGCTTCGGCAGCCGCTTCACCAGATCTTTAATGGCATGCAGCCGCTGCTTGTGCTCGGAAATCTCTGCCATTCAAAAGAAATTGATGAGCATTAGAATTATTATCAAAGACAGATCAAATGTTGTTCTTATGTAATAATGATGTATTATTTTTTTTAAAAAGCACCTTTTGTTATAATAATGTAATCATAAGTAATCCCAATGATGATTATTATGAATGATGTATTATTAAAGAAAGATAACATTTTGTTAAAAACAAACTTCATGTTCCTGTCATTGTAACATTTTAGGTGGGTTTTATTTCTGTCTGTCTGTCTGTCTGTCACAGCACCAGCATGGTCAATATGTACTGGTCAGCACTGGTGCACTGCCAGACCACCATTAATGGGATGAGCTACACCTGTGTTCTTCCTGCTGAGAGAAGACTTTATAAGGTTGCAGTTCATGACATTCAAGCGGACGGAGCAGCAGACGTACTGATGGCGTTGACAAAGTCGTGGAAGGAGGCGAAGGTGAAGAGGGGCTCGGGCAGCTCCCGGAAGTACATCTTCAGAGCCCCAGTCGTCACGTGGATGTCCTCCCACTTCCCGTCCGACAGGTTCACCTTCTCATCTGGACACACACACACGCTATTAATTATTCTCCAAATACTCTATTCCCAGTCCATACACTGGCACATATTCATTTTACAGAAATAGTCGACAATAACACATTGAAAACTTCACGGTGAAATACGACAGGGGCACCAGCGCTAAGCCAACATTTGATGTCAGAGTGAGTCACCGTGGTTGACAGCGTAGCGTAGCTTCTGGATGATGGCCAGGTTTCCACTCACTCGGTACAAGCCGTCGACGTGCAGACCTGCAGTGTAGAAACAGGAAGTGGTAAGAGTGTAAAGTGTACTTTACGAGTACAAACTTTGCTTTTGGTGTGGCACGTAGTCTTCAAATGCATCCAGATTTTCTTATTCAATTTTAGTCACATGGCATGATAAAATGGCTTGTAGTGGCCAATGACACTCACACCTGGTGGTAAAATACAGGCCCTTTAACCTGTAGATGGCAGCAAAGTACAAAACTGAGTCTAATGTGAAGTCAATAATAGAAACAATAAAAACCACCTTGTCTAGAAACACCCCTTGCCGCTAAAATGCATCACACTGGATAAATAAATCCACCCCTTGGGGAGCCGGCGGTTAGTGCATACTGTTTTGTTCCACGTGGTCGATGCACATCCGCACGAAAACGGGGACCGAGCTGCTCTCGCGCTGGCACAGACTGCTCAGGCAGCAGCCGAACACCTGGTCTGCACACACACACACACACACACACACACACACACACACACCCACACACACACACACACACACACACACACACACACACACACACACACACACACACACACACACACACACACACACACAGTGTTATAGTCACCGGTTCAAAGACTTGTTTTGACATTAGGGAGGAGGCAAAACATTTCATAAGTAACTCCCAAAAATAAAATACTAAACTGATATAAATAAATACAATTTTTTAAGTACAAATTTATTGACAATGAAATAGACAACAGTATAAACCGTAGAGTTTTAATGTATTTGAATAATAGGACATATTCAGTGCACATTACCCAACATACAATAACATTGTATGGCAGAAAGCAACATCCTCCTGCATTCACCATCACTCACCACTGTGGGACAACTTAACACTGTCACATCTGACCTATAATCACACTTTTTTTTTTACATTTATTCAAGAAAATTTCAGCTGGCAAACATAAGAGGCCACTGCATTGTCCCTGCATAGTTTATGCCTCATGTATCATCAATAACGATGATGACAGGCCGGGTATATAGGCCTATATAGTAAAAAGAAATTTGGTGATCCATCATCCATAATGCATGTTTTTTCTTTGCATGCTCTTGAACAATTTCATTTTGTACAAACTCCTCCATACGTTCAAAGCGAGTGTCTGTGTGTTTTCACATTTAGTCCTCTTTAAACAAACCAAAGTCGATTGATAAATGATTTTGTGATGCACATTATTTGGCCTGTCGGCTCTCATATCACGATGTGTTCCACATCACACCAGTTCAACTGGTAGGTAGGGGGACTGAACACTTTGTCTAGCTCTGGAAGTTTACATCTAAATTATGGCACGAAATGAGTACTGTTAAAATAAAAAATGACAAAAAATAAAGAAAGAAAAAGCTGATATCCCTTTTGGTCGTCGATATGATCGTCCCCTCAAGCCCCAGCTCCACCAGAGCTTCACAAGGTTTTCGGTTCCAGAAGGTTAGTGGAGAGATCAGGAGAATGCTGGAAGTTGGATGGAGATGAAGAGGAGTTCTGAGCCATGCCAGACCAGACTGGACTGGGGTCATGCCTGGCAAATTCTGACCAGGGCTGTGCTTGGGTTTCATAAGAGCTCCACGTTGCAGGACTGCATCCGCTGGTACTGCTACTTGCCGAAGATGTTCTCGTACTCCAGCAAAATGAGCTCCACTATCTGGTTCTGGTAAACCATGTGGACCGCCATGTTCATGGTCTCCGTCTCGGGGCGCAGCAGCGTGGGCCCGAACACGATGGCCACGCTCTGGGTGTTCATGCGGTTCTCCTCGCCGTGGTCGATCACCCTGGAAGCCATTATTCACAATTAGTATCATTAATATTTATACTGCTAGAGCTTATTTTGTGCTCATGTTTTGATTGGAGCTTCCCTGTGCTGTCTGTATTTACTACTACTACAATTACTACTACTACTACTGCTGGTGACTTAAAGGGGCCTGAATTTACCACCAGGTGTGGGCTAGCCATTACAAGCAATTTAAAAATTGTCATGGTTCAGTTCACTGGGTAGGCTGGTAGTCTAATCTATTCATCACACGGTGGACACTCCCACTTGTGATGTCACTTCATCACATGACAATTTGGAAACGGTTGTAATGGCTGATTACGCTCACACTTGGTGGTATAATAGGGCCCCTTTAATCTTTGTAAATAGACAGGTGTGGAGAGGAGTCAGGTGCTACGGGCAAACCAACTGATGAGGTGAGTCTCACAGTTTGACATTAGGATCAACCTGAAACCTTTTTATTCTGTAGCCCAATATTTACTTATATCTAGAAATATCCAACTCCTTAATCCAAATGTGATTACTGTGCCACTTTTTATGCCCACATACACAAATTGGGCAGTAGCCGTATAAACAGCAACTTCTCCTACAGCACTTCTAAAGTAAAGTTGTCACGGTCCGTCTCTGTCCCCCTTATGTGTGATTTATGTTGTGTTTTGGCACCCGCTGCTGGACATTGTATATCGTGGTGGTCGTGTCATTTTCATCCACCACGTTGTCTTTGTTGTGTTTGTCTCTGCCCCCACCTGTCATAGTTTACCCCCTTCCTTGTGTTGTTCCCCTTATCCTGCCCGTTTGTTCATTTTCCTCAGTTTTTGTTTATTAGTTTCGATTAAAAGTTCAACCTGCTGCCTGCTTTTGGGTTCTCTCTGTCCTCTTGGTTCTCTCACACCAACCCCCGTGACAGAAGGAACTGACCAATAATGGACCCAGTAGAGCTGCGCCTGCTCACACAGGTTTGTGAGTTTCAGCAGAACTCGTTGCCTGACCTCCTCTACATCAGCGTGGTCCGCTCTGGCTGGAGTTTTTTTTTCAAGGAGTGAGCGTAAAGAAAGTAATGACTGAGGACCCCTCTGACTCCTCTCACCTGTAGTTTTCTTCTTGTTGCAGAAGTCCCAGAGGACCGTGCTGTCAGGGCAGTGCAGTGAGCAGTTACATCCCCACTGTGTCGTGGCTGTGCTGTCAACCAAGTATCCGTGTCAATGCCTGCTGAGATTGGCAGAGAACCCCAGAGGCGCTATACGTCCCTCTAAAAATGACATTTTGATTGTCATTGTGTATGAGGTGAACGTGTTTGTTATATCGTTAGTGTCTTTGGAAGGTAAAAACGCCAACAGATAAAAGGTTGGTGTGCAACATAGAATTGCGTGCGGCGATGACACAGGTGAAGATAATGAGCCAATGACTTTTCCATTTGTTCCCTAAAACTACCTGTCGTAAGAATCGAGATGCACAGTCCAGTTCTATACGCAAGTGTTATGGGGCTGAATGTAGTGCTTAATGTGATAAATATATGAATATATAGAACCAGCACATTGATATCATGGTTAGCCTTTACATGTTAAGGCCACTGCGTCAATGCATTGCTCCAAATGGAATCTGAATTTCTATTTTGGCCAGGAAGGCCTTAATCCCCCCTGTTCTGTTTAAAGGGCACAATGTACTTGTTTAATGGATTTTTTGACCCCAAACTATAAGTGATGTCACCCCTCAGATATATTTTCCTGTTAAAAATAAAACTGCATCCAGTCCTCTTCTGAAGTCTCCCTCAGTGGAGAGCCTTAATGTTGGCCTGGAGGGCCACAACGTTTCACAGATAAAAGACACATGTACGCCTCAAAAACACTAAAGTTCAGATCTTTATTCCTCAATCCATCAATTAAAGAATCATCATATATTAGTGATTCCCCCCATCCCCTCCATATTTCATAAGACTCAAGACATACATTCCTCATATTTACCATTTGTACCAATTTGTTACTTGGTCCATTCATCACGAGTCATCATTCAATTACCCATCCATCAGTGTGTGCGCACACGCACACCACACACGCACAACACACACCACACACACACACCAAACACCAACACAGGCAGAGTGTCAAAGGCTCTGCACATTAATATTTTACACCCATTGACAAAGGAAATAACAGACGTGATGTACCGTTGTTTTTCCCATTTGGGCACTTTTCTTTTTCGACTGAAGCAGATTTTGTTCTTAAAGCTGCATAAAAAAGGGGACTGTTTCTACAGAATACAGGAAGGGGAAACAACGAGTGAACAGGGGGAGATGTTGAGAGAGTAACAAGACAAAGAGAGGGAGAAGGACAAAGAGGGAGAGAAGAAGAAGAAGGAAAAGAATCGGATACAGACATGCTAGTTAGCGAAAGCTTTCATTTCGGGACCACGGAAATGAGCTCACGGCGTTGTACTTGCCAAGGTTGCATTGGAAAATACAAATGATCCCCCCCACCCCTGACCAATATGAAGCAACACCACCGTATTTACACAGCTTGCTCTCTGGCCCATGGGCATCCGATGACAACGAGTAGCTAAAAGTGCAGTGGTCGGTTCTGTTAAAGACTTAACACGCTGTGTAGAGAAGGCGTGATTGGGGGGGGGGGGGGGAGCAGAGACGAAGGACGCTACACTATCTTAACAAGTTAGGTGATCAAGTAAAACACATGATGTAATTTGCAAACGTGGTATCAATCGGGGGCAAAACTAAATGACCACCTATGAGTTGCGATACATCCGCTTGTTGTAAGGATCTGGAATGCAGCAGTTCAAGCATACCTTCACTACCAACAAATCATCTACATCCAGCAGCATGATTGGCCTATGTCCACTTCCTCCAGTAAGTGGTGTAGGTCCTGGGTTTTTTTTTTGTCTGTTTCAGTACAAGAAATCCAGTGTAAAAGGACACAGGGCAGTGGCATCTATATGGCACGAAATGAGGTACTGTTAAATAAAAAATGACAAAAAAATAAAGAAAGAAAAAGCTGATATATCCTTTTTGGTCGTCGATATGATCGTCCCCTCAAGCCCCAGCTCCACCAGAGCTTCACAAGGTTTTTCGGTTCAGAAGGTTAGTGGAGAGATCAGGAGAATGCTGGAAGTTGGATGGAGATGAAGAGGAGTTCTGAGCCGTACCAGACCAGACTGGACTGGGGTCATGCCTGGCAAATTCTGACCAGGGCTGTGCTTGGGTTTTCATAAGAGCTCCACGTTGCAGGACTGCATCCGCTGGTAACTGCTACTTTGCCGAAGCATGTTCTCGTTACTCCAGCAAAATTGAGCTCCACTATCTGGTTCTGGTAAACCATGTGGACCGCCATGTTCATGGTCTCCGTCTCGGGGCGCAGCAGTGTGGGCCCGAACACGATGGCCACGCTCTGGGTGTTTCATGCGGTTCTCCTCGCCGTGGTCGATCACCCTGGAAGCCATTATTCACAATTAGTATCATTAACATTTATACTGCTAGAGCTTAATTTTGTGCTCATGTTTTGATTGGAGCTTCCCTGTGCTGTCTGTATTTACTACTACTACAATTACTACTACTTACTACTGCTGGTGACTTAAAGGGGCCTGAATTTACCACCAGGTGTGGGCTAGCCATTACAAGCAATTTAAAAATTGTCATGGTTCAGTTCACTGGGTAGGCTGGTAGTCTAATCTATTCATCACACGGTGGACACTCCCACTTGTGATGTCACTTCATCACATGACAATTTGGAAACGGTTGTAATGGCTGATTACGCTCACACTTGGTGGTATAATAGGGCCCCTTTAATCTTTGTAAATAGACTCTTGGTTCAAACAGCTCTACCTATTGGATTCTCTAATCAGAGGCATCCCTCATGTGAGTCACTTCTCGAGATTTCTTTATGGTTATTTCTTACCCAAAAGCAAGGGTTGGAAAATGTCATTTAAATGTTCCTCATTTTATTGTTAAAATAAACTTGACAAAATTGGGAATTGACCCATTATTCAAATGTTTAATTTAACATGACAATTCTGATGATATAGGCTGTATGGTTGGCGGTACCTGCGGAGGTGCTTGAAGAGAACCTGCATGGTGTCGTGGTTTGGCTTCGGCAGCCGCTTTCACCAATCTTTAATGGCATGGCAGCCGCTGCTTGTTGCTCGGAAATCTCTGCCATTCAAAAGAAATTGATGAGCATTAGAATTATTATCAAAGACAGATCAAATGTTGTTCTTATGTAATAATGATGTATTATTTTTTTAAAAAGCACCTTTTGTTATAATAATGTAATCATAAGTAATCCCAATGATGATTATTATGAATGATGTATTATTAAAGAAAGATAACATTTTGTTAAAAACAAACTTCATGTTCCTGTCATTTGTACATTTTTAGGTGGGTTTTATCTTCTGTCTGTTCTGTCACAAGCACCAGCATGGTCAATATGTACTGGTCAGCACTGGTGCACTGCCAGACCACCATTAATGGGATGAGCTACACCTGTGTTTCTTCCTTGAGAGAAGACTTTATAAGGTTGCGAGTTCATGACATTCAAACGTACCTGATTGCGTTGACAAAGTCGTGGAAGGAGGCGAAGGTGAAGAGGGGCTCGGGCAGCTCCCGGAAGTACATCTTCAGAGCCCCAGTCGTCACGTGGATGTCCTCCCACTTCCCGTCCGACAGGTTCACCTTCTCATCTGGACACACACACACGCTATTAATTATTCTCCAAATACTCTATTCCCAGTCCATACACTGGCACATATTCATTTTACAGAAATAGTCGACAATAACACATTGAAAACTTCACGGTGAAATACGACAGGGGCACCAGCGCTAAGCCAACATTTGATGTCAGAGTGAGTCACCGTGGTTGACAGCGTAGCGTAGCTTCTGGATGATGGCCAGGTTTCCACTCACTCGGTACAAGCCGTCGACGTGCAGACCTGCAGTGTAGAAACAGGAAGTGGTAAGAGTGTAAAGTGTACTTTACGAGTACAAACTTTGCTTTTGGTGTGGCACGTAGTCTTCAAATGCATCCAGATTTTCTTATTCAATTTTAGTCACATGGCATGATAAAATGGCTTGTAGTGGCCAATGACACTCACACCTGGTGGTAAAATACAGGCCCTTTAACCTGTAGATGGCAGCAAAGTACAAAACTGAGTCTAATGTGAAGTCAATAATAAAAACAATAAAAACCACCTTGTCTAGAAACACCCCCTTGCGCTAAAATGCATCACACTGGATAAATAAATCCACCCCTTGGGGAGCCGGCGGTTAGTGCTTACTGTTTTGTTCCACGTGGTCGATGCACATCCGCACGAAAACGGGGACCGAGCTGCTCTCGCGCTGGCACAGACTGCTCAGGCAGCAGCCGAACACCTGGTCTGCAACACCACACACCACACACACACACACACACACACACACACCACACACACACACACACACACACACACACACACACACACACACACACACACACACACACACACACACACACACACACACACACAGTGTTATAGTCACGGTTCAAAAGACTTGTTTTGACATTAGGAGGAGGCAAAACATTTCATAAGTAACTCCCAAAAATAAAATACTAAACTGATATAAATAAATAACGTTTTTTAAGTACGAAATTTATTGACTTTATTGACAATGAAATAGACAACAGTATAAACTGTTTGAGTTTTAATGTATTTGAATAACTAGGACATATTCAGTGCACATTACCAACATACAATAACATTGTATGGCAGAAAGCAACATCCTCCTGCATTCACCATCACTCACCACTGTGGGACAACTTAACACTGTCACATCTGACCTATAATCACACTTTTTTTTTTACATTTATTCAAGAAAATTTCAGCTGGCAAACATAAGAGGCCACTGCATTGTCCCTGCATAGTTTATGCCTCATGTATCATCAATAACGATGATGACAGGCCGGGTATATAGGCCTATATAGTAAAAAGAAATTTGGTGATCCATCATCCATAAAGCATGTTTTTTCTTTGCATGCTCTTGAAACAATTTCATTTTGTACAAACTCCTCCGTACGTTCAAAGCGAGTGTCTGTGTGTTTTCACATTTAGTCCTCTTTAAACAAACCAAAGTCGATTGATAAATGATTTTGTGATGCACATTATTTGGCCTGTCGGCTCTCATATCACGATGTGTTCCACATCACACCAGTTCAACTGGTAGGTAGGGGGACTGAACACTTTGTCTAGCTCTGGAAGTTTACATCTAAATAATCATACGAAATATTTGTGTCAAGAGACGTGATGACAATGACCAGTGATGTTTTTCTCTCTCCTCATTCATCGATCCGTTTACTGAGTGAACAAGGCTTTTGTCTGTAATCAGGGAGGCTGACTCTGCTGATATATTTAAGGCGAGACTTAAAACCCACCTATTTACCCTCGCCTTTGGCTGCTAGGAGTGCCCCTCAGCTTTAATTACAGCTAAATCAACACTGTCAGCACCAGCCTACCCTAGCTGCCGATGGGTATTAGGGTTGAGGTTCTTGTATGTTCCCTGTTTACTGTGCTCCATCTAACCATCATGTTGTCTCCATTATCTAGGGTGCTGTTGTGATCATGACTGGATACCTGGCAACCCCACCTGACGGCTACCAGCTTGCTCTCCAGCCAGCACCCCATCATAATATTACTATTTCATTTACTATTTGTACTTTGTCGTTTATATTTTGTCATGCTTTGTTACCCCTGTTTTTAAATGCCCGTATGACACCCATTGCACTCTGAACCATCCCTGGAAGGAGGGATCCCCCACTCTGGAGGTTCCTCCTCGAGATTTCTTCCTTGTTAATTAAGGGAGTCGTTTCTTGCCCTTAGGGGGGCGGGGCTAGGGGCGTGGTGTGTTTCATAAATCACTTTTGGCCCATAATAACCTGGCCTGTAAAGCCCTTTGAGACTGTCTTGTGATTAAGGGCTATACAAATAACATTGAATTGAATTGAATCTAAGAACAAACAATATGCTAAGCAATGCTAAGAAATATTACCAATGCCAAGACGTAGAAACACACAAGTTAGTGCTCGGGTTCAGAGGGTTCACCCTGACATGAGCCGGGAGCTCATTCTACCACTGTGGTGCCAGAACAGAGAAGAGTTGGGACTTGGCAGAGCGATGTTTGCTGTTTTTAGTGAAGCTGGTACCAGACTTTTTTGAAGGATCTGCGTGGACCCTGAATAAAATGATTAAAATGTGATGTTTGCCACATCATAGCGTATTTCACAATGCTCAGGGACATCGACGTCACATTTCCTGTGAGTTGCAGTTACAAGCTACAAACTATAGCTCCAACTACAAGCTGTGGCCATGCCGACGTCTCTAAAAGCTGTCCCATGATAGCGTGCTATAGATGCGCTTACCTTTGATGTAGCCCTTGTCCCGGACGGACTGCAGGGTGGGGCGGCGCGTGAGAAACTTCTTGAGCTTGTGCCGGGTCTTCTTGTTGTCCTGACCGTCCACACTGAAGGAGCCTGAGGGGAGAGCGGAGAGGGACATAAATACCACGGCAATTTTCTAAATATATTTATAAAGCGTGCTTTTGCCCAAAGCACTATACAACCAACATTCACCCATTCATACACCGACGGCGGTGTCTACCTTGCAAGGCAACAGCCAGCTCGTCGGGAGCAGTTGGGGTTAGGCGTCTTGCTCAGGGACACTTAACTTGCAACTTGTTCATTTTCTAATCAATCTTCCTTTTTTGTGTCGTTTATTTTTCAGCGCATTTTGGCCATTATTTTGTAACATGTTCTGTTGTATACCTTAAACCCTGGGAATTGACGCACCTTTCTTTGAGTCCCTGCGGTCCTTCTCCTTGTCCTTGTTCTCTGCAGTGGGGGACTCGGGCATGTCCTCCTCGATGGCCTCGTCTGACTCCGAGGCCTGCAGGAAAACACAAAGACCACACACACACACACACACACACACACACACACACACACACACACACACAGACACTAGTATTTACATTTCAACTTCCTCTTAGCAAAGCAGATATCTAAAACCTGTGACTAGGAACTTGGTGACCTTGTAAATTTGAAGTTTCAGTGGAAAAAAAGTGGAAAAACTAAAAATAAATGTTATTGTTTGTTTTTTAGCTTGACTGTTGATAATAAAGGTTTTTATACAGCGTAACAAGAAGGGACACAGAAGATGGGGTCTTTCTTAATCCTGAGATGTCGGCTGAGAGCTGCGGGGGAGCTGGGCAGGCTTGTATTTGTGCCGTGTGTTGGGTTCCTTACGTGGATGCTGATGGTGTCCTGCAGGGTGCGGAACCAGTCGTTGATGATGCCCTCGTTGTCTGACTGGATCAGCAGCTCTGTGGCCTGGCGGGTCTTTAACTGGGAGACAGAGATTTTGACAATTAATATTGCTAACGGATGTTGAACCAGGAGATAAAAAAGCGTGCTCAAGAATGTTAAGCTTTCAATGTCCATCAATCGAGATTTGTCCTAACTTTTAAAGTATGATTTGGTGAATTTGGCTTTTACATTTTTTGGAAATAATTGGTTGGAGAGTAAACTTAAGTTACAAGAAGCTCTGTGGAAGATCTACAACTTGGAGCATCTCATGACGAGTGCAGTTAGGACATTTCTAAACATATCTGATCCTGAGTTTTTTTACAGTAGTCATTCGTTTGTAAGCTGATAATGGTTTTGGAAATTATTTTCTGAATGCAAATGAAAGTGAGTCCAACTAGCGTGCCAACAGGATGAACAGACATACGTGCACGCACACACACTCTGTACACACACACAGTACCTCCATAACATGCTTCTTGCTGGACTTGTCCTTGGAAGCCCACTCAACAGAACCTCCCCTTAGGTCCACGGTGAACTCTGGCTTGGATTGGCCCACTCCACCAAACTGGAGATACCAAACACACACACACAGCCGTGAAGACACACACACACACACACACACACACACACACACACACACACACACACACACACACACACACAGATACAAACACACACACACACACGTGAAGACTTTGAATTAGATTCAAGAAGCTACATGTGGTATAGTTTGTGTTTGACAAGCTAAAGCTACTTCTGAGGGGATGGATGGAAATCCAACTAGCTGAGCTAGCGCTGTAGCTGTGTCACATCCTCCTACAATTACAGTACAACTACACTATGTTGCTGTGTGTTCGCTGTTGTACACCAGCTAATGCTAGCAAAGATTTCTTTACCGGGAAGTTTCCGACAGTGGTAGCCTATTTCAAGGATTCTATACAAATGTTGTGAAAATATTGACATTTTTGAGAATTATCAGTCCTTTGAGAATTATTTTTTAACCATCCTTAAATTCTTGAATATACACATTCATCAGACCAAGAACCTCAAGATGTACAGGAAGGGCTCCGTGTGTGGTGAGTAAAACACAGGACAGGTGACAGCGTCACTCACCCAGCTGGTCCCGCCGCCTTGGCTTTTGGCGAATAGCAGCGAGGATCCCCGGAGGACGGTCCAGGAAGAGGTCCAGTTCTTCCTGTTTCACCAACGTTAATAACACAGCAAGTAAGACACTATTTACTCCACACTACGTTTTGTTTTTTTTCAAAGTGGATCAATATCCCCAATAAAGCAAGCATAAATATATTCAATTAGTATAGCACAGGTCACTCTACAAGTTTAAAAAGGTTGTGACTACATTTAATTTGACACACACAGTCCCACTGAACAGACGGCAACGTTCAAGTTATACTGTACATTGATGACCAACGAAAGCAGGTCCGACTCACCTGACTTTCTTGCCGTGCTCTGTGATCTTGGTCACCATCAGCACACCGCACTTCTCGGAGGGCTGGAGATAAAGAGATTAAACAAAGTTTTGCAGTACAAAGGCACACACACACGTAAGAGAGAGGACAGCGGTCAATAAACACACACACACCATTCTGAAGTGAACAAAATGACCCAACGCCAAGCCACCGAAACAGAAACAGAGTCCAAACACTGGCTTGCAGCGCCTTTAAGGCTGTACAACACGCCCGACACCCGTATGCAAACACACGGACAGCGATTTGAATTGATGAGGCAAGCATACACACGAATCAGAGAGCGAGTCAACCTTAGTGTGCTTTGGTTATTTATCGTCACCTCGTTCATTAGAGATGACATCATGCCCAACATCATGTGAGGAGGGGACTTGTGTGGGATTGCAAAAAAGAACCAGAGGCCAATACTGGTTTTTATTGTCCTGGGTGGCAAGCTGCTTCTCGTATCATTAAGAGAGGAACACAGGATCACCGGAGCAGTTGTGTGAGTTTGCTGCCGTCAAAAAACGGTTAAAACATCTTGAAATAATTTCAAAACATGGTGAGCCCCCGGCTATGTAAAAACCCAGCTTTACATTACGTCACCGAAAGCCAGCCTGCAGTGGAAAAGTTATTGTGGTGAATACATTTAAATGAGGATGGATTTGCTTGAGCAAAATACAACCAAAGGCATTCATTTGTTTTGCTCATGGAGAATTCCACCATCTTTTACAAATTTTAATATCTGAATGGCAGTCGACCTATTAAAGTATTGCGTGTACTGTAATCCCAGGTGAACTTTGCATTTGTCCATGTCGTCCGGGAATACAGAACACAGGACAGAGCAGAGGCAGAGAGGAGCAGCAGTAGAGCAACCAGGAAGTGGAGGTACTAACGGAGGAGGGGGCCTTAGGAGACGAGGGGTCCGAGTCAGGGGACGGGGGCTTGATGCCCAGAGCAGCGTCCTGGTGATGGAGGAGACACAACAACACGTTCACAGGAACCACAGGGGAACAGCGAGTTTGTCACAGACGTACTGATGGACACACCGACGGACATGCTTGTGAACATGATTGACAGGTTAAGGATACAAAACCTTCCGTGTTCATTGTATCGCGCTGACATGGATATTAAAATAGAACAAAATGACAGGCAGAAATCAAGGTGAGGGCGACAGCTTCAATCTTGCATAGGTGTCTGTTTTTCAGGTTTAACAAGCTTGATTATTATTATTAGTGTTATGAATTGAGCAAGATGACACCGTCGACAGCCTTTGGAATGCATCTGATTAATAAGCATTATTGTTTCGTTAAACCACCCTTCGTTCAAATCATTGAAATCATGGCAGTCAATTCACTCAGGAGGCGTGGCCTGAATGTCATAAATCGCCTGGGGGGTGGGGGTTTGTTGGGAGAGTCATTTTTGGAACAATTCAAGTCCAGTTCAAGGTGATTTGGGTTGGCAGAATTTGTGTTTGGCAAGGTCGGTGATTGGTCGCCGGATAATGAAGGGCGGGCCACTGACTTGCTGCTTGTATGGGTGTGGGCGGGTGGAACCTGTGCGGGAACGTCGGTTTCTGAAGAGGTGCTGCAACACAACCACGTTATTCTACCATTTATCCCACTTTTGGTTTCCCAGGCAGCGGTGGAAAGTAACCAAGTACATGTACTCAAAATTTGAGACACTTGCACTTGACTGGAGTATTCTGCTACTTTATACTTCTACTCCACTACATCCCAGAGGCAAATATTATACTTTTTATTCTGCTACATAAATCTGACAGCTTTAGTTACAAGTTACTTTGCAGATTAAAATTAACAATACTAAATAATAATCACTATATAAATTGTATTATTACATCAATAGGGCTGTATTGGTCCCTGGGGGGACCAACAAGCTACCCAGCAGTGTGTAAAGAAATATAATATATATATAAAATATAAATCAATTAAAACTAGCTTCACATTTACCAGCTGCAAAATTAAAGTGATGAACACATTAATGCACCAGTAATTATAAACCAATAATATAACCTATACTATTCTGAAATGGATCATTGTGCATGGTGACTACTTTTATTTTTGTAATTTTGCAATATTTCTACAGTGTGGTACTACTAGTACTTTTACTTAAGTCAAACATCTATGTACTTCTTCCACCACTGGACCCAGGCTAAGACAACGTACAAAGCAATCAACCCCTTAGTGAAACCCATTCACATCCAGAGAAGGTTGTGGTGTACTTCACACACCAGTGCTTGTTGGTGGATCGTCCCTGTGATTGTCACACTGCCCTACAAACCCAGGAAAACTTGTCTAGCCATGATGCATTGCAGACTATACATCTGCTGACGCGTCAGCAAATCTACAACCGCCTCTGTCCCGAAGCCATCTGCCTCCTCCATATGACATGGCTTTACATCCATTGACTCTGATGCTTATTTTGTACATGGCTACCACGTCAAATGCAACCCATGGCATGGATTGGGTGATTACTCCATGTAGATATATTATTTTATCCGCAATATTTCCTTCACTGTTTAATTTGTAAATAAAGTATGTTCTTGTATTTTGTATATCAGGAGTCCTACATTTTTCTACTTTAGACGTTTAAACCTTGGCATATACTAGATAATAAGGAGATAACCATAACCTTTAACCTATAAATATGTATGTACGTATGTACAGACGATTATGAAAATGTATCATCATAATGGACATTGTTTTCTTTGGCTGTACAAAATGATGTGGACTACAGTGTGTGTGTGTGTGAGTGTGTGGTGTGTGTGTGTGTGTGTGTGTGTGTGTGTGTGTGTGTGTGTGTGTTCACACCTTCTCGCTGGGCTCCAGGAAAGTGGTGCTGTGCCTCCACTTGGTCAACACTATGGGTTCTGCCTGCTTCCGGTCCAGGCTCAGGCTCTTTCGGGAGTCCCCCACCAGCTGGTGAGAGGAGGGCATGGACTAAAGGTAAGGTTGACGGAGGGGGGGGGGGGGGGGCTGGGGTCTCAAAGAAGGAAGAAGAGGAGGAGAAGGAGGGCATTGAGCCTGCCTCCAAGAACACACTGAATGACTGCCTCCTGAAATGCACTGGATTTCCTGCTCTCATCTTCCAGTATTTATAGTATAGTATATATAGGACTCATCCAATGGAAACACAGCTGTACCTTGTGCCTTCATCGTCGGTTCAGAGTGTGCCCTCACAGAGCGGTGTGGCCCGCGGGCATATCCAACAGAAATGTAACACACTACCTTCTAGACTGAGCTCATTATGTAGCAGAATGGGACGAGAATCTATCCCGAAATTGCAGGTTGGCATCCTCAGTAAATGTGGGTATAAAGTTGAAAGTTAGTTATTGTCATTCTTTTTAGACTTTTAGACTAGACGGCTAGACTCGTTTATGTAATGCAAGGTGACCTTGAAGGCAAAGGAAACGCTGCAGCTTAGAGCGAATGGCACACAGAATCACAATGTCGAGAGGGTTCAAGAGGGCCAAGCCTCGACACTCAGTCAACATTCCTTCGTTCTTGGCCTGCTATAGTTTGGGGTGCCTTGGACATACATTATAAAGGCAGGAGGGTTTTCCTCCCTTACCTGTGTTTAGCTTAGCCTTGATTAGACGAAGAGCCCCTATTATACCACCAGGTGTGAGCGTGATTAGCCATTACAAGCAGGTTCAAAATTGTCATGTGACTAAAATTGCCTAATTTTGTGACACATCACAAGTGGGAGTATATCTGGGAGTGTCCACCCAGATATGATGGATAGATTAGATTAGACCATTTGGTACGGTCCTCCACGAGTAGGCTGGGTGAAAACTCCCAGTTGTGATGTCACGATGATAATGTTAGTCACATGGAACGGCTTGAAATGGCTAATCACACTCCCACCTGGTGTTATATAATAGGACCCCTTTAAGATTTTCAGTCTGTGTGTGAACTATAGCAAAAACTAATCCAGCCGTCTATTCGAACAAGTCTACAAGACTAAATGACTGTGATTCTCTTTCTTTCCCCACACATTAATTAACTGGGGATGCCAAACAGGAGAACCGCATGGAAGAAGAGAAGGTAAGGGGTCTTTAGGGGGCCAACCTTAGGGAGCTCCCACTCCGACCGGGATCCATCCGCACTGTAGTAGTAGGGCCTGCCTTGATCATCAACATGCTTTATCCACTGGTGACACACACACACACACACACACACACACACACACACACACACACACACACACACACACACACACACACACACACACACACACACACACACACACACACACACACACACACACACACACACACACACACACACACACACACACACACAGCAGTTGGAGCCTTTAACGGTGACAGATCAACCCAGCCTAACGGTGCGTGGCAAGACCTCCTACTCAAACGGCAAACATACCAGACATGACAAATGGCTGCCTCTGAATTTCCGAGGTCTCATTGTGGGAAATTACTATTATAATAATTAGAGTCTCCTCAGATCTTTGGGCAGCTTATGAGTGAGTCGAGGATCTGGCCACACAGTGTTAACATAGAGCAATCAGAACAACCTAACAGAGACGGAGAGGAGGAGAGAGAGATGGAGGTACCTTCTCCTTGTTATAATCGCTGACATACAGCGTGTGCCCACGCGCGTCCATCTCCTCCGACCAGCCGCGCAGCGGCGAGCCGTACAGGCTGTCCGATTGGCTAGAATAGGCGCTGAGGCAGGCGTCCTCCGAGGACAGAGGCGGCAGGCGGCCCACGGAGAGGGAGAGAGAGAGCAAGGGCAGCAAGGACGGCGAGAGAGAGAGGGGCGTGGTCTACCGTTAAGTAGTGAGAGAGGGAGAGAGAACGAGAGAAAGATAGCACATCTTACACCAGATATAGAGATTGCATATGGAGATGCAAATAAGATTGCTGTGCACCCAGAGCCAGTAACGACAGACAAGCCAAGATATAGTCCCAGAACCGACAGAAAGACGGAGAAGCACACTACAGCGAGTCTAATAGATGCATCATCCACTACACCAAGAGCAGTTCATCAGATTGCTCTGTAGATGGCAGTGTGGTACCACTTATATCATTCTAGGCACCAGGTCTGAAGTTTGAAGAGCATGCTTGGAGTTAGGGTTAGATTTTGAGACTGGTTGGATGACTTTATCCATATAGGACAAAAGTGTTGTTACCTCCTCCCAGGTCAGTTAGTATTTTAAACTAGCTTGTAATACTCCAGAGAGGACTTTTGACGACAGCACCATCACCATCATATTTGGCAGCCATTATTTTCATACTCATTAAATAAACACCGTCAATGTCAAACCACGTTGGGTGGTGGCCAGGTGGATCAAGGTAATCCGGCAGGTGATAGACCTCCCTGACCTGTACCTCGATGTCGTGGCCGTCGGCGCGGCTGTTGCCCGTGGTGTCGCGGGCGCGGGGCGGCTTCCAGGTCCTCTCCTGGGTGGAGGGGTTGTAGTAGTAGTGGCGGCCGCTGTGGTCCTGGTACGTCTCCCAGTCGCCCTGCGCCTGCAGCGGGGAGCCGGAAGGCAGCGGCGGGAGGAGATCCTGGGAGAGCTTCAGCTCCTGCAGGTTGGCGTAGACAGGGGAGTCGGAACGACCCTGCCCGCTCTGGTGGGAGGTGCAGGTCTGGTAGAGGAGGAGTAAGAAGATCTTTATTAATCCACACATATTGGTCACACAACACACAGCCGGAAGTGGCTGCCGCCAAACACACACACGCGCATGCAGGGAGGGTGGCCTGTGGAAATGCGTCCTCTGCATTTTAACCCATCCTGCTGCACCTCCAGGGGCAGCCAGGAGCAGTGGGCAGCCATTCTGACGGCGCCCGGGGAGTAAGGGGGGAGAAGGGGGGAGGATGCATTAGCAACGGGGGCCTTACAACACAATGGCCTCCTACAAAATGTACCATTGACCGAGTGATTCTTTATACCTGTATTTAGTGAGGAAGTGTTAGTAAGAAAGAGCAGATGGAACGGATGGGAAAGGGATGGCCCTGATTGGTCAGAAATGAGCAGAGCGCAGTCTGCGTGACTTGCATGGACTGCAGGCAACATTCAACTCTGAGCAGCTATTCCAACAGAGGATTTCACTCACTAATAATAAGGATGGCTACAGCATTTCTAACAGTGACGCTCAAATAATAGCTGTCAAATCACCACACCTACAGCACATTAAAGATTAAATGAGTCCTTTTTCCAGGATAAACCAAAATGCTGACTGGGGCCCGAAGCCTAAACAAACTCTCCAAGTGGATTTAACTTTGTTATGTAACCAGAGGGGAAGACACACACAAAAGAAGACAAACCTCCGGGACAGTGGATGATCAACTCTGACACAAAAAGATGAACTCAATTGTAGGCCTACATCAGCAAAAGAAACACAAAGATATTGCCAACCCAGACAAAATATCACAAATTCTGCAGAGGTAGGCATGTATGTAATTATTACAGACTCCAGTTCTACCCCAATGGAGCCAGATGCTGAATAAATGACAAAAATCCCAGTGTAGGTTTATTTGAAGTCACAAGCGACTTTTTGAAATTTGACAAAAGCAGAAGTTAACGTCAAGAAAGACAAACACTCATTTGAAGGACAGACACGTTGACCGAATCCACTCAACCTGCCGTCTGATTAGCAGGTGGCTGCAGATACCCGCTAGTGAAGACGCTATAGCATTCGTGTGAACTTGAAGTCAATTCAACCATGTCATGTGGCATGACAAAAGGAAGAAAGGTCAACAAAGCGAGGAAGACGAGAGCGAGGAGGAGGAAGTGAAAGTGCCTAATGGACAGGCCCGACTGAACGTTAGGAGGAGGTGTTACATAACGTGTTGTCAGCACCAGGGCCTCTGGCTCGGGTCGGGGCGACACACAAGAGGACAACGACAACGACTATGCAGGCAGGCAGGGTATATTGTAGGATGACACGCTGTACAGTTTGTCTGCAACATCCAATACTGTGCAGACAGGATCTCAATCACAAAAAGCTAAAATTTGGTCATGTAAATCAATAAAATAGTGACTTTGGGGAAGAGTTGCTTGATTACAAATGTAGCCAACCATCTGGAGTAGGGCTGAATGATATGGTTAAAAGAAATCATATTGCAATTATTTTGACAGATATTGCCATTTCAATATCATTCACAATTAGTGGGAGTGATAATTTTTGCATCACAATTTACATTTTCACTGAAAAAAACCTCCTGATCACATCATGATCACATCATGATGTGATCATGACGTGACATTTGTTGTGGTGTGTACCAAACAAACATGCTTTTGCATCTAGTGAAAAGCACGTGAAGACCAGGGCATCTCTGCAGCAGTACATTTACATCTACACATTTTACCCAGTATCAAAATATTGCACCCCTGGCAATACAGATATGGCAATTTCGATTCAGATAATATTTCAATTAATCGCTCAGTCCAAATCTGGAGCCATGCAATATTACCTTGTCTCACTCATGCACAAATATAGCCCAAAACCGTACCCACACAGGCGATGACCATTAGCCATTAAAATATTTGTAGCACCCTGGTAAATCCTTACTGTTATGTTGCCCCGCCCTTGTTACAGGTTACCAATACACTAAATTAACCTAATAGGATTCAAGCAGGTTCTGAAAACAAGAAGCCACTTCAAAGCAATGTTCTATAGCATTAGCATGTGGAACGTACAAGTGTAAAGTGACTAGTCATCAAATGTGACCAGCCTGGTCCAGACTTCCTTTCTGTGGTTGGGTGGCAGTGGTCTGATTTCAAATGAGGGAAGTCCAGGTAGGTGGTTAGTCGGTGGCTAACCACTACACCTCAATAAAAGAGCCAATTTGTCTTGTTTTCCCATTGACTCAAAGGCAACAGTCACCGTCTGCCACGGTGAGATAAGGCATAGTATGGTTGTTGTATCCACTACTACAACCTATAATTAGGGCTACTACTACAACTATAACCATTTAAAAAAAACCTCAACCAAACCAATCGATCACATCAATTATAATGTTGGTGTGTGTATTACACACCCACATTGAACTAATAGTACTAACAGTACAAAATTAGGTAATTTAATGCCGACACTGTAAGAAAGGGCCGGGTTGCCAGATTAGGCTCATTAGCAATGCATGAGGCGTAGTATTGGCAGGAGGAGCTGGCGCTGGAGAGATCTCTGGAGTAGTATTGAACAGCCTGGCCATCAGACGGACATTAGTGTGGCGGTCACGCCACGGCCATGTACCAGGTGAGCTCTTAAACCTCATTAAGCTTCATCACCTGTTAGACAGATAGGCCTATCTATATTAGGAATTCTGTATGCATTGACATCTTTGTTTGTTATAAATAAAGTTCTATTCAAGGAAGAGGAAAAGTTTCCATGTGCGCAGGGCCGACAGGAAGCAGGAAGGCGGTTACACAACTTTGATTCATCAAAATACCCCCTCCCTCTGCACCGCTGTCGTAACCATACCAACAGTGGTGCAGGAGAGGAAAGCAAACAAGCAGTGAGTGGTCATTCCCCCACTGCCCTGCAGCAGCCAATCGCCCGACAGCTACATGTCATGTGTATGGTGGTCCAGAGCTACCTGGGGACAACAAAAGGGGACGCAGATCTTTCTTTGGCTGAATCACTGCAGCAGAACAAGAAGAGTCTATACGCCTGCCCTGCAGCTGTAGGGGGGGGGGGGGAGCAATCTTTCTGAAACGTGGTCCTCCGTGTGTGCCATGTTCCTGCTACCCTACAGTTGAACATACCACACTTATAAAATGACAGAGTATCTGGCCACGTCCCTCCGCAGCTGTTCATCCTGCTGACGATACACAGACAGACAGACAAGTGTTGTTGAGGAGAGAGGGGTGGGCAGGATACTGCGTCAAGTGTCATGCTGCGACATACCACTAGGGGACAGACCACACTCTGTTCTCCTCCACCCGTTGGGAATGGGTTTTGTTTTTGGGTGGGGGGGGGGGGGCACAGATGTGTTTGAAACAAGGCAGGCGCTGCACCTGGGCAACAGATGTCCTATAGGTGGCGCCCTCACCACACGGCTTACGGGTGTCAGGAGAGAGAGAGAGAAGGGGCGGAGCTGCCCTCTTTATAACCACACCCCCTATCTTCCCACATTCCTGTGCAACGCCAGAAACGAGCTCTACCGCATCGTAAACGTTAAAAAAAACTGTTCATGCAAATACACACACACACACACACACACACACACACACACACACACACACACACACACACACTTTCCCTTGCCCACTAGGTGAGTTAGCAAATGGCCCTGGGTTCTTCTTTTTCAACCTGTACATGTGTAAACAAAGCACACCCAAATCAGCATCATGGGAGAACAAAACAATAGAGTGAGAGCGAGCGAGAAAGGAAAAGCACAAGTTAGAGACTTGTGCTTTTCCACCTCTCAGAGACTGAGAGGTGGATTGGGGGGAGACTATACTGCTAAAAAAAAACCTACTTTCTTCACCTCTGCTCACATACCCACAATGCAATGCACCAAGGTGTTCCTCACCACACCCCCCCTCCCTCCGGGACAGGAGAGAGCTTGCAGAGCGGGGAACTTGCCACTTTAGGTTGGGCTTGTTTCAACTCTGCGTGCCTCGTGACGGCATTCCTCAAGACAGCAACACGCTCAGAATACAAACGGTAGAGGTAACAGCCACGGTCAAATGTGTCCGAATGTAGCCTGGGTTGCATCGATTTGTGTGGAAACACCATGGCATTGATTTGGGAGGTTAAGATTCACAAAGGGAAACCGAATTTGAAACACGGCCATCTTGCACGTATTCCCACAACTCTGGGATGAGATAGGAAATATCTAATTTAGGAGGAGGAGACGCCATGACCATGATGTTCCCAAGAACCATAATCACTTCCTGTAGAATCATGAGGAGGGTGGAGTTAAAATGTGTCCAAGTCAGCCAGTGTGCTATGCTGGCGGAGACGTGACCCGCCCAACCAGGACAGAGATGATCCAGGAGGCGTGGTCCAAGAGTGATTTTACTGTCGGAGGTTGTAAACCAATGGGGAAAAAAAATCTCAAATCTCACCAGCAATGGGCAACTAAACACATCTGCATATAAAAACTATTCATATAGGCTTGAGAATTGTGATTAGGTTTTTTCGATTTATAGTATCGATGGACATTACTTTTATGGATTGGCATGAAAGCTCTGAGTTGCCTGAGATACAAGCTAACACACACAAGTAGTGGGTCACAGACCGATGGCTCTAAATGAATACACTAAAACTGTTCATCCATTGTTTTAATGTGCACTTATGAAATTATATAAAAAGTGTCAAATACCATCAACCACATGGTCAAGTCAAGACCAATACAGGTGCATAATGAAATCCATGATGTAATCCAACTCACAGAAAAGACTGCACAGACTGCACAAACAAAAAGTCTGTTGATTCTGTCTGCGCCGACTTTAAATAAATACACACACACCCAAACAACACATCATTCCATGTGTCCAAACACTCAACAACCTTCAAATGTGGCCACCACCTATTGGTCATTCGCGACACAACTTCTGCTGTGTATAGTGAGGGGATTATGGGAAACCGCGGGAGAATAGCCTACAGTAAGCTCGTCATCTTCACGATTTCATGAAGATCCGGACAGACCGAAACAATGAACCACAAGGAACCTAAAAATCCCCCATTGTGTTGCATCAGGCCAGCCATGTGGTTAACTGAAATCAGTTGATGGCTCAACTGATTAATGACGTCATTCAACACACATCGGTCTAGATAGAACTCATGACGTACACGGCTAGTGCTACACCGACCAATCGCAACAAGCTGTCGGCGCAGGTGACAGCTTAAACACACGAAACAGTGCTCTTTTTAAATGCTCTACTCAATCATCCATCGACTGCTGCGTTTCTGGTATAGTCGCTGTAAACCAACCACCACCACCCTGCTCCACCTAATTTATGTTACCCATATATTTCTTGAATGATGTAAATGCCTGTATCGTATCGTACCAATAACTTGTATAGCGTTAGGCCTACATTTCCCACCTGTAACCTTGAATGCTTGAGAAGTTGTATTATTTCAAACACAATAGTATTTATTAATAAAACATGTCTTGGTGCTATTTTATGCATTTACACATTTTGAGTGCTGTAATTAGTAATAGGCTTATAATCCAATTTGAAAAATGCAAATGCATTTTATTCTGAAGCGACATGTTAGTCAAAGTCGGCCCCAAAGCGCTGCCATGTAAAGCGAGACCACCAGCGGCAGGGCTTCCTTCTTCCCCTCAGCAGGCGGCTCAGTGAGGGAAGAAAGGCTCGGCTCAGATGTCCTCTGTTCACCGGGGGCCACTAGCCTACAAAGGAATGGACTTGCCCATTGTGCCTCCACATCTCCACATTTGGCTCTGTTATAAACTGGCTCTGTTATAAAAACACTTCTTAGTGTACTAAATGCAAAGCATGTCATTTTTAGCCATGCAATGCGTTCGGTTAAAAAGGAGCCAATTTAACTGCTAAATGGTAGTTTAGTTCAGAGTGGCATTAAAGCAATGAAACAAATTGTGTGCATTTCAACGCACAAGTCTGACTGCTGTACTGTAGCAGACAGCTGGGAACTGGAGATAGACGATTCTGAAGGCCGCTCACTCGCTCTCCACTGCCTCCCTTTCTCTCTCACACACACACATACACAACTCAATAGCTACAGCTGTGCCACCTAACACTAAAGCTTTTGACTTGGGGTGTGTGTGTGTGTGTGTGTGTGTGTGTGTGTGTGTGTGTGTGTGTGTGTGTGTGTGTGTGTGTGTAAAATTACAGCTGGCAATGGATATGGACTCTTTCGGGGGCTGGAAGGCAGCCTCTCAGGCCGATGTCCAGAACGACTTCATTGCAACTGCAACTTCCCGTTCACAAAGCTCTGTGAGGAAAACCCACCCTTGCACAAGATGACTCATCGACCCCACATCTGCATGTTTGTGATGATAAGGTCATGGAAACACAAATCATGTTGGTGTTGCATGACTAATCATCACATGTTGTGTGAGCAAAACCATTAAGGACAGCCTTGTAGCTGAGACTTAAATACTCGACCAACGTCAGCCAATCACAGTTCACAAACAATGATTGCATTGCATTGTGTCCACAGATGGTGGCCCAGTGTCCGATAGGCAATTGGCTGTTCGAATGATCAGTGCGTGGTGCTGTGTCGGCCACCTTTATGCCAAAATGCTCTTCTGCACCCTGATGATTAATCCCTTGCTATACATGCCATCTGATTGGCTGTGTACAACGATGGCATTTCTCTACTTGTGTGTTGATTGGCTAGGGGCAGCATAATACAGGATGGGTCAAATGCAGAGACTAAATTTCCACGGGCCACCCTCCCTGCATGCTGTGTTTGTGACCATAAGTGTGGATTAATAAAGTGATCTTATCTTATCTTATTAAAGCCCAGAAATCTGTTGAAGAAAGTTAGGAGGAAGCTATTCCCTGGTGAAAATATCAAAATCCTTGCTTATGTTTTCACGTTGGATTATGGGTTATCTTTCATCTTTATCTTAATCCGGCGGCTTTAGATCAGATCCAAGCAAACAGAAGAATTTAGATCTGGAACGGAGATATACTGTTACTACACAGTAACAGTACCACACTACACATGCTCCTGTAGGCTTACAGCCCACTAATCTGAATCTGTTTTTACTGTTAAGCCACCTTGCATACATCAACAAAGCGCTTTATGGAAATGGGTGAAATTTAATTGAGGTCCCATATGCATTTTAATCAGTCTGTTTAGCCAGCAGCAATGCTTTTTTTCCCATCACTTTAATAACCATTAGGCCATAACCATGATGTTTATGCTTGGTAATGCCTGGTGTACCCTTTCCTCACACTTGTAACCATTCACAATCTATGTTGGGATATCCACGAGACACTAAAGATTAGCTTCAACCTTTAGCACAGTATCAGATTGTTGTGAAACTCTACAGTTGACAGTTGGTCAGTTAAAATTAGTAGATTCTAGTCAGGAACAATAGAGTCACCGGACACAATATCTCAGGGCTTTTGTAGTGCAATCTGCCAAGCCAATTTCCTCTAGTGATTCTATGCAGACACCAATAGATGTTTTTATTCTATTTTGTATTACATTTTTTCGTTAAGGCTGTGTGGAAAAAACCCAATGTTGCAACAATGATTTTGAAAACAAAACCACTGGTATAAATCTCTTAAGACGCCAAACGGCAAGCAACAATGCACAAAGATATTTGGTTTGGAGACGGTAAGGCAGATGGCTATGTGTGCATCATGTGTGTGAGTGGGTGTTGTAATTCCACAGGGAGTGCCCAGAGAACAGTGTGTGTCCCTGGGCGTGTTCTTGTACACAGAGACAGCAGGGGACTGCACTTCCAAACGATTAGCTACAACCTACAACTGACTTCAACTAAAACGCATCACTGGTGGAAACTTCTCGACTATATTCGATATGCCCAAAAGGACCACGCACAAAACTACCAAGTCATGTCTAGGTGGATGCAAGGCAAGACTATTCCAGGTCAATTATCCTCCTTGGCTAAACATTAAGGTGCATTTCTTCAGTCAGCAAAATGCCATGCTTCATGTTTGTAGTCAAAACATCTGATGAAATTCGAAGAGCAGAGTGAAATGAGGTCCAGTACCAGTATAGTAATGATGATATCCATCTTCTTGATTCCATGGATTACAATAGAAGTTGCACATTAATCATGAATCATTCTGATGAACCCCACAAACCCATTAAAGATATAAGGAGAGGACAAGGAGTCTCCCATGTCGGCCAAATCATGATCATGAATGCAGCCTTCTGGAAATGTAACCAAGCCACCAGAGACACGGCTGATGCTTCATAGGGCTTGAATCTCCAATGGGCCAACGCAGATTAAGCCGTTGTTCATGCGATAAATCATGCGATTTATCGCATGAACAAGAAAAAAATGAAATAAATAAACCACCTTTTATTTTGGAACGGTGTGATGAAAAGGATCCGAGATCCAAATACATTTGGATTTTGTGACTTTCACAGCAAAACATTTTTTTTCTAAACAAGGCCTACCTCTAAGTCACTGATGCCTGACTCTGGAATTTTTAAGTGAAAACACTCCCAAAACACTCACCATTCCACCACCCTCTCATATCCAGGCTCGATTTTGCCATTGGATTCCTTTTCACCACTTTTTATGCAAAAGATCTATTAAGGTCACCGTAAATATTATACATTACAAAACATCATTGTTTTGATCGGATATGATCATCTGCATTTCTTTCCTGGCCTGAAAAAGACAACTACAGGCAAGAGTGCTGAACACACTGTTGAACAAGTGGTGAGACTTATCTGTTCAAGTTATTTCCCTGGGAATAGGAGGGACCTCAAAGTGAAGCGGGACCAGCATGAAAAGCCCAGCGTCTCAATGCAGATGACACACAATATGTGAATCCTTGTAGCTGTAGTCAAACGCAGGGGTTTGACGTTTGATGATGTGTTATGCAGTATGGTTCTGGCACTGGTGGAGTGACGAGTTCTTTGTGACACTGGTCTCTGAGGTCCTAAGTGCGTGGGCACTGGAAAAAGAGAGAAGGTCATAAACACTGAGACAGGAGGCCTATTCACTCTGGCACCCCAACATGCACAGGAAGTCTTAACATTATAGTTCCAGAGAGGGGTCCATTATAGTGAGGTGACCATGTGAACTGTTTTAGGGAACCATTTACTGATTGGCTAAACTTCAACAATGGATCTCAAACAATCCCTGCCTGCATTCCTTATCCTGTCCCAACAGGACAAGAAATACAGGAAATATGTCTCATAAAAGAAGCCATTTAAAAATTTTACAGATTAAAGAAAGTCTTGCCAAAACCTGCATCCGCTCCTCTTGCTCAATGCGCAGCCTGACTGGAACACACTTTGGGATAGCCTTTTAAAAGATGCTGTTGAATGTGTCATTACAGTCGGTGGCCATGCACTGCCCTCCTTTCACACCAGTGTAAGGTGTGCTGAACGAAGATAAGGAAAGGAAAACGAAAGTCAGTAGGAAGCACAGGCTGGACTAAAGAAAGAGGAAATGAGTCTGAGTGACGAAGCACATGGTGGTGAGAAAGAGAAATGAAAGAGAAAATGCAAGAGAAGTTGAGCGAGACTAGAATTATAGACTAGAATTAAACTCAATTTTAAACCCACACTACAATTTAAATTGCTTTGATGGACTAGTTAATTGTAGTATAAAGAATTACTTTCTTTCAAATCTTAACTTTTAGAACCTCCTTGGTTCATGCCTTCCCATGCCTTGTTCAGTTCATTCCCCATTTGCTCTCTCAAATCTCTTGCTCTGCAACATGTACCAGCCGGTCTCCACTGCTCTTAAAGAATGTAGGGAGGGAGGGAGGGAGGGAAGGAGGGAGAGAGAGGGAGGCAGGGAGGGAGAGAAAGACAAAAAAAAATGGTGCACAATATTTTCACCTCCTGCAGCTACAGAGAAGAAAGCATACGTTTGTAGAGTCCCCGGCACAACACATGCCCAGACAGAAATGTCTTCCAGGGAAGGAACAGGGAGAGAAAGAGAGACATCCCATTGCAGTGTGTCACAACCTGTCTTGATATCACACAAAACGCCCATGACTCTAGCTTCCAGTTTGGGAAAAGGAAGAAAAAAATGTTTGCAGTGCAGTATTTCTCAGTGACATCACACTTAATTTGGTGCAATGAGATATATTGAGATTAGATATTCCCTAGGCTAGTAACTTCAATTGTGACAATGAAGATGTATTCATTGGAAATTTTAAAGAAACCAAACCAAACAGAAAAAAAACCTATGCCTACACTTAATGAAAATTCTTA
Organism: Coryphaenoides rupestris; assembly: GCA_002895965.2. Classification (NCBI taxonomy): domain Eukaryota; kingdom Metazoa; phylum Chordata; class Actinopteri; order Gadiformes; family Macrouridae; genus Coryphaenoides; species Coryphaenoides rupestris. Next base: position 34,295 of record PIJE02000089.1, read on the forward strand.
CATTAGCAGGAAGTTGTCAAAAATAATGTGTGGTACAATGGAAACTAAAATGACGGATGACAGCTTTCACAGTTCAATCGCTGCTCGAGAGGTGCGCTGGTAACCACTTTGTGAAAGTGTAGTTTCTGTAGAGCTGGTCCATCTGTCTCTCCAGAGACGCCGAGACAACGTGGGCTGTGACAAAAGGCTACGCAAACAAGAACATCATAAGAAGGAACCAGACCGGCTCTATTGGATGGCTTTTTCTGAGGGGCTGGAGGGAGGGGTGGGCGATACCTAAGAGACTGGAATATTAAAAAGCCAAGCTATGCAAATGTGAGAAGAAAATTTGCAGAGGAAACGCGCAGCCTCGTAAAAAAAGAAAACCACTTCTGAAACCGGTCCCGACCTGTTAGTGAGTGAATTCTTAGAATAATATCACACACACAAGAAACTCATGAGCGCCACTGCTGTAGCTCTTCCTGTCATTGCATGGCTGGTATGTTTGTTGCCTGGCAGGGCAACAACCAGAGTCCAAATTATTTGACATTGTTCAAAGTAATTTTAATGTAATTTAAACGGCCAGCTAAACTGAACGTTCTATTTTCAATTTAAAACATAGAATTTTATATATTATATTTCATATATTATAGGGGCTAAAAGCTGTCAGGATGTGGCTCAGAAGAACACATTATAAAATCATTTTTGGAGTACTACATATGAACATGCCTTGCATCCATTTTAAATCTATTCTTGTCTAATTCAAATATGTGATGAATCACCATTCAACAATAACTGCCTGTCTAGGTTTAAGGCTGAACAGAACCATAGGCAGAAGCATATACGAAAATATTAAGTCTATAGACAAAGAATACCATCCAGTAGAGAACAGTAATAACAGCCGAGCCAAGTAGTGTACCAGAAGCTTAAAGCTGCTGTAGGTAAGATTAGAGAATTTCAAAACAGAGAGGGAGCAGAAAAGAGCATAAGAGAGCAAGAAACTAAACAACCCAAATAAAACATCCCCACCCTTTCTGCTCCCTCCCTCCCTACGCTTCCACGTGTTACATTTATGCACCTGTGATTGACAGGCTAGATGGATTCCTGAACCAATCAGGGAATAGATGTCCTAATTGGTCAGAAAGGAGCTGGGAACAGTCCAAAAATCAAAATTACCAAAACAGAGGGAGGCAAAGTGAAAACAGACATTCACACAGAACTGTATAGCTGTTAAATCGTACCTACAGCAGATAATTGTGTGCATGCTTTAAACATGTGCTCTCCAATGGGCTTTTTGTGTGCACGCCAGCAGATCCAAGGTCAGCCCTGTGTATTGGAGAGTCTGACCTCAGTTTATTTATGTATATATATTGCACACCAGACTCGCCAGGTTAGCCTTTCAGAGTTCATTTTCAGCTAGTGCTTTCATAGCATTCCTTCTACAGCAGTAAGAGCATCATTCACTGTTGTCGTCATCCGTGTCGATACAACTGTCCTTGGGAAAAGCGCAGCGATCAGTCAGCCTGGACTGGTATTTCCGGTTTTGAAGGCAAATGAACAAAAAGGTGAACAGCATCTACCTGGCACCCGAGACAGCAGCCCAGAACAAGGCATGAAAACCAGTTTTACAAGACAAATAGCCTAGGCCTTGCTCTTGTCCCCATGTGGGAATATCACCTCAGGTTTAAAGAGACAGAGTAAAGTGGAGCATTCAAAAGTGGAGCTGGAATGCTCCAGCCTGAAATCAGATAGAATTGTCAACACATTACACTTCGTTTCCATTCAGTTTTCCCTAACCAATCGTTAGAGACCATGTGATCCGCCTGAATCGAACATAATTTAAGTCAACAAAAAACCTTTGATGAATACATTTACATTACATTTAGGGCATTTGGATGCTAAAAGCGACCAAAAGCGACTTACAAAGAGTACATATACATGTACAAGTACAAATACATGTCTTCAAAGCAGAATGCCGTTGGGATTTGAAGGTAATTGGTACGTAAAAAAAATTATAATTTGGAACAGCCCTGATAGCAGTGTCAATCTGGTCTATAGCGGTTGCCATTATTGTCATTACTCCTCCTCGGTTCTGGTGCATCGCTTAACAATTGACGACAATGTTGTCAATTGGTAAAGGTAGGGTTTCGCAAGATGATCCCCAGATTTAGGCACTATATGAACAATATTGCAGCAAAGCAAGAACTCCATCTGAAGTTGATATCCACTCGACAACCTTGAATAATGGAGGTCAATGTATAATGGTGAAACAGTTCTGTCACATAACCTGTACAAATCGATCCAGAAAGCAGCGGTGGGGATGATGAGAAGGAAAGGCGAGAAGAAAAAAAAGGGAAGGTGCAAGCAAGGTTTCTCCAGTAATCTACTAATCCCATGTCATATAGCCGTATCCCAGTGGCCCAGTTCCAAGAGTGGGATTAAGGAGCTTTAGGCCTGCAGGAGAAGAGAGGTCACTAAAGCTATGAGAGCCAAAACTAACCCCACCTTGTCCATTAGCACGTAGAAATTCAGGTCTGCATTCTTAAGACGCGATTGTTTTCTCACACAAACGAAAAAAAAACTATGTATTTTTTTTGTAAAGTTCTTTTGTTTAAGGCTTTGAAACACACAAGCATGTATTGCTAACCACATCAGCCTGTAGTGGACACATAGTGGGCATTAGTTATCTGTCTAGCTTCATCCAAATGCAATCCATGCACTTCTTTGGTGGAATATAGCAAACCACTGACACTCAACACGAGGGCTGAAACAATTCCTCGAATAACTCCACTAAAAACCATTGATGCAAATTTGTTGCATTGAAGCTTTGTTTAATACATATAACTACCAGTATGCAGCCAGTGCACTGTGTTTCACACGGATAATTAAGCTTGTGTTCACATAGCGCCTTTCTCTGCATGCAAGTGTCTTTTTTTTCCAATTGCAGCACAACCCATCCAGTCCACAGAACGGACCCGACACAATGTTAATGTTAGCATTTTACGTAAATCAATACGATAAGTTGATAAGTCAGTAAGTTGAGTAAGTTGTGAAGGCAAGTAAAGAATGTATGTAAAAAAAAATTGCTGACATATTCGTGCAGGTGTGTGTGAGAGATCGATGGCCTCATTGTAAAACACACTTAATTCACAGGAACGGAAACAAAATAAAACTCCCCAAAACAGTCATGGTTTTTCCATTCATCCAACAATCACCAACTTGGTGGCTTTGTAAAAGTGTTTGTTCCTACAAATGCCAGACACTTCCATGAAGACGGTAAAGGCTTACTGTGGGAGTGTGTGTGTTTGGTGGCTGGCTGGCTTCATTGGCCTCACCTGTACCGGTTACAGTCTGGGGGGGTGGCGTTGCTTATGGTGCATTGGCTAATCAGTGCACCAAAGGTTAAGTAAGCCACCAGCACACACACCCAGGAGAACGCTAGCATGTACCATCTGCTCTGTCATTTTAACAACCAATAACAATAAACCGGACAACACAAACCTGCCAGTGTCCTTGGAGGAACCCCGGAACTAAGCCACCTATGTGGCATTGTGGCAAAGAGAATTGCTACACTTACGTTATGCTGAGTTGTAGTAATGTTCTGGAAGTTAAGTTGCACAACTTGAAGGAATTTGGATTTATGTCTTAGTTTTAGGTTGCATTTGCATTTTTATTTTGAGTTGACAGATATTGCAAGCAATAAAGATGTCGATTTTTTTAATGTTTTCTTTTTAAGTATTTCTTATCCGATTAATTGTTGGAATAACAGAATACAGAGTACTATTTTATATAGACTATGCATTGAATTACCAGAAAACATCCTACATCCTGTTAGATATATATACAGTATATATCTATACATACTGTAGATATACACTTCCTAATCCCAGCAGGGTCGGAAAACAAATCAGTGATGATACTAACATAAGCAGACTCCCAAGTTGTGTTTCCAGAGAAGCAGAATGATAAACATACATTTTGTTTATTTACTCCAATAAGCAAATACTACACAAAGTACCAGGACAGCGATTAAGAAAACAGAAGATCTGCATGTCAATCCCTGTCCGGTTAGATTGTTTTTGACCTCTGGGGGCCCCATTAGATAGATATTGTGTGAAGCTTCACACCAGCTCCAGAGTTTACAGTAAACAAGAGCTGGATGAGCAAGAGAGAAAAAAAACTAATCTGTAAAGGCTGCAGTGACCTACTGACATCCAACCAAGCTGTGCTGATGTTTCAAGCTTATGCTCCAGATAACAAAGAGAGATGTGTGTCTTCTTGTCCTCACATGACTGGATTTTAAGGAAGATACTGCATTGTCAAAGTTGAAAAAAATCATGTCAGTTATACTTCACTTGATGGTTTTACATTTCATCATGACGTGGTAGTATGTTGTGATTAGGTTGAAGCGAAGCTTGATCTGTCATTTACGTTTAACCAGCGATACCCTGGTGGAGGTCACCATGTACAAAGTTATAGAGCATGGAAGATAAACATTAAATTGGTTAAGCTAAATATTAACTAAAACTCCCACACTTCATATAAAAGTCATCTGAAAAAACAAAAATGATGAATGGCTCTACAATGTCAAACTGTAGTTAATCTATGACTCTGAAGTTGACTGGGTGCAAAGTGCAAAGCGAGACATCTTTCTCCCTCAGAAATTATACAGCCCGGTGTCACTGCTAAGTACACATGGGAAGGGCCCCAAGCAAACCTTTATTTATACGGCACTGGAAAATGACATGGTTCCTACTGCCCCCTGTCATTTGGTGGGCAGTGGAATATGATGAGGGCCATTATGTGGTGGCCCCCACATAATAGCATCGTATTTCAGAATTTGGAGTCCCGGAATGGTGCAGTTCTTCAAAAGTCTAGACTTTTTCACCCCCCCAGACATGCATCTTCCAGGCATGAACACTTGATGGGCGAACAACGGCCATCATGACAATTTCTCACGAGAGCATATTTACTCCCAATTGCTGCTTGAGTGCCACATGTGCAAAGAAGTCATCCTGCAATGTCTTAACCGGCATACACTTACAAATGCTGTACTCCTCCCCCGGTTCCCAAAGAGGGAACATACATTGGAGTCCATGTCAGTGAGATGAAGAAAGGATGAAGGAGAGGACATGTATCAAAAATTATATTGATACAGAATTTAATTTACGTCATACTATTGGGAGTCACTGTTGAAAGCAATGTTTGACACGTTGCAGAACCACTCAAGAACCATAAACATTACATTATATGACCATCAATATGCATTGTCCTAAAAATTACAGCAGTTCAATTCATCCTCCAGACACAAAAAAAAATTGTCCACTTGGGTGGGGTGGGGTGCGGTGGGGTGGGGAGGAGAAACTGATTACAGCCATTACAGCCCCTGTATAAAAGGGTTAGGGTTAGCAAGATCCATCCAACCCAATATCCTGTTCAGTCTCCCCCTTATACAACCTCTCCCTTGCCCTTGTCTCACCCCCTCTCCTCTATCCACAGTACCTCCACAACTGCTCCAGGCTCCCCCTCACCAGCCAGGCAGCTGTCTAAACAAACATTACATAGCTGGGGCTTATGTAATGTAGCGTGGCAAGAACTAAGCGCATCCTCGTAGCTATCCCGGCAGCGCAAGCCACCATCATCATCATCTGGTGGTCGGGGCAAGAATAGATCGGGACTTGGATCTGAACTACAGGATTCCTTCAATGCCAAAACGGATGAATAAATTCTGAGAGGGAATTGAAGTAGAGGACAGCTGCGGTGCCGAGCAGTCGGGTGATGTGGGTGAAGTTTGAGATAAGCCTGCAAGGAACTAGCTGTGGGAACGGTCCCGCCGTGCATGGCTTACATGTGTACACACACACACACACACACACACACACACACACACACACACACACACACACACACACACACACACACACACACACACACACACACACACACACACACACACACACACACACACACACACACTAGTATACCAGCTGCAATTGTGCTTGTGAGGCATTTATCCTCCATAGCAGGCTAAGTAGAAGTCTAAAATGAGCTGCGGCTGGAATCAATGCTAATTCTCAGCTCTACGCACGCAATTTGCATGCAAAAGTGCTTTCCTGCGACACTTCAGAGCGACGAACGTGTACAACGCATGCACAAACCTGATAACACAGACCCGAGTCACTCTGCAGTGCGGATGAGGACTGACTGCACCAGAAATAAAGTGTTCATCAAAAAATAGGCATTTATATTTGCTGTACAAGTCTCGTCTAGTGTGGCATTTGAATGAGGGAAAGTGAATAAGAGAGAGGAAGAGACACACACACACACACACACACACACACACACACACACACACACACACACACACACACACACACACACACACACACACACACACACACACACACACACACACACACACACACACACACACACACACACACACACACACACACACACACACACACACACACACACACAGGATTTAAGCCAGGAATGTTTAAGCCCAAAACCGAGTGAAGGAGCCCCTTACCGTGCTGCTCTCCTCTGGGTGCATGCAGTCCTCCTCCGGCTTTGCTGCAGTGGCGAGGGGGGCTCCTAGCCTAACTACCCCCTGGTTGGTCAGGAGGCTGAGGGCTGTGTGAGGCAGGGGAGCCAGGGGAACCGCAGAGTAGCAGCAGCAGAAACACCTCCACCAACACCTCCACCTCCACTGACTCAGCCCAGTCAATTCACCAACGCGACCACTCGCCGACGAGCCAACAGGTAATGACAATCTAGGACCCCTTTTCCAGTGTGCACACAAACTCTCCCTGAATCAGATCAACTAGACAGTCAGAGACAGAAAAAGTGAAAGAGAGAGATTCAGAGAGAGAGAGAGAGCTCAGTGACACTCACTCTCCAGCGCTCCAATGCTGTCACAACAATTGTCGTCACTGCTTTCGCAGAATGCCGCCCGGCCATGGCAATCTTCTGACTGTGTGTGTGTGCGTGTCAAAGGGGATTAAAAGGCCAGCTCTATATAAGTGCTGCTAGTGTGTGAGCCTCCTCCCAAGATATGGGATGCCGTCTCCATGTAGTTCAAAGGCACATTGAGCTCCGTCCAATAGAGCCTCTGTCTGCCACACATCTGCCACCTGAAAGGCGGCATACAGATTGTATTGTACCGTGGTTGTGTGTTGCAGTTTTAGTAAAATAAAAAAATAATTAAAAAGACAGTTAAAATCAATAAAATCTGAGGTTATGAATCTCTGCTTGATTGTCTAAACACAGTTGTAGCTAGTGAGTGAGTGAGTATGAATATATTTAATACATTTGCTTCATACCAACCGATATAACGACTCAAAAATATGGAAGGCCTCAAAACTGAAATTCAGAAAGTGAGAGAATCTGACAAAAATGAGAGCCAAGATAAAAGAGGGAAAGAGAGGTTTGGCATAAAGCAACATGCAGGGAGGGGAGGGGGGTTGAACAGGGGGGGAGGGGAAGGGAGGAGTTGTGCTGACTCACTGATCTCACTGACTGCAGAATCACAGTTTCGGGTTAATGAAGGGCTGGGCGGGGGGGGCGGGCAGTAGTGACTGCATGCATGTACACACACATGCAGGCATGCACACACAAGGTGGGGACACGCACTCTAAGGGACAGTGGTCCCACAGCATTCAGCCAGAGTTCATTGGGTGCTACAAAGATGTCACAGTGTCAGGAGTGAGCATCCAAGATGTCCTGCTGCAGTGTTGTTAAAGTACGCAAGGACCCTTAGCCATGCGGAAGACGTAATGACAAATTCTTCCCACAGACTCACTTCTCCAAGGATAATATTCTACATGATAATGTACTGTATATGTTCAAGCCGAGGTCCAACAATACGTCGCTGACGGTGCAGTAAAATGGGAATAGAACAAGTTTCAAGCCTTCTTAGAGGGCTTGTTTGTGATAAGAGTCCAGGTGGAGAAATCCCAAAGTGATCCTTCACGTTGTGTCCACTGATCGAACCCTGGGTGTTCAGAAGTGTGGCAAGTTGGAAACAATATATAGAGTCGCCCTCCATTTTTATTACGTCTAAAGGAAACCCTTATTGTGACGTGCACCATACAGAACATCTCGACCGGCGACCTCCGCCTTACAATGATTAGTGGAAGAACAAGAGACACAACTGATAGAAGACCGACCAGTGGTAACCCAGTGTCACACGAGGCCATCACCTATCTGAAATGGCTTCATCACTCCACACAATAAAACGTAATATATACAGTATATACACACACACACTTTGTATATATATTTATATATTTTTTAAAGCAGTCCCAAGGGTAGTCCACGATGTCGCTGGTAGTCCAACTGTCAGCCGGGGGGGAGAGGAGAAGGTTATAAATGGAGGGAGCAAGAAAATGAATAAGTAAAAATCGATGGAGGAGCCGGCCAGCGGAGCGGCAAATTAACGCACAGCCGGCGGACCTCGAGGGTGGCGTTTAGATTTACAGGCTCACGGTCACCGCGGCCGGCGAGGCACTGCACACTATCACACTACTGTTGGAGGTTGGGTGGGGGCGGGGCGAGACAAGAAGCATTAAGTCCGGAGATCATAATAAGGGAATCATCATTTGTCATGACGAGATCAATGCTGAAAGTCAGTGCGTACGGGAATCTATGATTTGTGCTTCAAGAAGTAGAAATCAATTGCAGATATGATGCACCACCATTGAGAGAAGAACCGTTCTCTGTGGCGGTTTCAAAGTCAAGAACCCAGGGCTACCTTGGCAATTATGAAACTCGTTCTATTCGTCTCGTAAATATGAATGCTCGAAAACAGCTCTATTCTTATCTTCAGGTACCACAGTGATATATTGCTGCCTCTCCTTCAACAAATGTACTCTTTGTAAGTCGCTTTGGATAAAAGCGTCTGCCAAATGCCCTAAATGTAAATGTACCAGAGGGGCTACAGTACTACACAGTAGCAAATACAATTGAGATAAACTAAGAAAGTTTACTGTTTCAAGGCTTGTAATGGATTACACAGTACACCTGGTGGTAAAAGAGGCCCTTTAACTACCTTGTCTGGAGTATCATATAAAAGCTAGCATTCATTAATAAGACACTGCCCATGATAGATAATTCTGCCTCTTGCAGACTTCAGGTCATGTGCGACTCCATTAACACCTGTGATACAACATACATCATATCCATCAACAGACATGTGTGCGACCCCATGGACAGCTCTCTTCTCCCCCACAGAGGAGAGGAGGGTGGGGGGGCTGGTGTGTGTGTGTGTGTGTGTTTGGATGTAATGGCAGAGCCATGTTGACCTACTTTTACATTCTCTCACTGATCTTATGCCCTGCAGCATGCTGGAGGATCGTAGACACAAACCAGCCAGCCTAGCCAACCCCTAATCCAAGTGTTCCTGAACATAGGGCAATAGGGCCAAACTGATCATGATCTATTCATCAGATTTTTATATTTGACAGGATAATGGTATTTCACCATTCATCATTTTACAATGCAATAACATGACGTCCAAGAATGACGCTTCAATAGGCCAGTGGTTCCTCAAACTACTTTTAACTAATCACCCTCTCAAAAGATACGAAAAGTACCACTTTCACCAGCACAAAACAGGTGAGGAAGGAAATAAATAAATGAGGCTTTTCCTATCACTTTTGGATGACCGGACGATGGAAAGTCATAAGACTCCCAAAAAAGCACCAAGCCAGTGGTGGGTCAGAGTGGGTGCACCCAACTCCCATGACTGACAAGATCTTGGCATTTGTTTTAGCTTTCATTTTTGCAGATTCTGCTTTCTCCTCGACATTTTCTGAACAGCCCCTGCAAAGTACCCCTAGGGGTGCACATACCCCAAGTTGAGAAACACTGCAATAGGCCATCAGGTAGGGAATCTCCAACCAGACTATTGCACAGCATACATAGAGCGACGTGAAGTTGTGTTCTCCCTCACTCACCTGGAGATGCTCCGTGGAGCTGCTGCTCAGCTCGTCTCCAGACTCGGAGTCGTTGGTGCGTCTCTCCACGCTCTCCCCGGCCGAGTCCACATCCAGGGGCTGCCGGGCCAGCTCCGGGGAGCGGGCGCGGTTGCGTGGCAGCGTGTCACACCCTCCACTCTTCTGGCCATGCTGCGGGGGGCATCCGGCTCCTCCGCTGTGGGTGACGACGTCCGCCAAGGCTCGGTGGGGGTCCGAGGTGGGGCTGTGGGGGGGCAGGTGGTTGGAGTCTCTACGGTGGCCAGGGGGGCTCACATGGCCGGGGGAGTTGGGAGGAGGGTGGGAGGCGGTGGCCGGACTCGCGCCTGGCCAGGCCACCGGGGTCGGCAGGGGGCTCCAGCACCAGGTCGCCAGGCCTGGACCGAGCATGAGCGCGGCCCGGCTGGGGAGGGGATCGCCCGGTGCCCCCACTCCCCAGGAGGTGGAGGGGTTTGGGCGGGGGCATGAGGGCTTTGCGCACCTCTCGCACGTACTGTGCTGGCACATAGAAGGCCTTGGAGCCCTCCTCCTTCCTCACCTGCCACCAGTCCTCGTTGGTCTTCTTCACCAGCAGGAAGCACTCGCCCTGCTGGATGTTGATGAGCCGTTCCTTGGCCTTGTACTCGTAGTCATACTCCACCTCAATGTACACCTCCCCCGGGGCGATGGGCAGGTCCGCCATCCCCCCCACCCCTCCTGCTGGCACCTCACCGCAGCAAGAAAGACTTGATGAACAACATGGCAGTCTAGGCAAGGCTGGGGAGACAGGATCAATCAACGGATCAATATTTACTCCACACACACACGCACGCACGCACGCACACGCCACTATAGTTTTGTAGTTTCTTCATTTGAAATTAAGAATTACAAAAAATTCATCAGCATGCCAGAAGGTGAAACCAACACAGCGTGTATACTGTGTAGAAGCCTGGACTGAAGCATATTAAGCAGACACGACTATCAAGGCGCTCCAAGGCGTACGTCTTTAAGGCTTACCTGTTCAATTCAGTTAGCAGGTCTGACAGGAAGTGGAGGGTCATGCCCTTTCCGTTTCTACCCAATCCTCATTGTACTGATGTCATGATGAGACCATGTGAACAGCTCCGGAGTACCAGTCCGTAGTCAAATTAAAGTTAAATCAAACGGAGCTAGTGTCTTTAATCAAATCCAGCCACATAACAAAACAATGACTGTATGCCTTTGTTTGCCTTTTTAAGCCGAAATACTTTAAGCCCAAATAAATTATTTTATTGTCCTACCATTTAGAGTATGCCTTAGTTTCTATTTAATGGCAGGACATTGGGCAATAGTGCTGCATAGGAAGTGATGGGTTTAGAAATATCAGTAATGTACTTTCCCACAGTAAAATGTGCAATCCAAGTTCTGCAGCAGCTGCTGCTACTACAAAAGATAAGCTAGGGAAGCCTGAAATCCCAAAATGAAAACAATAAACCAGTTTTGTTTTATTAGTTGGTGGCAAATTGTACCGACTAAAACATAGATTACCAGTCGGTGAGACACACTGGTGAAAAATCTGGCATGTTAAGATTTCAGACTAATTTCGTTTTTTTGTATTTGGCTAATTTTAGTAAATCATTGAGCAATTCAGATCAACTATAACGACCATGGCTGCAAAAGGATCAAGAAAAGTGGAGTAATCTTGTTGTGGCCCTATGCCCCACTGGGGGCGAAGAGGATGAGCGACTGAGAAGACTATTGGCTACCAAATAGGCTACCTAATTTAGCGAGTCGACATTATCGATATTGCACTAACCTTTAGTTTATATTCAATATTGCCTGGAAGGAGCGATCACCCACTCTGCGTTGCTTCTCGAGATTAAGGGCGTCGTTTCTTGACCTTAGGGGGGCTAGGGCGTCATAATCACTTGGCCCATAATCATCTGGCCTGTAAAGACTAACTGTGATTAAGGGCTATACCAATAAAATGTACTTGACTTGACTTCATTTTACAAATATTGTACAATTGATTGGAATGGTCGTAGGTCTTTATTACAAAACAAACCATCCCCTTTATTATGTTCTCATAAATATTGGATAGCCTACTAAAAAGGCAAACATTTTAATGAGCAAAACATATGGCAACAGTGATTTGGTCCTACTCCCCATGAGACCCACAAGCCTACACACAATAGTCTAAATCTGTGTGGGAGAGATGGTTATCTGCACCCTTTTCCAAAATACAGGCCCAGTGAGGTCAACCCCGTCACAAGTACGCCTTCAACAGGACATCAAGCTGTGCCTGGCATTGCCTAGTGGTTCGGACCTCCTCCACCCATGTGAACCTTTTTAACGTGGTTTTGATTGATCCGTGTCTGGGTCTAGGTTGCTGTCCAGAACAGCACTCAGTTCATTAAACAGAACTACATTCATTAACTTCGAACATGATCACAAACAACTGAATTCTAATTATTGATGGAGTACCACCATCTCACCAAATAAGCCAAAGTGAAAAAGGAAGCATTCATACACCTCTTTTATCAAAATGGTAAATTATATATTACGTTTGATTGTCTTTTACACAAATAAACATAGGATCAGGCTTATTTGGCTGTGTATCAAATCACCAGACATTTTGAATTGTGTAAGATCTGCTTTCTTACTGTTGCATATTACAAAACCAGAGGAAGACCATGCTATACATTGCCAAACCAATTGTAGCCCTGATGGGCACTTCCAATGTGACTCAATGAGCCTTACCTGACTTTCCATAAATAAAAACAAAAATGTATTAAATAGCAAGAAAACAGGTCGTGTTTTACTTGTCTTTACGTGAGGGGGGGGGGGGGGGGGGAATAACTCAGGTAGGCCCACCCAACCACTTGATCACCTGAACACGTTTCAAATCCACACAGCTTCGACTTCTGTTTCACAGACCTCGGTCTAAAAAGTACTTTTTTTTCTTCCATGAAACATTAAACTACACAGTCTGGTGCCAGTGGTCTGGGTGGTGTTTACAAGTGTTGGGAGTTGTGTTGAGTTGTGTTGGTTGTGTTGTGTTGTGTGCGGCAGGAGAAATGTGGACGTGCGGGTGTTGAATGAAGGCACCTGGCCGGTAAACACGGACTACCACTAGACAGGTGCTGAGCTGCCGCCGCCGCCGACGCTAACGTTAGCACGCTAATAAGCTCTGAGCTAAGCTGGTATCAGGCTCCCGAGGCGAGGCGAGTAGGAAGTAAGGATACTATATTACCTTTATTTAGACGACACTCGATCCGAGGCACGACATAGAAACTCTCCTCCTCCCTTTATACCAAATGAAAGTTAAAATCTGAACATGGAGTTGAGTTGAGTTACTTCCCAACGCGGGCCCGTGTCCACTAGTTACTTATTTTCCAAAGGTATGCGAGCCCCGCGCTCCGCTCCGCTCCCCTCCCGTCTGTCTGGCGTGACGCTCGCTCCCGCTCACGCCTGCCTGCCGACTCTGCTGCTCCACCGGCTCCACCCGGGACCGGCGCTCAGGTGTCGTGGATGGGGGATACAGTAAAGAGCAGGCCGGGGGCGACATCTAGCGGCGGTGGAGGGGAGCTACGTTCTGGACGACCCCCCCGTTACCCCCGTCGGCGGCGAGTGCATCACGAACAGTCAGTCAGTCAGTCAGTCGGTCGGTCGCTTTGCTGCATGCGGGTGACGCAGAGGACGCGCGCGGTCTGGGGGTGACGCAGAGGACGCGCACAGCTCGTGCCCACCTGCGCGGTCTGGGGGTGACGGGAAGGACGCGCACGCACGCACGCACGCACACACGCACGCATTAGATGCATATTTGGCGCCATCTGGTGGAGCATCGTGTACTTTCAGTTTGTCCTTGTCTGTTTATAGCGTCACATCTCTTCCTCTCAAAGGTGCTGTATATAAGAATCATGAATCCGTTCAGGGACTACATGCGGGATTCTACACGCACAAATCAAAAAGGAAGGAAGTGACGTGAATGCGCGGATGATTAAAATAAAATAAGTTATTTCATAGCTTTTTAAAAATGTGTACAACGTTTAATTATGATTAGAAGTAACATTATTTTCTGATTGTCTCAACCCATTGTCTCAACCCTCTGAATGCACTTAGAGCTCCAGCAGGCTGCAGTTCACCTACCGGCCAAATGGGTCAGTAATGAGAAGCGTTTGGCTGGGCCACGCTAATTATGCAGAAGGCGCAAAGACTTACGGAGGGTTGAGAATGTGTGTGTTAGTTTCGGGTTCAAAAGCAATGGTCACGTGTTTTAATCGTTGTGTAATTTGCACTGTGTGTTTGTGTGTAATTATCTGTTCCTAATCTGTGTTTGTAGTTTGTCATGTTGCGCCACCGTTGGGGAAAGGCGTGTTGTCGGGAGTGACAACACACGTGAGTGTGGTTGCGGGCGTGAATCAAGTTGTATCTGGGGTCAGGTGGTGTGTGTGGGGCATAGGACAACATAAACCGTATTCCCGTTTCTGAGTCGTGGTGTTCTATCCATTCACCCCCTCCGTGGTGTTCGCCGCAATATTGTACTGTAGTGAGTTGTGAAGTAAGACACAGGTTTGCTCTCAGTCTGTTTATTAACAGCAGGAGACGAAAACTTATGACTGATTTAATGAGACACAAATAGACAGAAGTGCAAGAAACAGCATATTACTACAACTTTCACTACTGTCGATGCACGGAGCAGCCAATCTCAATCGGAGATTCCTCCGATTTTCTGAGTCAGATATGCGACTTCAGGGGGCTTTCCAGTTGGAATTTCCGACTGGGAACTCAGAAATTCCAACTTCCGAGTACAAATGGAACACCTTGGCAGGATCGGTAGCCACGCCCTCTGCTCCCACCACATGACCCAAGAAATTGGCCTTGTGCTGGATGAATGGCCCGAATGGCCCGAAAGACATGACAGAGGTTCTCAAGGGCCGGCTCAAAGTCAGCAGCATGGACCAGAAGGTTGTGGAGGTAAACCACAAACTGGTTCCCGGGGAATGTGAACCAGCACCCTCTCCATTAGCCTCACAAATGTGGTGGGGGTGTTGCAGAGGCCCGAAGGGCATCATGTGAAACTGCCAGAGTCCTTGGCCAATGGTGAAGGCCGTCTTGGGTCTGGCTTCTGATGCCAGCTCCACCTGCCAATAGCCGCTCCGTAGGTCCAGTTAGCTGAACCACTGTGACCTGCAATGTGGTCCAGGGCGACAAAGGGTATGAGGAGGGACAAAGGGTATGAGTCCTCGTGGGTCACAGCATCCAGTCAACGATAGTCCACACAGAACCTCCAGGTGCCATCCTTCTTTTTGACGAGGATGGCAGGGGCAGCCCAGGGGCTGTCGGATGGCTCTATCACCCCTGCCACAGCCATCTCCAGTATGATCTGCAGCCTGAAGCTGCAGAGCGGGGCCCATCACGGCCCAGCAGGGGTTTCCATTAATGGCGCAGAGGAAGTAGAGGCTGTGCACGTGGCCCTCTCTGCCAATCTGGTGAAAGTTCTCGATGGGGGGTATGGTCGGTTGGCTTGGTGGCAGTCTTCCCAGTGTGCCACCCTGCTCTTTTTTTCTGGCTGCAAAGCTCTATTGTGTTGTGGTGCAGGGGTGGGGCAGTAACAGGCTATGTGCCCAATTTCTCTGTAGGGGTAGCATGGCTCGTTGGACCGGCATGTCTGGGTTGTGCTGGTGACGGGAGTGCCTGGCGAACAACCCCCCTTTCGACGTCTCCCTCGTCATTGCTGATGTCGGTCTGATGCACCCGAGGGCTTAGTTGCCCTCTACACACAGCCGCCACCCTTTCTGCCTCTTCCAGAGCAGTACTGAACGCTGTCGGTGCCGTGATGCATAGGTGCTATTTCAGCCTCTCTGGTGAGAACCCCTGGATGAAGGCACTTAAGGCCAACTCTTCACGAGCTGCTGGATCGAAGGTGGGGTACACAATGTGTGTAGAAGCACACATCTGTTGCATAGGTAACTGGGAACCGGGAAGGCACTGTGTAGCTCATCGCTACAGTACCTTTAAGTTTCACACATGTGCATATTGCAATGCACACATTGGGAATAACAACATACTTGTCACACAACCTGGTGGAGTATATTAACATATGGCATGTTTTATTGTCTATTAAAAGTACAGTTTATATACTGTATCATCATACGGGTTATTACATACTGTATCATTGAACAATCAGTGGTTGATGTGACAATTTTTGGGAGTCACATTGTTTCATTCTGCCCACTGTGTTGAGTCTTTCTGAAGGTCAAAGGATTTCCTTCTGTCACTGAGTGTAGTACATCCAACCAAAATTCCTAAATAATGCTTTCTTTTGTTGGGGATTCGGTGTAAATGTCGAGGCATCACTGTGATTACAGTCATAGTCTTTAAAATGGTCTTGTATTGGTCTGGTCTTGCTCTCGCCCCCCTTGACTCAGTCTTGCCCGACCTTGGTCTTGACTCTGTGTCACCCTCCTCAAAGTCTTGGTCTTGACTGGGTCTTACGCTCTCCCCTAAAGAACCCACCTCCTCCCTCCTACAGACACTATTTATGGACTAACAATATCCGTTTTCATCATATTCAAACTTGTTATATTGATTTTCAACTGAAAACTTTTTTCTATGTTTTACTGTATAGGCCCTAAACCTATGTCTTCACCAACAACCATGCTCGTGCCTTTCCAATGTCTTCCATCTATGATTACAGTGGCTGGTTAGTTGACTTTATTTGGCCCCTGAAGTTAGGTTTGAAGGAGAAGGTTTACTTCTGCATTTCTGACATGTTCTGGATTCATTTAGCCATTCTCTCCCTAAATTCGACTTACAACACTAACGTTGTTTTACACAACTTCACACAAGGAAAACCAAGCTGACAATCACTGGCCCGAAGCAAGCGGATGCAGAGACGCTCATCCATGCATTTATATATTTTATACTAGATTACTGCAATGCACTGTTCTCTGGTGCTCCATACAAAAAGCCTCCAGCTTGGGTGTGTATGCGTTGAATCTGGGGTCACGTGTCAATCAGGCGAGAGGTTTCCTGCATGTTCCTTGACCACCTTGCCCCATCCAACCATAATGCCGTCTCCGTTTTGAGTGTGCTGCTGTGATCCTGACAGGATACCTGGCCACCCCACCTGATGGCTACCAGCTTGCTCACCAGCCAGCACCTCATCACCATTGACAATACTAATATTCTATTTCTTATTAGTAATGTTTGCTTCCTATTCTGCATGTCCATTGCACCCGAACCATCCCTGGAAGTCACTGTGTTCCTTCAAGATTCCATCATTGTTAATCATTGTTAGAGGGTGTCATAAACATGTCCTGTAAAGCCCTTTGAGGCTGTGAAGTTGATTAAGGGCTATATAAATAACATTCACTTGGTCTATAGTATTACTGAATGCTTTCCATTATTTTGAGTAAAATGTTTCTCATTACTTCATTTGGGTTGTGTGGCTCGGTGTCCATATAGCGCCTATTTCTGAGCGCAAGCATGTGTTGTTCAAGAGGTTCCTAATGAGGAGAGGGCGTATGCGGCAGCATGTGGCGCCTGGCGAACTGTACTGCAGTGTTGGCGCTATGGCAGTAGGGGGCGCTGTTTCACCGCCACCGCCTGTGGAGCGGGAGGCCAACCTTAATTATGGACACATTGACTAAACGCTCTGGTGGTACGTAGCAGCCAATCTGCTTTACATGAAACTGTTCCATTTGAAAACGACTTATGTTTGTTACATAAGGTCTACAGTGCCAGCCAGGTTAAGAATCGCTGATCTACAGTGTAACCATAATGTCACACCCACAACTTAACATCAGTGTACATAGTTATGAAGACCCAATTGAAAGTCTGAATCTCTCCCGTTTTTTTTACACCTTTGGATGACTAGAAATTGAAAAGAAAAATACATGCATTTTGGTGTTTCGATCTTAGCTGTATCATTTTTTTCTTTTTTCCCCTCTCCTTGTGTTTTGACTATTTCCAAGGACCCCCTGAAATCCTTCAAAGTACCCCTTGGGGCACACGTACCCCAATTTGAGAAACACTGGCGTAGACAATTGAAAGGGTTTTCTCATAATTATTTAATCACACATACATTTACATCATGCAGTCAATCCAAAACGGTGATCTCATTAAACGTTTCCCCGTTTCCCCTCAAGTCTGAGCCCTGCTATTGTGCCCCAGTTCTCTCGGAATGATCCAGTACCTATGTCCACTGATGGAATCCTCAAAACCGTCTTACAAATTGAGCAACTATTACACAGTAATAAAAGGTGGCTACACTTTTTGTTTTTAGAATTAACGCAAGCGATTTCAATTTTGATAAACACCATAGAACAAATAGTATTTTTTTTTGTCGTTTTACCATTTTTTTCTCTCCCTGTTTCATATCCAGTTTTGGTAGGAGGCAACGTTAAACATAAGCATTATCATCACCATGCTGCGATTTCTTCGACTGTTCTGTAAAAGGGACCCACGGACAAACAAGCCGTTGCGACAGACACCAGATTTTTTCCTGTCTTAGTTATGAGGGAGACGGCCCGACACACACTTTTAAATGACAGCACCAGAAGGAAGATCTCATCAGCTACAAATCATTTTTCATTCATTGGGCTTTGGGAATAGCTTTTGTGTTACACTTTACTCTTTAAACAGTAGCCACATATGGAGTGTGTCGCTATGTGATCATGTGTCCTCAAGTGCTATAATTCACAAAGATCTTGTTGCACTACTCGTGTCTAAAACACTTGTCACACTTAACGGATATACTGTGAATTTACATTTGCACTTGCAGGGGCAAGGTGTTAGTGTCATTCTTCGTTTTTTGCAAATGCTTACAGGGTCCATAGGATAAACAGGATAAGTGTGGTCAAAAGAATATTTAAAAAGCAGAGAGGGGGAAACAATATTTAAAAAACTATGCAATAAAGACAATTGGAAAACAGAATCCTACACCCCCTGACTAGCTTTTTAGTTAAATAAACCTTCCTGAAGAGACAAGACATTTAACATGAACCCCTGCCTTGACCGAGACCCTGCACATCTGATTGGATGATCAGTAGCAACAGTTGGGTCACTCAAGTGCAGCCTGCCCAATCACATATTAACCCCAATTCCACACATCAACCTATAAGACGTCAAAAAAAAAGAAAAAAAGAAAACCCACAACACATACAGTACATAACTCCAGCAAAAACAAGTCTGCAATTTACATCGAATGGGGCACACAGTCAAAGAAAAAAAGAAAGAAAGTTAAAACAAAAAACTGAAAAAAAAAAACTAAAAACTAAACGGGGCAGTTTTGAGTCAAATGATTTTCGACGCGAGGCACCCTTTGATATGACTTGATCAACCCACTGGACTTGACACGTTTCCCCCGCATCACCGGGAGCTGGCAGAGAAGAGAAACTCTCATAAAAACAGTAGAGACCGCAACCAACAGAAGCTTCTCGCCTCCCACGAAACATCCAAGCCGAGGGAGAGAAGGGGGAAGGGGGGGGCAGGAATCAACGTTGGACACGCTCCCTCCTAGCTAGGACAGGACAAACGTGTGTGTGTGTGTGTGTCATCTCATCTCAGTCTATGCCTGTACTCTATGTGCGCTCCAATGTGCAGACCGATATAAATAGCATCCAGTAATGTGGCATAGCAAACCAGAAGGAAAATTACGAGTGGTACACTTTGCTACTAGGTAATGTCCATTATTTTCCTCTCTCTCTCTCGCTCTCTCTCTCTCTCTCTTTAATCTGGATCACTCTGCCTTCCTTCTTTCCGACGGTGTGTTGTTGTTTTTTTTACATCCTTCTTGTGAAGTCACCAATAACGAGTATATATATTTTAACTTAATGATAAAAACAATTGGCCTCCACAGGTATTTAGTTAAATACATCTACACTGTTGCATGTCTTGGCTTTTTTCTTTGTTTTCTATGTTTTTTTTCTTTCATTTTGCCCTACTCCCTTACACATTCAGGTAGGACGAGCGGTACGGACAATTTTACATCTGTACAAGACCTAACAGAAACCTAGTGCTCAGGGTCATCTAAAGTTTTTTTTAAAACAGTTGCTTGGTTTTTTTTTTTTGTCCTTAAAGAAGCATGTAAAATCTATCCGGGGAGGGGGCAACGTGGGTTAACAACCGATAAAGTCATGAAATATACAGAGGTTAGCCTAACGTCAAGCTATTCTCGCGGCGGCGGCGAGGGGTAATATAAGATACGATAGACGTTTTTGTTTGTCTTTGTTTTTGCACACCGCCTCGCTACCGGTTTTTACATTCACCTTGGCACAGTGCAGATGAACGAACAACGCACAACGACAACGGATGACAACATACCAGTGCAATGAATGAATGAAAAAAATGAACGAAAAGGAACAAAAAATAACAACAACCCAAGAAGCTATGCCACGCGTTCATGTCAAGGGGCAGGCGCGCGGAACAAACAGCTGCGTTTGGTTTGGTTTGGTTTTCCGGTAGATGAGAGTAGTAGGTGGTGTTTTGTGAATATTTTATCAACTTTGCATTGCGGTTTTGTTGTTATTCTCTCTATGGTAATATCGTGGGGAGAGACAGAAGGGGGGATGAGTGGAGGGTGGAGCGGAGTGGGTGGGGGTTGGTGAAGCTGTACAGGCCAGGGGTATATTTATATATATATTTATATTGCAGGACTTCACCGCTGCTGCAATGGAGTGACAGGCAGCGGTGAAGGTGGTGGTGGATATCGGCGCAGGCTTCTGTTTGTGCTGCTCCTCAGCTGGGGGGAGAGAGAGAGAGAGACAGAGAGGTGGAGACAGACAAGCAGCAGTTAAGGATCAATGTCATTTGCTCTTTATCATTTGAATTCTTTGTTCTTGACATATAATTGCATAGTACAATAGTACTGGCGCCAGTTGACGGGTGACGGCAGGCCGGTTTACTTCCATATTCTAGGCGTTACAAATGAAAGTTCAAATGTTCAGCATGAACAAAAAGGCGGGTCAGCGCCTGGGCAGCTTTGTGCTGGAGGTTTACAGGACGAGTTCTGAGTGACCATGTTTAAGCAGCAATAATAATAATAATAATAATAATAATAATAATAATAATAATCCCGGACATCAGCCAACTCCGGATTCCGATGAATGCCATAATGAGCTTTAACCTGGCAATAATAGGAATTTGGCAGTAGCTGTTGACTATTTAATTCATATAGTATACAGTAACCAAGTGAGAGACGGTAAGTGCTCCCCTCCAGCCACATACTTCTTTTCGGGCTTGGCACCGCCACCCCTGATGGAGACCGTCTGGCTGTTCTGGTAGAAGCCCCCCCCAGCGCGGTGGATGTTGGGGTGGGTGGGGGACGCCACGGGCTGCTGGCCAGGCCGGATGGGCTTAGCTGTGAGGAGAGGAGACACAGGTCAACGTTGGCATTCAGCGAGTTCAACCGGCTGATTGGAAATATGCCCTTTAAAAAAAGAGTTTCTTTCAATCCAGATACTGATTAGAAAAAGAAAAACCAGTTATCAAGCAAAAAACAAATACAGAAAAAGTATTATCAGCAGAACAGTCTTGCTGATTCCATTACTGTCCTCTGCCTTCTGCTGTGGCACCCGAATGTCCTGCCTAGGATTAATAAATAAAAGTACCACCATATCCATATCTTACCACAGCTTATGTATTTTAAATTATTTCGTATTACGGCGTCCCAAAGATGATCAGTGGCAGACATGTCGGTTCAGTTGGTCAATTTCAACTGTTAAAAAGGTTCAATAAATAGCCATAAATAATTAATCTGTGTGCAATTTCTTAAATAATTTTCAAATCACAAAGAGAAGATATGCACTCTTCTTGAAAAAAAAATCCCAGTTTTAATAGTTAGTTTAATAGTAGCATAGCAGATCTACAGTAGGGACGGAGAACTATAAGGGGAGTGGGGGGGGGGAAGCATAGAAATAAATACATAATTGATCATTATTGGTCATGGAGGTAAAAGTCCTATCCTTACCAATCTGGGCCGAGTGCCCCCGCCGGGCCATGTTCTTGGCGCGCACCGCCTCCTTGATGCGGTCCACCTCCTGCTGGTAGCGCTTGCGGTCGCGCGCTGCGTTCTCCTTGGCCTCCTTCAGAGCAGACTCCAGGGCCTTGACCCGCTCAGCCGTAGCACGCAGACGCTTCTCCAGTTTAGGAAGCTCACAACGCAGGTCTGCATTATCACGCACAAGCTACAGTGCACACACACACACACACACACACACACACACACAGTGCACACACACAAGCAGCCAAGTAAGAGATGGCTGGCAGTGAAGATATCACCGTCAACACTACGATGGGTCAATTTTCATTAACGTTTCACGATTTCTTTCCAATACCTTCCGTCGTCTCAAAATGAGAAATCAACCAATGCACTTTTTTTTTTCCCCCTCACAATAATGTACAATTGATCAAAGTCAGACAAATGCTGCGTGTGTGCATTTATTTGGCATATTTTTGCATCGCACAATAGAAGCATATGAACAGACGTGTCAGAAGAGACCAGAAGTCGTGAGCAGAGGAAGCAGCCGTCTCCTACCTGCTTGTGAACCTTGGTGAGCTGCTCAAGATTGTTCTCCAGAAAGGAGATCTTCTGCTTCTGGGCTGCACTGCCGCCGGTATCGTCAGAGTCCATCTCTGCACTCTGAGTAGATACACACATACGGTCTGAGAATTCATCTGTTCACCAAAGTTGTGCTTCCACTTCAAGTACTCAGAACTTCTAGTCCCAGGAACTACTTTTTTAAGATACTAAAAAGGTTCCTTCAGCCCCTTTTGTCTGCGTTTCCACTGTCGTCTAAAGAACCACGAAGACCTATGTCTAACCAAAAACATCTCTCCAAATGCACACAAGACACACACACTTCATCATATTCCCCTCATTCGTGAACTGCTTGGATTAAAAAATTACAAAGTTAAATTCCACTGTAATTGAATCCTGCATAGGACATTTTGGTGAAACATTGAGGGAGCATAAGCTCATCTTCACTGTAGGTTATATGAGGTTGAAGGGTTTTACTA
Organism: Coryphaenoides rupestris; assembly: GCA_002895965.2. Classification (NCBI taxonomy): domain Eukaryota; kingdom Metazoa; phylum Chordata; class Actinopteri; order Gadiformes; family Macrouridae; genus Coryphaenoides; species Coryphaenoides rupestris. Next base: position 57,232 of record PIJE02000089.1, read on the forward strand.
GCAGGATTCTTATTGGAAATCGCTACATATTCACATTGTAACTGATAAATAGTTGATGTTCTTGTTTTCAAAGAACAAAGCCATGTGACTTATGTCCACCGCTGGTCTGTTTCTGTCAGCTCCTACTGGGCCCCGTGTGACAGCAGACGTGAACGATCGTGTGATTTACCTTCTTGACTCTGGTGGCCAGGTCCTGGACAAAGAGCTTCCTCAGGTTGTGCAGCGTCTGCAGCTCCTTGGCCTGCGGTCACAACACAGTGGGACACAACTTTATTATGAAGAGTTCAGATGGGAACAGTCCACACACGCCTGAGTTTGTTCATGGACGTTTATCAACCACGCGAGCCATGACACCACAAGGCAGCAGGAGTACATGTAGAATTGTGCTTCGCTTATGATTGTTGCTATTCATTGAATAATTATGAGTTGGGTGTTTTAAAATGTGTCCATTGCTGTGCTGTAAATACTACAGGGGGTGTGGGAGACACACACCCTCCTGCATGTGTGTGTGTGTGTGGGAAGGCGGTGTGATCATGTGACTCACCACTGTCTCTTCCAGTCCCTTCAGGTCCTGTCTGGCCTGCTCCCTGCGGTCCTGCATCACCCTGAACAACAAGAGCCACAGCAGCTTAGCAACAGCACATTGTTTGGGGGCCATCTTGAAAGGGCAACCAAATGCATTAATTCCATTTAACTGGAAAAGCCTCTGGCTAAGGGCTTCCCAGTGACTCCCCATTGGTCTTCTCCTCACACCAATGGGAGCCAATAGGAAAGAGTGTGAGAGTGAGTGAATGAGTACAACAACGTACATGTTAGATGACATGAGTCTAGTCTGTGTGTGTGTGTGTGTGTGTCTTACGTGAGCTCGTGCAGCTTGCGGCTCTTCTCCTGGTCAGTGGACTTGAGCTTGTCGTGCTCCACCCGGAGCCTCTCCTGCTCCAGCATGATCTTCTGGTTGAGACTAGGAGAGACCAGAGGGGCCGTCAACAAGTGTTCTCTCGTGAGCCTCTCGTACCAATACGGCCCCTAACCCCACCACTTTGTGGGTTGGGTCCCACAAGCCTGTGTGGCGAATGTGGTCGCACGGGTAAAATAATCACTGGTGTTGGTTACGATCAAAGCAGGGCATACATTGGAAGATTTTTAAAGTTATGTTCTTTCGTTCCAACTCCTAATGTACGAGTAAATAGTCGATTTAAAGGCGATGTAAAGCCAAAACTCATGCCAAAATGTATGTGCTCACACTCTGTAGTTTGATCGTCAAGCCACGACCTGAGTGCTCACACTGCACAAAAGCTTTGAGTCTGAAGAAGTTTTCTAACCCTTCAAAAAAAATGACTCATGACATGAGTCCAATGTTTCTCTCGTTCATATCGTTGGTGACAGGAGGAAACATCAAAGAGCTGAAACAGGTCGACCAACCTCCATATATTCTGTCCACAAGATGGGTTTTTGTTGCCATGGCGCTTTCAGACGCTCTGTTTGCCACTCCGCGCAGGCGCAGTGAGACAAAAAAGGCGCTGATTGCGGGGAATCGACTCGTGGCTCTGCTTCAACTGTGCGAGAGCCTGACGACAGCCGACCCAAATTTCTGACGCGAGAAATTTTGGTCTGCTGTCGTAGGGCGGTCGAGAGCAGTGGATCAGACCGGGCGGTACTCGCTCCCCCCTGTACACTGCACGGCAAACGACGAAACTGAAATTCGTCCCGAATGCAGCTTATTACACCAAATCCTTTTTTTCTTTGCAAATTAAACCAAGACATTCCAAACTAACATTAAGCTAACAGCCAAGATACCATTAGATTGGTTCTCTTCACGTTGGCGGCCATTGTTCAAATGAAAATAATTGCATTAAATAATTGCATCAAATTGCATTCTGGGAAACTTCTATTCCGAGGAGGCATGATGAGGAATCTTACTCTTGCAGCTCGGTGATCAGCTTCTCCTTGTTGTCCAACTCGTCCCGCAGGCTGCTGATCTGTTTCTGGTGCGCGTCGCGGTGGGAGTGGATCTGCTGCTCCACTGCCTCCTGGAGACCACACACACCCGATGTTACAAATACTAATAACACCACGTACAGTATAAAACTGGTAGATTTCCCCCCCGACATGGTCGACTAGGGGGACTACTGGAACTCATTTTGATTCAATATGAACCCAAATGAGTCGCCATTCCTTTAGAACCTTAAAATCATTCGATTTGTGTCACTAGAATACACAACGATACTGGAAAGGTGATCACCAACAGCAATAATTCAACTCACTTCAACAGAGAATGAATGACAACTAGGGATGCTATTGATAACCGCTTCCAACTTCCAACCCAGTATAAGACATTTTGCAAAACCTGGAGCTCAATAATCTCCCCACTTATTGATACAGTTATGAGGTGTACTATATAAGTACACCTCATAACCCCCCCCACTTTCCCTCTCCTAATCCTAGCACTAACTTGCGTGTTTGTACGTCTTGGCATTATTAATAGTACTTAGTGTTGTTTAGCATATTGTATGTTCTTAGATGTTGATAATGCACTCAGAATGACACGTCTGCTCTTATCCCAGCTATTATGCAGGCAACCTAGCAATTATGAAACTCGTTCTATTGGCCTTGCAACTATGAATGCTTGAAACCTGCTCTATTCTTATATTTATGTACCACAGTGATATATTGCTGTCGCCTTCAACAAATGTACTCTTTGTAAGGTTATATTTTTACCGTTTTCAGAGGATCACACATTTTAAGCAATAAAAGCAATACCAGTTCTATTCATAACAATGTATGGTCGCCTTTCCACTAAATAATAGAAAGGCATCAATACGTATCAATTGATATCAGTATCAATCAACGCTCCCCATCCTTAAAGACCAACAACTGCTGTAGGTGCTCCGACGTACCTTGACTTCATTTGCCGTCTGGATCTCATTCTCCTTCTCCATGGCGTGAACTTTCTCTGCAGAAGGACCACAACACTCCATCAGCACATTACAGAGACAGAGCACAGCTCACCACCAGTGTGACTGTTCATTTACAATTACCATCGGAGCAGACAGTGTTTCCCCCAAAATTGTTTCCAGCAGTGGTTGCCGAGGTGTGTGTGAGTTGTACTCTGTTGATATGCACGTGCATGATGCCAATGAATCATGCACAGATATATCTTTTTTAATAAACAATATTAGTTTGGGGCGCATCCTAATAATCCAATAATGAAGTTTGGGGTGCATCCTAATAATCCAATAATGAAGTTTGGGGTGCATCCTAATAATCCAATAATGAAGTTTGGGGTGCATCCTAATAATCCAATAATGAAGTTTGGGGTGCATCCTAATAATCCAATGATGAAGTTTGGGGCGCATCATAATAATAAGAGGAAACATTTTGAAACATTTTGAGAAAGTACGCCGCTTGCGTGCATGGCGCTGATATGCGCGTTCACACGGTGCTGATGTGTGCACAGATTTTCAGATCAACACAGGTTTTAGGTTGGCATGGCATTGGCCTATATCAGTTTGGGGTGCATCCTAATGATCCAAGCTCTTTCTGTGTTGACTCCTATTGTAACCCCTGCCCCACCTTGAGCGCTGATCTTGACCAGCTCCTCGTTCAGGGAGTCCACGTTCTCCTCCAGCTGCCGCTTCTTCTGCTCCACGTTCTGCAGGTACTCAGTCAGGGACTTGATCTTGGCCTCGTGCTGGAGAGAACAACACAGACGTTAGTCGGCGACAACGCATGCTCCACCATCCAACACCGGTGCTTCCCCGACCTATTCTGACCTGTGAGCACTTTTTAAGAGCTTGAATGTGTGCACACTTCTCAACTGTGCTGTAACCAATTTACTAACAAAGTAAAAAAATATATGTATCTCAAAAATTATTTACATTTCTATTCTTGCACAAAATGTATGAACTCAAATTCTCACATTTTAAAGAGTTTCAAGAAGCTGTGGGAACTGCTGCCCCCTATGGGCGAGGAGGGGGGGAGCTCACCTGGGAGATGCGCAGCTGGCAGGCGGCCAGCTCGTTCTCGTTCTCGTCCATCTTCTTGTTGCTCTCCGACTGGGTGCCCTCCAGCTGCTTGCAGCGCTTCACCATGGTCTTCACCTCCGACTTCATCTTGCTGATGTAGAGGCGCGCCACCGTGAACTCCTCGTCGATCACGCCGCTGCCCTCGTGTTGCTGGAGGGGGAAGGGAGATGCGGTCATTGGAACTGGATTGCACCTTTAATACATTCCTATTCTACAAAAAAGGGGTCGCAATATTTTATCATGCTTTCCACATTTTAACAGTTCAAAGACTTCGATAGACAGAATACTACAAGTTCCCAAAACAATTCCCATAGTGTATTTTTAAAGGAAAACCAAACCCTAAAGATAAAGCGAGGTAGTGGATTACGTTGAGTTACCAGGTTACGTCACTCAAACATTATGGCTTACCTCGCCCACCACCACCATCAACAACAATAGAACGTGTAATGCGATAGCATTCCAACTCCACCATGCATGTGATGATGTAACGGTTGTAGGCGTACGGGCACTACCTTGACGTCATTGCTGCCCACGGCGATGCCGATCTCAGCCAGGTCCTTGAGCAGCGAGGACATCATCTCCGTGACCCTCTTCTTCTGGTGGTTGGACATCTCCTTCAGCTTCTGGAGCTCAGAGTCCAGCGATGACAGGATGGACTGGGACGGGAGGGAGAAAAAAGTGTTGGGTTTGGCTACTCACTAAAGATCTGCACCAACCAACCACTGAACAGACTTCATACATGTTAGGATTCCACAGATAGAAGTTCCATATAGTGAAGAAGTTACACTTCAGTAGATCAGTAGATTCTGTTCAGATATACTCTTAACAGAGCTCGTATGGCATTTATTGTTTAACTGTGAGTCTGTGACTGTTTCTGAACAGAAATAAGTTTGCCTGGCCTTCAGGGAACAGTGCTGGGTATTTATTTGAAAAAGAATACACAGGTTGCCTCAACATAACGTATAACTATGAGAATAATAAAATAATATATCAGCACAATCGATATGTCTCTCGAGATGCAACATTCTGTTATAGGACCCACTAGTCTCAACGGCATGTTTTGAGACATTTGGAACCGGGTCCTTATCGAACAGGGTCTTGATCCCCATCTCTACACTTCAGTGCCATTCTATTTTGACTGTGAACAAACAATGTGACCAAGACACTCGGTGGTATGAAGGGGGCATCATGCATGCATAAGGCGCTGTATCGCTTCAACCTCCGCCCTCCACCCGTGACCTACCGATTTCTGATTGAGCTCCTCGCTGATGGCCTCAAAGTCCTTGGTCTTGTCTTCCACTTCCTGGCTCTTCTGGTCATAGTTGACTGCCAGCTCCTCCAGCGCCTGGAGCACCTCCTTCACCTCCTCCTTGGACGCCTCATTCTCCGCCTGCAGCCGGTTCAGCTCGGCCTGCAGGTTCTCGTGGTCGCGGCGGGAAGATGCCAGAAGCTAGCAAAGGGGAGGGAGAAATAAACGTTAAGTGATGCAACATAGGTCGCTGTTGTTTAGCACTCCTGCAGTTAAATGTAGAGTTACAAAAGTCAAGTTAATTTGAAGAACCCTTAAAAGGGGAACTTTCAACCTCATGCCTTATCTATCCGTATTAGGGATATAAAGTGAAAAATGCCTGCAGTTGTCGCTGATGCTGCCAGAGTTGCTGGGGTGCAGCTCAGCGCAGCTGCAAATATCTTACCCCAACTCCGTCATCTGACGGAATTGGGGTAAGCTTGATGGAGGATGCTAAATGTGCCATCCGGTGGACAAAAGTAGCAGGGAAATCTGGTGCTGGCAACATGGCGGAGAGGTAAGGATCGTTCACTTTTATATTACTACCCACATTGAAATGATACTAGTTGAAAAGCGACAAAGTCTCCCTTTAAAGACTGTCCAAAGGGCTTGACAGGCCATCTATGTTTGACACCCCCTAACCCTAGCTCCGAAAGGGAGCTAGGGTTAATCATCAAGGAAGAAACCTTGAGAAGAACGCAGAGTGGGGGATCCCTCCCTCCAGGGATGGTTAGGAGTGCAACGGGTGCCATCATTATCAAGAGCGTGATATCTCACCGGTAAGAAACTAAACAGTAAGATTGCGTGTCCCATCAGCTACAGCCTACAGCTAGTCTTTCTCTCTGGGCTTCTGACGGAAGGGAGCGAGTTAGTAATTATCACTCTGAAAAATGAAATGTTGAAGCTGATGCATTTTTGACTCAATTTTACACAATTTCCTAAAATTAGACTTGAAATTAAATGAATAATTTTCCACTTTTCAGACCTGTGCAAAGATCCCTTACAAGTGACTAATTATGGTTGAGCGGTATCCATAAAAAAATCATGCATAATAAAGCCATTAATAAATCCAGTATAAGACTACTAGGCAGGTTGGAGTAAAAGACTAGCTATGAGTTATGACCGTCATAAGCTCCATCACCTCCAACTCCACCACCACCACCACCTCCTCCCTGCCTCCACCACGAACACCATCACACCCATCACCTCATAACTTTGAGTTAGTAGGCTAGGCTAAGCCGAAAGGAATTAAATAAATCAGCATTAATATCTAGTTCAGTTGCCTCAGACGGGGTGATTTTGACAAGCAGTTTCACCGGGAGACTGTTATCAGCTTGGGAACAGCAGTAGAATCGTATTTCATGGGTTTTCGCCATTCTGCATGTATGCCGATGGGAGTCAGGGGGTTGCTGACACACACACACACACACACACACACACACACACACACACACACACACACACACACACACACACACACACACACACACACACACACACACACACACACACACACCACACACACACACACACACACACACACACACACACACACACACACACACACACAGCGCAATGGGGGTTTTCACTCGTGGTGATGACACTAGCTGCCATTTTAACACCTTCACTATCATGGGCTCAGGCCACATGCTCAAGCTCTATCGGGAGATCACCCCACCCTACTACCAATACATTATTAATAACGATGAAGGCCCTTCACTCAACTCTATATGATATTAAGGTTACTAAACTCTATATGATATTAAGGTTACTAAACTCTATATGATATTAAGGTTACTAATACACATGGCTCACCTCCTCCTGGTCCAGCATCTGTTGCTTGAGCTTCTCAGCCAGCTGGCTCTGCTGGTTGATCTCATCATCCTGGACACACAGAGGACACCCAGCATTAGCAACAACACAGCCCACTCACAGTCACCCAGATAGGCTAGCACCCATAGGCATACATCCCTGTAGCATCTGGCTGATACAAGAGGCACTGGTCAGGCAAAGGTAAATCACTATTTTTACATTTCTGTTCCATTTCCCACACACTTGAATGCAACGTTGTGGCAGTTTGTGTGCTTCATGTAATTGTGAAGTTGATAGTGTTTATAAAGTTGCCAGGTAAGTAACACAATTAAGTGTTGTCATCCCATGTGTTCATCTCCTTCATATGTACACCAGGCAACTCATAATAACCCAAAGTGTGTATGTGTGTGCATTTGTGTGCATGTATACACGTGTGTGTGTGTGTGTGTGTGTGTGTGTGTGTGTGTGTGTGTGTGTGTGTGTGTGTGTGTGTGTGTGTGTGTGTGTGTGTGTGTGTGTGTGTGTGTGTGTGTGTGTGTGTGAAATAGAGCAGGCCAATAGGGAGGACACCAGGGAAGCCTTACTACACAGGCATGATTAACAAGAGCACGCTCCAGAAATTCAGTCTGTTCTGCACAAAAAAGAACTGAATCAACACATTAAAAAACTCCTTGAAATATCCCGTGAACGTATCCTGGGAACAGTAACATGAAACACACACTCAAGGTGACTGAGCACGTTCATTAAGAGGAGCTACTCTAAACCTCAGCCAAGTCGGCCACTAAGGTCCTCTTGGAAATCCCTATTTTTCCCTAAGTAGTAAGAAATGCGTGATATGAGGAAAACGAGTTTAGAGTTTAGTTTAGAAATTTTTGAAATTAACATTGAGAAAAAAAAACCCCACCAAAAATACTTTCTTTGAAAAGTGTTTCAAAAAAACCTAAACTATAAAATAAATGCTGTATGATTATAATTAAGACGTTTATAACAGTTAGTATAATAGTTTGCGTTGTTGAACCACCATGGCGTCTTTTGCAATGCGTTTATCGTGCATGTCCATATATCGCCATGACAACGAATAAACGGATCGTGCAGCCCTACCCGAAACCTCAATACGGATTTCCCCACACAAGCTACTGACGTACACGTTGGTCAGATCCCCCTCACCTTGTCGTCCATCTGCTTGTAGAGCTTCGACAGCTCCGCCTCACACTTGTCCTTCTCCACGTCCGTGAGGCGGACGCCGGGAACGTTGGGTGTGGAGGCCGGCTTGTCGTTGATGACGTTGTCCAGCGCCAGCACCTCGGCGTTGGCCTTCTCCTTGTCAAACTGCTCCTCCACCGGCACACTCTCGCCTTTGGGGGGGAGGGGGACATCGGCATCAGCTTCACTGACTGACCGCTGAGTGTGTGTGTGTGTGTGTGTGTGTGTGACTTTTTTGGAAGCTCGGCCATGTATGTAGGTTGGCCACCAGAGCCCTCAGAAACCTTCCCAGGCTTCGTTAACATGAGGGGTAGATAACTCACAAAATGGTGTTCAATATCCTCTATAATTGGCAGCAGACATATCTGGACGAGGAGGAGGTGACGCCTTGGGTATCCATAATATTTAGTTCTCCCGTGTAGGCGTGTAGATATTCTGTGTATCTTGTATCGTGTTTTCTATAGTAGAGTGTACACAAAACATTATGATCTGTGCTGCCTTACCCGTGTACTGCTGACACGATTGCTTGTTAATGTAGTTTTGTGGAAAATATACAGAGCTGTACTGCCCATGCAGGTTTTTCTTTCTACTTTTCTACTGTTGCAGAGCTAGAAGGACACACTTCTAAACAGCGATTTTAATGTTATATCCATTGGGGACATTTGGAAACGTTAGATGCATCTGGTTTAATTGCATTTTAGTGAGGCTTGCTTCGGGCAGGTTAGTTTGTAATTTGCTTCTTTTGTAGAAATATTGATGCCCGACGGCTTGGCTTGGAAGTCCAGTCTCCTGGGCAGGTATACACCACTAGACCCATGGGACTCATGCCAGTGGTCATGTCTTTGGTTCCCTGCATCTGATAGCTGCAATCCGGAGCGTGAATATATGTTGAATATCCAATATATAAAAAAACGTTCAACCCGCAGTGAGGCAGAGTTGTAAAAATGCGTTCCGCAGGGGGAGGGGACGGTCGAATATTCAAAGCATGTTCGAATAGTTCCCACAAATATTGAATGAGTATTTCTGGTTGAAATGCTCATGCCTAGTAGCCATGGCCAATCCTACCATTTCTTAATGTTGTAACATTGAGGCCCCAAGACTTAAAGTAAGAGTGTGTGTGTCTCCCTCACCATTCCTCCAGCGGTTCAGCTCGTTCTCCAGCCAGGTGACTGTGTTCCTCAGGGTCTTGTTCTTCTCCTTCTCCCTTTCATACTTCTTCTTCCACTGCTCCGCGGTCAGCTCCACGTTCACACACACCGTGTTCTTGATGGTCTTCGCTCTGCGGACACACACACACACACACACACACACACACACACACACACACACACACACACACACACACACACAACACACACACACACACACACACACACACACACACACACACACTTAAGAAGCAACCTCAACATGGAAACACATGCGTATCCCTGACAAAACTATAATAGTGATTGTATGTTGTGTTAAATCGTTGTTGGGTGTGTTTGACCCATCTCGTCTATGGTATTCTCCGTTTCTCAATTCCTTAGTGCGTGGGTGAGTGTGTTGGCCTGACTCATTCCAGTCAACCTCATCCCACTGATTAAAGTGATGTTTCAATTATTATTTCAAAGACATCAACAAGTATCTTGTTGATGCAAACCATGTGGCTCCACTTTTAAATAATTAAAAGTAAACTCTGTAGAGCGCTGTGATTACATCCTGTTGTGTCTTTTCTAAATAATAAATAAATAAAAAGTACACAAAAAGTGCAAAAAATGAACAGTAACTCATATAACAGTGAGTGTATGTCACGCAATTAAGAACCCTTACATAATCGGCACACAATGATTATCATAAGAAAGGTCACATTAATATAGGGAACATGCTTTACTAAAACCACACACAGAGTTTGTATTGTTATGTGTATAATATATTTTAAGAAGTTTCTATTGCGTACAATTCCAAAGTAAATGGGTTAGCACAATATTCAGCTGTTTAATCATGTCGGCTCGGTACACGTTTGGCATCGGTAAAGAAAAAGTGGGTTCGCTGCACAAGAGACTTGACATGGACTTGTGAGCAAAGACTTGAGACGTGACCGTGCAAAGAATGACTGGTGAGCAACACAATTATCCTTATCATATGTAACTGCAATTGCGGCATTACACCAACATGTATCATAGATGAGCATTGTAGACTGGGGAGAGAGGAGGAAAAGCACTGCACTTTGCCAGTGGAAGGCACGGTCCACCATGATCAAGACGGTACCCACCTCCGCCACGCTTTGAGCCAGGAAAAGCCCTGCTTGTGCTGTATAAATATTGATAAAAGCGAGGTATAAAGTGCTGGTGGATTTCTTTCACTTTCTCTCACTCCACAACCGTAAAAAGCAGGATGAGAGCAAATGAGTTTGGTAAAATGATGTCTCAAACTTCAGAATATGGTTAAAGAGCATGAAATACAATGCCATTGCTGTTCTCAAGCTAGCTGGTTACGTTGTTCCATCTCCCGGTGAAACGGCAAAAATCACCCCGTTTGAGGCAAACCGAGACAAATAACGCTTATTTAATTATTCCTTTTGGCTTATAGGCCTAGTCTAGTAACAACGTTATGAATAGCAAGCTTATGAAGATCATAATTCATCACTAGTCTATTACTCAAACATGCCTAGGTAGCCTTATACTGGGTTAATACATATGTACACAAAAATGGATCAAAAGTGATTGGCAGACAATTCCTTCCCCCCTGTAGCAGAAGAGAGCACAGCAGCTCATTGTACATTGAACACAGACGTTAAAAGATGTGCTCTGGCTTTTATTTCTACAAGAGGTTTTAAATATTAGGTTTTTTTTGACGATTGAACTGTAAACCGCAATGTTTTGGGGGAGAGGTTTTAATATTTAGTTTGTAAATATATGCCCAGAACACCCAAGCCTATATCAGTTGTCATTCTGTTCTGATCTGCATCTAACCACTAAATTATGATAATCTATGTTTCCGTTTTTAATTCTGGAATGAAAAAGGGTACTTTTTTTTTCTCAGTGAACAATGACATGTAAAATTTTGTAAATCCCGATTGTGTTTGCCATAAATTCTCATGAGTTGAAGGTCCTCCCACCTTTTGTCCGAACATGAGCGTGGACTTGGTCTCGGCCTCGTTGTAGGAGGAGGGCGAGCAGCAGATGATGATGGTGGTGCGACAGTTTTCCACCAGGGAGTCTTGCAGGATACGAGTCATCTTGCTGTCTCGGTATGGGATGTAGGCCTAGAACGAGAGCACACACACACAGCACACACACTAAATGTATACACTGCACTCCACAACTGCACTACACATTTAGACAAGAAATGGTTCTCCTAATATATTTAGCATTCTCTTTGTTACACATGTTTGTTGTTGTACCAAATGTTAGTGTGGAAGGGCTTCATGGGGGCTACATTTTAATAATAATGTGAGGCTGTCGCTTTAAGAAAAAAAAAAGCGCCCATAAACCTAGGTGGGGGAAAAAAAAGGAAAGAATCCTGTGATAAGCGACACAAAAGAATCCGCGCCTTCGTTACCCTCTAGTGGCTCTCTATTATAAACAGACGGGAACATTTCCATCACAACTGCATTTGTTGCCTAGAGCCCAATACATGGAAATGACTTTATAACCGGTAGCATATTTGCTCTCATTTACCTGCAGTCAAAACGGGAGGGGGGAGGGATAATATGCATATGATTTGCTTGATAACCGGGTGTGGAGCACAGGGGCCCATGGCAGGCCGGACATCTAACAGGTAGGTGACATGCTCCCCTCGGCTGTGAAACCCGAGGTCGCAGGCCTGAGGTTGAGGGATCCACACAGTGGTTTCAGTTTACCTCTCATCGTCACCATTTACAGGCCAGAGGGGCCGGTAAATGGGTCAAGCCGTGGCTCCGTGCGGCACCTTAAACGTGACACGACCGTCACATGTGAACAGACAAGGTTATCGATTACAGAGTCCGCAAAGCTTATAGTAAACGGCAATAATGTTCTGTGAAAGTGCCATTTCCCGGTTAAAGTGGAGACAGTCGCGCGCACAGTGCAAGCGCTTGTGTTTAAACCAACAACAAAGATAATATTCTGCATGACAGCGCCGGCGGAAAGCGGCAGGTCCCAGGGAAGACCATGGCGTGAAACAAACAAACTAAACATCGACTCAAGTGAGCACCAATCGACACCACGGGATCACATTGCTCGAAGGCAAGGTCTGTCGAATAGAAAAAGGCCCTGATTCGTCCGCGTGGTAACTAGAGGGATAAAATATCACTTTCACACCATAACCTATCACCGATGTTTGTTTAGCGGTGGAGTGTCCAGGGCGCCATCAAGCATGCAGTCACAACACACAAGCTCTCTCCATGACAGGCAAAGAGCCAGCTCAACAGGCGCCTTCTGCTATTAGTTACTACTTTTATCGTTTGTATCATCATGAAACTATTCTACTGCTATGAAAGATGCCCTGTGTGGGATTTTAATGGAGTCTTTCATATGGGAATCAGTAAAGTAGTTTGCTCTTGCTGTGTTGTATACATGTTAGTCATCAAGCATGCGAGTCCGTCTCAGCACATTATGTAAATTACTCAGGCGTGCGTGCGTGTGTGTGTGTGTGTGCGTGTGCCTCCGCTTTACTTACAGTTCCCTCGGCGAGAGCGGCAATGACGTTCCCAAGAGACGACAGAGACTTGTTGATGTTTTTGGCTTCATCCAGCACAGCACCCTCGGCTCCCGTTTTACTGACCTGTGGAAACAAAACAAACATGGATGGGTTGATGGGTGCAGCAGGGGGGTACAGAGAGCATTGCTGCAGGGAACTGCTCTGCTGTCGGCTGGTATTATCAAGTCTAATCGCCGATCTTAGAACTAGATGTAGAACGGTCGAACAATGTCAGGGTAAAGATACAGATAATATAGAATTTTTATAAACCCTCAAAACTCAAAGCTGATTAACGTCAAATAGAACGTTAAATAGAAAGTTAAATAGAAAAATAGCTACATAAGTAGAGTGCAATTGGTGGTGTAGATTGTGCTGGCTAGGTTAAAGCAGCAGGTAGCCAGGTCAATCATAGAACATAGAAATGAGGTGTGTCCATTTCCTTGTCTGCAACAGTAGAGAGGGTTTCAGTCATGCAATCTGCGATTCCGTACATAAAAAAATAGAATAAAAAGACCCAGCCGTTAGGGTTGGTCGTTACAGCATGTATCGGAATACAATTTTGATACAGTGGTAGCCAATCACACAGTCGTATTTGAGTATTTGGTTAATAACACTGTTCAAGTGTCTGTGGTGAAAGCTTAGTATGTTAGGGTTTGTTAGTATGTTGATTGTTCACTTTAGGTTGAGCTCTTAACATTGCTCAGCAATACACTGCCTCAGGGTAGGAGTGCTGGTCTAGGACCAGTTTTTCCTCATCACAAGGGAGGCTGTGACAGAGTGAATGGAACTGATACTAGATCAGCACTCCTACTCTTAGACTCTTGATAACTTGTTAAATTCCAGTTCAAATTGGTTTCAAAATAAAAAAAAGTTTGAATTAAGATGGCGGCCTGGAACGCTGCGTGACCTGCCTATATAGCCATGAGTACAAATATGGGCCTGGCACGCCGAGACCAGCCTAAAACGGTCATCAGAGGGGGTCAGTACCTTCTTCGGCTGCCCAGCCAGATCCACCAGGTAGAGCTTCCCACTGAGCTTCTGCTCCGTTGCCGTATTCTCCTGCTTCACGTTGATGAGGAAGATGCTGTGACTCCTGGAGCTGTGCTCGTTCATGTCTGGAGACACACACACACACACACACGCACACGCACGTCTTCAACCGTAATATGGAAGTCTTTGCTTGCGCAAAACGCTTCATCAAACAATGGTGTTTTGGAATAATTTATGATGTCCACGAATCACATCAATACACAAACTATGATGTGGTTATCTGATAAAAAACAGATTTAAAACCTTGGAATCGTTCAGATTGATGAACGATGGATGGGATGCAGCTACAAAGCAGCTACAAAGAGAGACAGAAGAGAGCTGCATTGGGGGGTGTGGTGTGAGTCTTACTTGTGACTGCCACGTGTCTGTTAGATTTGCCCTCGTCGATGGTGTCCATCACCTCCTCGGGGCTGCAGACGAACCTCTCGGTGCAGCCCTGTGAACGCAGGACATTGTGATGTTCACAACAAGCACAGACAACCCTGCCCAACAGATGCTAGAATACAGTGGGAGGAGAGTTAGTGGGGGGGGGGGGGGGAGGGGGGGCTGACCTTGACATATGGAACTCTGTTTTTGTCTTCGTGCACCGACAGGTTGGTCTTGGACACTGAAAGAGCAGGAAGAGGCATGTGTTCAATAAATTGAATAAATGTGGACTTTTATCATTGGCTCATGATATGATGCATCTACAGACATAGTCCTTATGTTCATTTTTTTTGTAAACATTTCCTTTGGTTATTTGTTGACATTTGATTCAACAGCTATTCACAACATGCTCCCCACTCATCCACGTTAGCAACGTAGCAACTTACCATCCAACAGGTCCCGAATCTTGTCCAGGTAGATTTCAAAATACGACACCTGCAACGAGAAAGAACAAATGAATGAGCAAGTAAACAAAGAAATAAACAAATTGAACGCGAAAGAGACCGTTCTAAAACATGTTTTCTTCATAAAGAGTGGGTTTCTTTTTTCTCATTTGCACCTTGATGTGGAACTCCAGATTCTCATCCATGGAGTAGATGTAGTTGAAAATGTCCTGCACTATCCTGGGAATGATGCCCATGGAGTCTGTGTCATGAAGCAGTCCCTGGAGACAAGGAGAAGAATAACCATGATGTAATGATTGACGATTCCAAAAGTCTGACTGTTCAACTGCATTCATTGACTGACTGATTTATTGGGATTCACATCAAAATTGGCTGAATGTCTCACACACACACACACACACACACACACACACACACACACACACACACACCATAATTCGAGGGATGCAACACTGTATACAGCTACTATAGTTCAGTGGTGGAGTAGGTAGATGTCATACCTCCATGGTGTGCGTTTTACCAGAAGATGTCTGCCCATAGGCAAAAATCGTCCCGTTGTATCCGTCCAGAACATCTGAAAAGACAATCAAGAGTACACGTGGCAACGGATCAAAACCCTTTGCGCTCTGAGTGATTTACTCTGCCTTGTTGTAAGATCTTGTCATGCCATGGACGAGATATCGGTTACAGTTTAAGTGTGGATTAAAAGAGGAAGAGGGAGTTCACCTTTGACGATCTTCTGAGCGCAAGCATTGTACACATGCTCCTGTGAGGTATTCGGTGCAAAGACCCTGTCATACGCGTAGGGCTTACTCTGGAAGAGAGACATTGAGACAGTATTTACATTGAGGGCATTTGGCAGATGCTTTTATCCAAAGCGACTTACAAAGAGTACATTTGTTGAAGGAGAGGCAGCAATATATCACTGTGGTACCTGAAGATAAGAATAGAGCTGTTTTCGAGCACTCATATTTACGAGTAGCCTGGAAATCCAGACCCACATCTAGAAAGCTGTAGGGTCCAGTAATGAGTAATGAAAATGGCCCAACTCGAGGGGCGGCACCAAGCATGCATTCGAAAATATCACTGCACGCAATTGGATAACACTACGACCAATCAGAAGAATACACGGGGTGACGTATCCAGAGCGACGGAAACGAGTTTGTTTTGGAGAATAGTTTGACAGAGAGACGTAAATGTAGCCTAATGGAAATGGAGCCACTAAACGACCTTTGCCGTTTTTGCAAGCAGAATATGAGAATAGTTGGTTTGTACAGATACTCAGTCAACATTTTCGATAGATTTGCCGGTAAGCCAAGTATATCCGAAAGACTTTTTCATGTTGGCGTGACGGTAGTAAACAGACCAGTGTCGAATAGGATTTGTCGCAGCGCTGTCGTCATCTGTTTAGCCCGCTTCTGGCCCGCCTATATCAGATACACCGATGTGATTGGTTTACGTTGAATCAACAGGAATTGGTAATGAGCATATTACTGATCACCAGAGTGACTCGCTGAGCAAATTCAAATTGTGCTCTTGCGAGAACTCTGGATTTCCAGGGTAATTTACGAGACGAATAGAACGAGTTTCATAATTGCTAAGTTCCTGCATAAGTAGCTGGGCAGGCGTGCAATTCTAAGCATGCTACAACATCTGAGAACAAACAACAATGCTAAGTGCCATTAATAAATGTCAAGACGTACAAACATGCAGGTTAGTGCTAGGATTATCGGAGGAGGGTGGGGGGGGGGGTTATGTAGAGTCCAGGTGAACTCAGAACAGGCGGGTTTTGAGTCTCTTGCAGAAGCTGGCGAGCGACTCGGCCGTCCTGACATGAGCCGGGAGCTCATTCCACCACTGCGGAGCCAGAACCGTGAAGAGTTGGGACTTGGAAGAGCGATGTTTGGCTGTTTTTAGTGAAGGCGGAACCAGTCGTTTGGCAGAAGTTGCAGAGCGGAGTGCTCGGGCTGGGGTGTAGGGTCTGACTAATGTTTGGAGGTAGGTAGGGGCGGTTCCGTTGACAGCCATGAAAGTCAGTACCAGAGTCTTGAAACGAATGCGAGCGATTACCGGGGGCCAGTGGAGGGCGCGGAAGAGAGGGGTTACATTTAGGTAGGTTGAACACGAGGCGTGCTGCTGCGTTCTGGATGTGTTGTAAGGGCTTGATTGTTGAGGCGGGGAGTCCAGCCAGGAGAGAGTTGCAGTAGTTGAGACGCCCGTGCGGATGTTGTAGTATGAGATCATCGGTGCAGATCTAAGGATCGTTTGAAAACTAGAGGATTGTTGTTTTGTTTTTTTACTTTTAGGCCTCATCTTCATGGTACTAGACCCCATATTTTGTAACATCCAAGCTAAATCACGAAAATATGATTGAATTTAATTATTAATTATTGAATTTGAATTTATTGGCAGGGTTACCCCCTTGAGATGTAGCATCTCTAATTTCGAGGGGGTCCTATAAAATCCCACATACTGCAGTCAACAATTACTTTAATTATTCTGGGTATTACAACTTATTACAACGTATTACACCAATATTGTAATGATTTTGCGAGTCAAAGCACACAACCAATTGTTGTTTTGGCATGAAATGAATAACTACATTTCATAGATTCAAAACAGGGCTGTCATCAAAACCATCACTACAACTTATAGTCACAATAAATACATTTAAGGTAAGCTATTGCCCAATTCAACTTCCCGCAAAAAGAAATGTGCTATATAAGGATGCACTTCGAGTCAAATGGGATTTTTAAAAATCAATGGCTTTACAGAGGGCTGACAGCAGAACGGCAAATCTGATGCATCAAGCGTTTCACTGAAGTTTTGGTGGAGCTGGTCGGCTGCATCGGCTTGAATAAACACACACACACGCACATACGCCCGGGCAATCCGGGTTTTCAAAGACAACGACTGCTTCCCCACCCAAGAAATAGTCACAAGGCGACCATGGCACCTGTATACATTAGCAGAGACCCCGCCCTGAAGAGAAGTACAGTAGCTGACAGTACACACGCCTTCTCCTGCATTGTCACTGCAGAGGGGAAGACACACACACACACACACATATCCCCAGCTGGTTTAGTAAACACGGCCTGAACATAAGCTTCTATGTCACCAGCCGAGGGACTATAAATACTGGTCAAACTATTTGAACCTCTCTGACTGTGTGGCAGAGAGAGAGAGAGAGAGAGAGAGAGAGAGAGCGAGAGAGCAATAGTTGTCATTAATCTCCCAAGTGTAAAACCTCATCATTCTCTGCCTGTGGTACCTGCAATGATTCTAAACTGCACTATTTTACCATCATTTATCACACACACCAGGAGAACAAAGAAACTCTAGTCTGGCCACAATGCCAAGCAGGCACAAACACTAGACTGCTTGCTCACTGAGCGCCGATGCCCCTTCAAATGTATTCCTCAATACGTCATGAGACCACAGTCACCATAGCCAGCACAGTAGACAGTAGAACACACCCATCTGGCTGGACCTGCTCAGCCATTAAAGGCAGCTAGCTGAGCTACTGTCTGGTCGCCTGCAACCTGCAACGATGCAGAGGCACTAATAGCCCAAGCACAAATAGCCAAGCTAAAACTATTTGAGCTAATAGACAATAGTGCACCACTGAAATTGCAGAGGCAGCGAGTTCTTTTTCTCCGGGCTATACATTTGTGTCAAATTCAGTATGTGTATATAATGGCGCACTGTGTTCAGGGCGGGCGAGAGGACGAAGCCCAGAGCTGTCTAGCTGTCTTGTCTCTCTCTTGGCAAAGTTTCTGTTTCTTGAGGCCAGCTGACAATCCAATTGTAATCTTGATAAATCTCAATATTGCGAAATCATGCAGCACTAGTGGCTATCTGCTTCAATGGCAACCCACAGACTTGCCCCACACTCTAGCTGGTCACCTGAAACAACCTCCAAGGTTATAAAGAAATATGATCAAACATGACGCTACCCAGTTACACATAATAGTCGCTCTTTCATGTTTTATTGTTGCCAGACGAAGCAGGCCACTCAACCCTAATCCACTGTCATAGTAGTGGTGAGTAATAAGTCACATAATATTACATACATACTATATTCTCATATACTTTTTTTGCAGTCATGTTTGATTGCATCAAACACAATGCATAGAACTAGCCTAGTCAAGTAGTAAGCCTACCTCTCACACTTCAACAACTAGGCTAGACCTTTCTAACAGCCGTATTCTCTCAGGTTAGCTCCCATCTGCCATCATCTCATGGGCGTATGGACAGAGCAGAGAGTGAACTACGTGGTCAGCGACATCACCCCTCCGTCTACGAGTACCCAGGGAGGGGGGGGGGGGCAACAGTAATGGATGAATGAATAATTGACCCGTGGGCGGCGGCATACGCCCCACTCTTCCCATAGCGGTGAGCAACGTCGATGCCCACCGGGGCAGCCTGACACAGCTGAGGCACCGCAGGAGGATGTTTTGCGCGTGGAAAGACAACTTTATGAGTCACTCGAGCATAGCGCCGGGCTATATTTATCGATATTTGTGATGTACGAGACGTCATCTTCATCGCGAACACTGAAAATAGACTATTGCAATTTATTTTTACATGGTAATATCATTAGATCAAGTAAGAAAGGAACTGAGCAGTATCTTTTCTTTCTCAATGCATTTAAATATGCAAGGAGTTGCTATACTGAGCTCTATATTATCTAATTAAACACATTGGTTTTCCTGTCCTGGGACTGCGCATGCAGATTGTCCCAGTGTGAAGTCAATTATTCTAGCTGGAGCCTAAATGAAACGAGACAATCAATATTTGATCAACAACATAATCGTGTTTGATTTTGTCAATGTCACCGGTTCTTTCAGGAAACAAGACGGTTCAGAAAGAGCACAGTCAAATAGGAACAAGGAGACAAATGTTGACTCTGCTCACTATAGTTCTGACAAAGGTGGCTGTGTAGACTTTACTATAGGCTAGTGAGGAGAGATGAAGGCAGTTCAGGATGCAGCCCTAACACAGGGTGCATAAAACACGTTAGTCATCCTGGATAAGAGCGGAAAACAGCACACTTCACCGCCATCAACATAATAATCACCCCACCACAACAGGAGAAATCTCTGGGTTCCCAGCACTGTTTTGATTGGTAGAACAGCTGGTTACCAAGAGATAGAACACAGGGGATTACCCAGAAGGCCTGTGCTACTGCTGCCTCCGTCCATGCATACAGTCAGTGCGCCACTTCTCCCAACAGCTGAGCTAGCAGAATCTGGCAGCCCCCCCTTGCCACCAACACTTGTGTCTTTGACAATCTGGGATTTAGAAAATGTCTACAGACTTGGGTTGGACCATATAATATGCGTGGCCCGGTCTAAATGGTAGGATTGCAATACTAGGAGTAGCTTGGACGTCTTGTGTCACTCAAGACTATTAATGACCATTTGTGAAATTAAATCGCCACTGGCCTTGTTTCGTTGGCAAAACGTTGAATGAATAGGCCTACTGTGTCCAATCGCCATCAGCTAAATGAGATGTTAGGTTCTCTCCACGGATGTCACAGTATGATTTAAAGCCATCATTTACTTTGTTGTAAAGGGCTCTAAGTGCTTCATCAGCTGCATTTCCTCGGGTGTAACCCCTTTGTTAGACACCAAAGTCCATGCAAAACAGGACGGGTTGCTGCCATGGGATACTAATGTTTAACCATATTTTAAAGGATAGGCTGTTACTCGCCAGAAGTTAACATGTAACTGTTATGACATTCAAGTATGCATCCACAGAACTTAGTTAGCCAACTAAACATGCACTTTCCACCGTCTTCATCGTGTTCTTTGTAGCACAGCCACAGAGGTAACTTGGAGAGGTTAATATTAACCCTCTAGTTTAGTATTTAACAAACAATCCGGTCCACACCCTCGTCAACATCAACGGTGCTCAAAGGCTACCGGGAACAATGTCACTCGTCACGTCACCGGGCGGACCGCCTTGCGTTCAAAACTCGTATCTGAAGGCAATGCGAATGTGTGTCACTTTTGACATGTCAAATCTCGTCACATTTAATCGATTGCACGGATCGATCTGTGACGCATAGAATACGCAGACGGTGCGTATTCGGTGCGTATTCCCCCCCCCCCCCCCCAAGGGCTAGCGCGGTGACCAAGTGCGCCGTGTTGTACAGCGAGCAGCCTAGCCAGGGCCGGCTAACCTGTCAACCACCCCGCCGGCCTAGCGAGCGAGCTAGCTAGCTAACACTTAGCACGTTAGCCGATCGATGGTTGCTTTACTTCGTGTGTATTAGTGACTCCATGGGGTCCGCACTGGATGGCGCCGTCGACGCAGTGCTAAGTCGTGGTGGGTGCGTAACAACACGCACAGTGAAAAACAGATCCAGTGCGTTTCTATCATATTCGCGAGGCGTGACAGTCGGTGTTGTCCGTCGCGCTGCTGAATGACAGCTCGCTGGCCACGAAGGAGCCGCCGCGAAATTGACATTTGGCACATTTAGCATTTAGGGTGTTTGGCTTGACTTGCTTTGAATGCGCCGGCCCGCAGAGACACTCCAATACGGCCCCTGCGAAGGATGCATGTCCAATGTGATGATAAAATAGATGATTATTATTATTATTCTTTATTCTTATTATGGTGGTACAGCGAAGGGCGAGGGGTGTGGGGGGGTCAGCTGCACCGGGCTAACGTTAGCACGGAAGGTACCGCGCTAACGAGCCCACCTCCGAGACGCAGTAAAACACCGCCGACTACTAGTAGTACTACTACAGTGGTTACTGGCGATGGAGAGCCACGTATATATATATATACATGATCAGGGATGAAAACAACTTACCGCGACCACTACCGTTTCCTCCCCCTGGAACTTGGGGATATAGCGGTCTCCCCTCGTCACCTCGGAGCTGTTCAAGGGCCTGAAACGGCACATCACTTTGATGGTGCACTCCGCCGGGTCGGCCATCTTCCCCGGTGCTGCGGGGACGGAGACGTACGAATAAATAAACGCAAGCAGACCCTGGATCTAGAGGAGGGGCGGCGGCGGCGGCGGGGCGAAATGCGAGGCCAAGCCCCCACTAACCTCCACCCTCGGAGGGGCGTCACGAAAAAAAAAAGGTCGTAATCGCTCTAATGTTGAATGTTCAGTGGCGCGCTCCTCCCGTGTAAATCACGTCCTGTCCTGCTGGGAAGCCATGATACCGGCGGCAGCTCGCGTCCCTGGGCTGAGCCACCTCACCCCTCCCGCTGTGGATGTGGAGCACCATGACGTCACCTCCACGGACAATACCAATGTGTGGATTATTAAAACGCAATACGTGACTCAAGCATACGATTTGCAATGCGGTGCAGAAGAGAAAAGAGTTAACACGTTTACAATGATTTAAACGGGTTTTTGCACGGATCATAGCATGACATGTAGGGTACGACACGCCGACTTAATCCAATGTGTTAATGCATAGACAGTTTGGCAAACGTTGTCTTATTAGTTTGTATCTATTATTTTCATAATTCCCCAAATATCAAAATAAATTATTCTTATGGCTACATTTAATTAATCATCAATTCAATTCATTCTAATAATTACAGTATATTAGTGACAAGGAGACATCATTTCCCCCATAATATGTCTCCTTTAAATGGATGCCTGCCATTGCAGAGAACGCCACAAGTGGCAGAGCAGATTCTTGTGACCCCTCCCTAAACCAGCAAGGGATATCCTTTCCCCTGACATTCAAATAGCAGCTCTATGGGCCCATTTGTGTTTTTACTGTGGGAGTGAGCGGGCGTGGTGCTCACCAGGGTGAGGCCTACGCTGCCTGTGTTGTGCTCAACACTTCCAGCACAGACCACAACGGCCTTCATCAAGTCAATGCCAAATCAAGTTTGACTGACTGTTGATTAAAGTTTGATTATCAGCTTTTATGAGAAGACTATATACAATGTGGCTATAATCTTAGTTCACCAGGAGATGCTCCCTACTTTATTAATTTGATAATCCCCTATAGCAGGCCTCAACACAAGCTAAGCTTCTAGCTAAGCTTATCAGGAGACAGCTGTCTATAGAAATACATCATACAAACCATTGGTGTATTGCTTTTATAGGTTTTGTATGATTGTTTAAGGTTGATCAGAATGACAACATTAACCCAGTATGTCTAAATTGTTCTGGCAGCAAAGACAAATAGATAGAGTACTTTGTGATGTCTACAATACAATGCAGTCACATACATACAGAAAATAAGTTATTATAGACATGTTATTATAATAATCAATTATGTTTTTAAACTGTTTATTTTTCACTTTTCAACATCAAATGTGATTCACACAGAACTAAGCAAGATGATTGTTTAGCAATACCAATGTGATTCATTACATGTGATTCTAAATGTACATTTGCATTTCGGCCATTTGGCAGACACTTGTCCAAAGCAACTTACAATAAGGACATTTGTCCAAAGAGAGTGAAACAACAATATATCACTGATGGTGCTGTAAGATTTGAATAGAACAAGTACAAGTATAGAACAAGTCAAGCACTCTTAAATGCTATAGGTTAAACCAAAAAACAAAATTCCAGTAAATAGGTCAAATATACATATTGGATACTTACATGGCTGGATCCTCACATTGACTCCATAGCCTTAATCAGGATTTGTTTTGGAAAATACAACGGTTGACTGCTTCAGAAGTCTGAGTTGCTAAATGCATGGTTAGGATACAGTCATCATCATTAACCCCTCATTGATATCAATTGCTCCCATTTTGACATTCTGCTTGGTTGGATCTCCAACAGGTTGACAAAGGATGGATAAATGCAGAAAAGGTAAAGTTATAAACATCTCACAATACTAACATGATCCATGCATTGCTGAATGTATCATGTGCTTAGAAAACAGACATTTATTGTATCCATATCTAAAAAAGCAGTGTTTGTAGTTTTCCTTTACTTGGACAGTCCTGTATGTTTCATGCATCATATCTGTCATCAGTATTGAGTAACTGACACAATGTTGTATCAGTTAATTGTCAAACAAAGGCCTGTTGTATGTATGGTCTCATAGGCATTCCATTTACTGGATATCTATCATGGATAATAACATTTTGAGACCTCGCATTGCACCTCAGAACTGGCAACGCTGCCATTGCTGGTTATATGATGATGTAAGGGTGCTAATAGCAACAATCATTGAAAATAAATATATATATAAATATTATAAAATAAAATCATTGTAAATATTCTTCTGCGCTCCCTATCAGTTATGAGCTCTTATAAGATATGATACGACACATATGATGTATGTGAATTACACTGACCTGTCCCAAGGGCCAGGTCCCAGGACAATGGCAACCAGAGGCACCATGACGATAGAGGACATCGCCATGGTCCAGCCCAGTAGATGTGCCCAATAAGGCTAAATATATGGAGAAAAAAATCGCCATTTGCGTGTAGTTCACCATATACACAATGAAGGAGCCCTGTTCAGTCATGGAGAATGCTTTTGAAAGGTCCATGGACATAATGCTCCCCTCATTGTGACACACTTGCTTATGTCTCCTTGGACTTGGAAAAGACGAAATACTTCCCCTCTAATTACTACCCCCCCCGTTTCCTTGTTTATCTCCCAACCTGCCTGCACTTCATTCCCCGATTAGCCGCACTCTCGCTATCCCAAACGAAAGGCAGCTTTGAAACAACCGTAGGTAGTGATCATTTCCCTTATGTAGCCTATTAATACAAAGAAATAAGAAACAAGGGGAAATATGAGGAAATGGGTGTTTAGCAGTACAAAATGGGAAATGTTTAAATATGTTTGAGATAGAAAGTTAAAATAGACTTGGATGAAGATATTGAGATTGATAAAACATTGAAAACAACATGACTAGAAGCCAATTAGACAATTTCTAGAAGGGAAGGAAAAATTAAGAGAATGACGTGGACAGAACAAGAAGAACTTTATTAATCCACACTTTTATGGTCACAAACAGCATGCAGGGAGTGGTGACCGCCAAACAACAGCATGCAGGGAGGGTGGCCCGTGGAAATTAAGTCTCTGCATTTGACCCATCCTGTGTTATGCTGCCCCTCCAGGGGCAGCCAGGACATTGACACCTGATGTGGGGCCCTCCAGGACAAAGGACACACAGCCACCTCCCAGCACTATTCTTCCCTCGTGGCAACGATGGACGTCGGTGGGGCCCAGCAGAGGACAGGGGTGGTGGTGCTTCAACTACCAGGTACAACCGCAGGTTGCTGGTAACTCCTGCAGCCAGCCTGGAGCGGCCCAAGACCCAGCCATGCCTCTGCCAGGTAGGACAACAGCCGAAGGCCCAAGCTCCAGGAGAGAGATGGGGGAAAACCAGGCGACCTACGTCGCCTGGTGGAGGGTGGCCCTACCGGGGACTGTTCCAGGCCCCTCCAACGAGCTCCACCACAGCCTAGCTGCCAATCCCCACCCAGACAGCCCGGCAACACCCAGAGACACCTCCACCAGTCAAGGCCGCACCGCCGGTCTCCAGGATGGAGGGGCAGAGGGCTTGGCTGGCCACATTGGGGACAGACCTGAAAGACCCAGAGAAACCTCCACGAACCAAGGCAGCAGCCCTGACCTGTGTGTTTTGTCAGTATGGTAACCCTGTAAAAGTCAGGTTTTATTGTTGGTTTGTTTGGGGGGGTGGGGGGGGGGTGCATTGGCTAATCAGTACACCACTGGTTAGCATGCTAGCTAGCACATATACCAACTGCTCCACTTTTTACAATCAAACGTTACAATAAACCGGATTAAAACACCACAATCTGCCTGTGTCCTTGGAGGAGCCCCAAACTAAAACCACTTCGGTGGCATAGACTATGCTACAGGAGCATGTAGATCTATTAAAAATATTTATGGGGCGGCAGTAGCTCAGGAGGTAGTGGTTGTCTGCCAACTGGAAGGTTGCTGGTTCGATCCCTGTGCTCCACCTAGCTGAGTGTCGTGGTGTCCCTGAGCAAGACACCTAACCCTACCTGCTCCTGACGTGTTGGTTGTTACCTTGCATGGTTGGCACCGCCGTCGGTGTATGAATGGGTGAATGTGAGGCAACTGTAAAGCGCTTTGGATAAAAGCGCTATATAAATGCAATCCATTTACCATGTAGCGCTGATTAGATCAGTGTTGGACTGTGGGTGTATTGTGTATGTTCAGCAGCAAAAACCTCATTAAAGAAGTTGGAGGTGCAAGTGTATAGAACCCAATTGCAGCACAACCACACGTTCTGAATGTTTATGATCAAGGGTGGATGTCGTCAGCTGCCAAGGAGCTGTTAATGTATGTCTATGGCCTCTTTCAGGGGCGGACAGGGAGAAAAGATGTCCCCTAGGTGGGGACGTGCCGGGCTGTAGGTTGATAGAGATGTAATGGCCATGCTGGCCACAGTTAAGGCAGAGGTTTGCCCACCGGCGACGGTCTCGTTCAGATGGTGAGACCGGTACGGCCAAGGTGCGTAGGTTCTGTCCCCCCTGGTTGCGGCTCTGCAGCAGTGGTTGGGAACCCCTGTGGATGGCGGGTAGATGTGTGAACCCCATCCAGTGTGGGCGGAACGGCAGTCATGTTAGGGGCCAAGCCGGGGAGGAACACGTCCCGGAGTTCAGAGGGGTGCCAGTCACTCTGACGAGCCCTGGTGCTCAGAGCTGCACTTCTCCCCGCCGAACACCGTGTGAAGCCCCTGTCAGTCAGGTGATTTATAAATGCCACCTTTGCACGGCTGCAGGGTGAACAGGATGGAACAGTTAGTGAGAAATGGGTTGCAGCCTTCAGGATCCCTCCGTTCCCACCCGGAGTTAAGGAGCTGGCTACGGGGAGGGAACCACCAGTGGAGTTGGCAGGGTTATGGCGTTTGTGAGCCGGTGAATTTGGTGGCGGTGGCAAACCGGGCTTGATGCTGCTGTAGGGAAGCCTCGATGAGGTTGAGGCGGCTCGGTGATGAGGGGTTGTGCGCTGGGTCCATGTCTGGCCAGATTGTACTGTAACAGGTGTGTATAGAACACAATTGCAGCACAACCATGTTCAGCACAATGTTCTTTCCTTAGACGAGTCCAAAAAACAATCAAATAAATAGTCCAAAGACAGGGGATATGGGGATACAGGACTTGAACCAGGGACGTCGGACAGGGGAAGCAGGTGAGTGTGGCAGACTCACGCACACACAATCGTCCGTATAGAAGCAGCAGTACCGGCAGGGGAGATGGGGAAGTCGTCGTCATGGTGGTAGCAGGTTCAGAGCCAGGTGGATAGTCAGCCGGTAGGAGTTACTGGGGGGTAGCAAGCAGACGGTTGGTCGGGGACAGGCAGGTTCGGGAAACAGGGAAGCGAGGGTGAAGCGGAGAGACGCCAAACAGCCACAGGCGGACAGGAATCAGGGACAGAAGACTTTCGACGTACTCCAGGGATCAGGCGAGGCACGTAGGTCGGGAACAGGCAGAATTGGCAACAGATAATCAAAATGAGAATTTGCTGGCGAGACTTGCATACGTGAGCGAAAAAGAATCTGGCAGTGAGTGTGTGGAAAGGGCGGAGTTTATATAGAGAGTGATTGATGCGGGGACAGGTGGAGGTGATTAGGCTGATGAGTTGAATGATTGAATGATTGCTGGTGGAAACTCACGGAATGGAATGCAGATTATATCACAGTAGGCAGGACATTGTTAATGAGATATATGAAACAACTATACAGATTTCAAAGGATAAATATTTTAATAACATTCATGTGGATGCCACCTCACAGAGGGATTAAAGGCAATTCAACTGTGGATGGTTTAGCAAAACAGGCTCTGCAACATGGGGAGATCTCAGACATGTCTTCAGCAAACCTGAAGCAAAAGTAATAATCAAAAGAAACATTAACGAGTGGCAGGACAATTGGCATACAGGAAACACAGGACAACTTTATGCAGTACAGCGTGGGCACAATGAGGATAACCAAAAGGAGCACTAAAGAGGAGAACATCATTACAAGGATAAGGGTAGTACATACCAGGACAGATAAAACACTGCACTTAATAAACAAACACCCCTCAGGATTCTGTGAGCACTGTCAAGTAGAGGAATCAGTGGAGCATGTCATTTTTCACTGTCAAAAGTACTCTCAAGAACATTAGAGAGAGAAATCAAGAAGCTTGGAGTGGAAGAAATTAGTTTAAAAAATGTTTTTGACATTGGGCTAGGAAGACTTCTACAGTATTTCAAAGAAACTGAGCTGATGTCTGTGTCTATTATTATTATTATTGTTTATTTATTGTATTTTATTCATTGTTCTTTTTAATTTTTTTATTTCTGTTAAGGGAATAGATAACTCTGGTCCACACTCCAACATAGTAGGTGGTGGTAATGCACCTTAACGCTGGTTGCCACACGCCATAAAATCAGAAAAGTAGAAGAAGGAGGTAGTGTTTTTATATGAAGTGACCTGTGAAGGATTCTGGATTGGGAGTGGGAAAGACTTCTAAGGCAGCAATGCGTCACAAACTCACCAAAATACACGGACGGCTGACGTTACATTTGGACGAAAACAATGCTGTTACTCAGCATTGTTTTGTTCTCGTCTGAGTAGTGGAGCTGGCGCACAGGATTATTGGACATCGTAACCAATGAACCAATGCCACAGCAGGCAGCAGTTTTTTGTTGATTCAATCGGGACATGACTTGAGGCCTTCCTGCCTCTGAATGCTGCCTAAACAGGCAGGATTTGAGCCGTGTGGGAAACAGCTCATGTTTCTCCCTTTGTTCCATATCAGTTTGTTGTCCATGTTATGTGTTGTGTGAGGTGTTTTCGTGTTGTTTTTCGATCCTCGTTGTCTTCCTGTGTTATGGCTTCCCATCCTATCCTTCAGCCACACTCCCTGTACACCACGTAACAGTTGGAGCCACACCAGAACATGTCCTCATACATTAACGCTGGAGCGGAGATGATGACTCACCATGGACAGAACAGCGGAACAAAATACTTCCAACACAGTTTAAAGTAAAAACATGGCTGCGTTCCCATCATCTCCTCAATTATGTTGTAGATCCTGTCAGGCCCCGTCACAGGTACACATGATCCAGAAATCAACATTAACAAAATTATTTGGAGGAAGGCAAATTTTGAGGAAATATTTACACTTTGATGTATTTTCTTACCAAATATCCAGCCCACCGTCAAACAATCACACATACTATGTTCACGCACGTTCTATTACAGGCATAATAATCAGTGAGCTGAAATATGTAGATCCCACTCTGGAGAATGCACAAACGACAACATTAATTGCAGTGGGTAGAATTTAGTGACATCTAGCGGACGGGTGTTGGCCCAAATGGAATATAATATTCATAATGTTCAGCATGTTTCAACTCGTGCATAATCACCAGAAACAATTATTTTCGTCAAAATCATTAAGTTCATTAGCTTAGGATGCACCCTTTACATCTACTGTAGGAGCGGGTCGCCTTCAATGGAGGCCACCATGTTGCGCTGCCATGTTTCTACAGTAGCCCAGAAAGGACAAATGGCTCTGGAGAGAATGCGTTTTTATAAACCGCTGCCACAATGCAAAACGATTAAAGAGCAACTGGCAGGTTGACACCCCCAATTAATTAACATGTGGGGTAAGCATTAAGCTAATCAATGTAACATGTTCATTTTGTGCAGCTTATAGTAACAGTTCGACGAAATAGGGAATAAGTCAGATGGGGAAAACAACACGTGACAGCTCGACAGGAGAGTCAAGCTGTCATAAAACCTCCAGAGAACGATTATCCACATGTTTTTCATTAAGTACCTCAGAGACCAAAATCTGTTGTATCAGACAGGTGGCAATACAGATTAGAAAGACAAAGACTTCACTCCGTCTTGGTGCTCGAAAGCATTTGGGATGAAAGACTCCACTGGGATGAAACACTCCACTGGCACAAACTGGAAAGACACACAAATGACATTGAAAAAATGCCTCAACAAATAGTCACTGGCTCCCACAACAGCATCACCGTACAGATATGTCATCATACTCTCACTTATTGTATTAATAGCCTATCTATACTTTGAATGTGATTGAATAGGCAAACAAAAATGGGAAATGGCATCGAAACTAAGATGGAAACTGGACTCACTTGTTATTGTTGTGATCATTATTGCTTCAACGTTCCAGAAGCCAGGCTGTAGGAGAAGAATATTTGAGATCCCACCTCTACCCAGACCTGTGTTATCACAACAATAAATAAAAAAAAAGGATAGATACGTTTTTTGTGACACGTGCCGTTGCACACCTAACAGCACTGCTGGAATTCATTATTTCATACCCAATGGTGCCAAAGAAACGAATCAAGCATTGTGCAAACACACAGTCTCCATGCAGGCACACACACACTTAAGTACTTAATTCCTTCCCAAGCTCCAGGTAGAGTCACTCCAGCAGGATCACGGAGGGGAACACAGCGGTGAAGTACACCACCTAAAACACAAGAAGATTTGAACAAAACTTCATATGTGTCATATGTGATTTCCGGCTGCTATTTGATGGCCAGTTTAAAGGCCTTCATACACTGTGGATCTTCCCTGAAGTCTGAACACCTTTCCAGATGCTGAAGTAGCAGAGGGTCCAGCAGGCCAGAAGACACAAAGCCAGCTCCCCGATGCCTCCGGCCGGAGATGGACAGAGCCCGGCATCTTGACATGACATTTAAACATCGTCACATGAATACAAGAATACAATCTCTACTAACGGGGGTTAAAAACGAATTGAATGGCACTACTGTGTATCACTGCTCATTAACAAGACACTGCCCAAACTCACTAGTGTGCTATGCATCTCCAGAAGTACATGTTTGCAGCTCTGCAAAGTCGAAATAACCCATTTAAACCTGCGCTATGTGCGTTTTCCCAATAGCAGCCTCTTGTGGCTTGAATTATAGCTACATATACAGTTCTATACCATTTTCGGGGACAACCCACGGTACACTATAGCCCTTTCAGTCCCTCTTCTGCTGGGTTGCGCTATTGGCGGCACTGGTTCGCGCGTCATCCCTTGAGGTATAATGCGCCACCTAGTGGTCATGTGGGTTATTACGCATGGAAGCCAAGGAATCAACAGTCCGATGGCGGCGCAGCGCTGATGCTTTTGCGTAGCGTACTCGCAATGTTTTTTGTGACATTTTTGCGGTTGCTGTTGTGCCGACAGGAGGATTATTTAAATATTTACTATTTGCTGCTAAGTACTAATGGATCTGCGTTTAAAAAAAATAAATAAATACAGAATGGATGAGAATAATCACAATATTAACAGCAGACATAAAAGGAACAGCATTAGGCAATAGTCAAACCCTGGCTTGGTGGCACAGGCATATTTTCACAGACAACTAACGAAAATTGTCAAGGGTCTGTTTTGCAGAAAAACGACATGGCTCTGGGTCTGGTCTATAAGGTTAACAGTGGAAAACACAGCAGTGGCACTACACCCATGTTACTGGGGGGCCAGACCTGGGGGGCCAGGGGCCAGACCTGGGGGGCCAGACCTGGGGGGCCAGATGGGGCAAAACTAACTTGTTTTGTCAGAGGAAAGCTTTCAAAATGTTCAGGATGTTAAGTAATGGCGCACAACAACACCCAACACAAAATACCATAATTGGTATTTGTTTCAGTCATTTACAGTTTACAGTTAGTTTAATTTAATTACAATAATGTAAACAAAATAAAACACATTACTGTTAGCTTTGCAAGAAATCGAAAATGTTATCATTATTGTAGACTTCATTCGGGGTCCAAGCTCAGTGTTACTGGTCCTGTTGACCCCCACACACCGACCCCTAGAACCGCCCATGGGAAAACATCATGTGAAAGGCAAGAAAGTTCAAATAACATAATCCTCAAGCATCACTGACATCACAGTGTCGATAATACTTTTGAATTTGACGTGTATTATTTTAGACAAAAACTCTGTTACACTCTCTGTTTTAACTGCTGGGCCAACTTGTCCGACCAATCAGGCTCAGATGTTAGACACGTTTGAACCTGTGCAATTGTCACAGGCTACAGCATTGTTTTTACCTTCCATGACTTTCAGTGTTTTGTAATTGCAGGCATATAGGCAACCTGCAATCAGCCTTCAAACACTATAGGACAATCAGAGTATATTAGAGACCATAATCGAATTCTCTACATGCTGAGGAAAGGTGCTTTGATGCTTCCTTTCTTATCTCTATCTCATAGGATACAATGGGCCATCCTTTACTCACAATTCCTTGCGACAGTATCATTTACAGCAGCATAATATCAACAAGATCGATAGACCGAATTAGATTGTTTAATAAGGCAATGGGACAGTTAGAAGGAGTGGTAGGGCGTGTGGAATGCCTGTCAATACAATTGTCTAATATAGCCTTGAGGTCGCCTCCTGAGATTAAAAGAGTTTAAATGTGATTTAATGAGATTAAGCTAAAAAGTTTCCTAAAAACCCATGGTCGTCAAATTTGGGGGCATATAAATGTAATATCAGACTCATGTGTTGTGATTGAATGCAGCCCTACACAATGTGATAGCGACCGTTAGGGTTAGAAATGGTGTCCAGGTGTGCAGTGAATTACTATGGCAACACCTGCCTTGATTAATGCTCTTGACCTGCTTAATGTTGTTCAGTATCCTTGATATCAGTTTCTTGTGTGAAAACAATGTCCCCGGATAATCACTTCAGATGGGAGAAAAACACACCCTCCTTTTCAAATTGTTCTTTAAATGGGAACTTTGCCACTTTACAACCGGCTACAACCTGTTTTCGACTCATCATATGCTCTGACAGGAACAGGGAAATGACATGTTTAGTTGTATTGTTTAACCTCAAAGAAATATTCATATTCAGGTTATACAGCTAACCGCCTCCAGTCTGGTAGCACAGGTATGGGAACCTCCACACATGGTCTACACACCGACCACATGGGATCCTACTCTCTCATCACTACACTGTCTGCCTTCAACCAACTCCTGTCTGTCTTTTCCCTTGCCTGTCTATCTTTAATTAAAGAGATTCACCTGGAATCTTTCTTATGATGCCCCGAATAACATAAAATACCGGTTATTCTTCAGTGACTCAGATGGTCAGATTTAAATATTTCTGCCACAGAAATTAGAATTAGCATGAATGTTATTATCACACCCCGATTTCTGGCCACTATACCCATCTACTGATACAGAAAGCCAAAACCAAATCAACAGTAAGCTCTTTAAGCCAATGATGAAATGAATGCTCATGAGTTAGCTGCACACCACCGCCGATAACAAGATTGTGATCGTTTAGTTGAATTTCAAACGGAGGACCCAATGGAGCCACATCAGCGGTTAAATGTTAATCCTGTTGTTCAAGTTCAAGTTCAAGTATTTTTATTGTCACTTCACAGTTTACACGTGAGTATAAGCAGTGAGTGAAAATCTTGTGTGCAAAACGCCCGACAGCCGACAGTAGTTATAAAAGAATACAAAATAGAAATAGAACTAGAATAGAAATTCTGTATAAAATAAAATAAAATAAAATATACAACAAAATATCCAGGGGAGCAATACACATATAAATCAATGTACTAAAATATACATTGTTATATGCTGACATTCACAGAATGTCACAGAATACCTTCTCAGACAGTCAACACAACACTAGCACCAGCAATTAGCACCAGGACTAGCACTAACACCAGTACTAGCACCAGCAGTAACACTAGCACTAGCACTGGCAGTAACACCAGCACTAGCACCAACACTTAGCACTACTACCAGCACTAGCTCCAGCAGTAACACTAAGCACTAGCACTGGCAGTAACA
This sequence comes from Coryphaenoides rupestris, assembly GCA_002895965.2. NCBI lineage: Eukaryota > Metazoa > Chordata > Actinopteri > Gadiformes > Macrouridae > Coryphaenoides > Coryphaenoides rupestris. The sequence goes on from PIJE02000089.1 coordinate 90,906, forward strand.
CCAGCACTAGCACCAACACTTAGCACTACTACCAGCACTAGCACCAGCAGTAACACTTAGCACTAGCACTAGCAGTAACACTTAGCACTAGCACTTAGCTCTTAACATTGATGCCGAACTTGTTCAGCAGCCTGATGGCCTGACTGTGGAAGCTGTCTCTGAGTCTGCTCAGTACACTTGATACTGCGGTATCGCCTGCCTGACAGTAGAAGTGTGAACAGTTTGTGGCTGGGGTGGTTATTGTCTTTAATAATCCGTTTGGCCTTGGCCACGCACCGCCTGGTGTATATATCCAGGAGGGAGGGAAGCTCACCTCCAACGATGTACTGGGCCGTCCGCACCACCCTCTGTAGTGTTCTACGCTCCAGTGCGGTGCAGTTCCCGTACCAGACGGTGATGCATCCTGTAAGAACACTCTCGATGGTACAGGAGTAGAATGTTCTGAGGATGCGGGGGCACATGTTGAATTTCCTCAGTCGCCTGAGGAAATACAGGCGTTGTTGGGCCTTTTTCACCACGTGTGTGGTGTGCGTGGTCCATGTGAGGTCCTCGGAGATGTGCACGCCGAGGAACTTGAAGCTGCTGACCCTCTCTACTGCAGCATGCGTCTGTTGCTGATTGGCTTTCAATTAAAACACAGCAGACTCGTCGGCTAATCACATTGAAAACAAGCGGCACACTAGGGAAGTGTTTGGCGAAAGTGCACACTTGCAACCTCTTTCTGTGCCACAGCAGGCCACTGCACAGCCCCGGACCCCTACACAGCCCCGGGGCTCTACAAAGCTCTGGGCCCCTACACAGCCCCGGACCCCTACACAGCCCCGGGGCTCTACAAAGCTCTGGGCCCCTACACAGCCCCGGACCCCTACACAGCCCCGGGGCTCTACAAAGCTCTGGGCCCCTACACAGCCCCGGACCCCTACACAGCCCCGGGGCTCTACAAAGCTCTGGGCCCCTACACAGCCCCGGACCCCTACACAGCCCCGGGGCTCTACAAAGCTCTGGGCCCCTACACAGCCCCGGGCCCCTACACAAGCCTGGCCCCTACACAGCCCGGACCACTGCACAGCCCCAGACCACTGCACAGCCCCGGGGCTCTACACAGCCGTGAGCCCCTACAAAGCCCCGGACCACTGCAGCCCCAGGCCCTTACACAGCCCCGGACCCCTGCACATCCCCGGGCCCCTGCACAGCCCCGGGTCACTGCACAGCCCCGGACCACTGCACAGCCCCGGGCCCTACGCAGCCGTGAGCCCCTACGCAGCCGTGAGCCCCTACACAGCCTCGGGCCCCTACAAAGCCCCGGACCACTGCACAGCCCCGGACCCCTGCACATCCCCGGGCCCCTGCACAGCCCCGGACCACTTACACAGCCCCGGACCCCTGCACATCCCCGGGCCCCTGCACAGCCCCGGGCCCCTGCATAGCCAAGGACCCCTACATAGCCCCGGGTCACTGCACAGCCCCGGGCCTCTACCTGTTCATCAAGCGAGGAGCCCAACTTTTGATGTATGCAATGCACTATCTGCCTCTATTATATAATGTACATGTATATAATCAGGGACTTGTATTAGCTGAACATTTACCAGAACATGAAGAGAATCTTGCTTTCGGGGTTCTATCAGAGGAGTCCTTTGATGGAGACTTTTTGATACCTCCATATACCTGACTGCTTCCAACGAGCTGGCTGTTGCCTTACGTGGTTGACACCGCCGTCGGCGTATGAATGTCAGGCACACGTTGTAAAGCTGCGAGATAAATGCAGTCCATTTACCATTTACGCTATGAAGACTAATTAAATGTATAGGTATTCACAAACTCTCGCTCTCTCTCTCAATTTTAACTGTCTCAATGGGTTTTTCTTGAGACACGAGTGACTAGACAGTCCACAGTTTCAGTGTGAATACCAGGATCTAAAGGGGTAAATGATTAAAACTACATGACGTTCCTATATTACAGTGCTTCTCAAATGGGGGAACATTTCAGGATGTACTCTGATATTAAAGAAAATGTCAGATGTTGAATATGTGAAATGTTATGTTGAATGTGAATAAACCAACAATAAAAGGTGGTCCATAAAATGTTTGTGTTTGGTGAAGGGGGTACTTGCGGCTATGTGGATATTGGGTGACATCACTCACACAGTCCAACACAAACAAGCTAGTTGTGTTGGACTGTGTGAGTGATGTCACCCAATATCCACATAGCCGCCTGCTGTGTTCACTACCTTGCAGAATTTATTAATAGGAGGAAAGCTCATTAACATATTAAGAAATGCATTAAGCCTACTCTGTGCACCCATGTTGATAATCCCACAAAATCTTTTATCTAATCATTTTAGTACCAAAACCACAAGGATTTACAAAAAAAAATCGTTTAATGAAATGAAATAGCTGCGTTAACATGAGAAATGTAGCATTTTATACTTTCAACAATGTATTTGATACAAAAACACACTGTACATAGACCAAAGAAACCACCAGACATATGGTGTGAGATGCTGGCGACAGCAGCAGATTGTGTTTTGTTCCTCTGTTCCATGCATTAACATGACTTGACTTGACGCAGAGTAAATGCCTGGATACAGCCAGCAAAGTTATCAGCCAACAGTGCAGCAACAGAAGGGATCGACTTCACCCACCACGGCCCTTTCAATCAGACCACCGTAGAGACAGCAACGCATGGAAACACTAATGATATTTTACACAACTATACAAACAAGTATACATTCCAAAATGCACTTCCCAGTAACAAGTCATTGGAAGGAGTAAGAGATGCTCTGGGTCTTGCCATGTCATCACAAGTGTCGCACCACGGCCACGCCAACCGATGTCACTTCTTCTGGAAGAATCCCATGATGGACGCCTGCTTGGTGCCCTTGTTTGCAGCGGCGGCCGACAGCTTCTTCTGAGCCTTCTTGTCGTCCTCCCTCTTGCTGGCAGCGGTGGCCTTCGCCGGCGCGTTGGCGGGCTTGCTGGACGGGGCGTGGTCCTCGCTCTCCGAATAGGACTCGCTCTCATAGCCTTTCTCGGTCACTATGCAAGGAGAGCATCAGAGGCGTGCTTAGAGATCACGTGGAAGGAAGCATCGTCTAACATCCTTGTGTTCGGAGGACTAGGATATGACTGACATGGAGGGATTGACTGATATAAGTAACAACTAGGGCTGTTTAATGTTCTTTAGATAAAAAATTTATTGGCAACTTTGATAAATTGAGAATAATATGAATTATTTATAATAATAATATCTACAGAGCTTCTAGAAAGGTGCAGAATAAAAGTATTACAATTCCCCCAAAAAATGATTCTGATTGTGAATGAATTACTTAAATTTTTTTTACAAATCCATAATGAATGCTTTTGTTAATCTCTGCAAGATGTCTAACGTTTCACTTCTACCAAGGCTTGTGAGCCAATAGTATACCAACTTTGGTGTCACATGGTATCTCTGACGTCAGCGAAGGGGGAGCGACACCAAGAATTTTGTCAATTATATGTATTTCACTTTTTCCATCAATAATAAAAATAAAACCTACATATAATTGTTGGTGCTCCTTCATTTTGCTCCTGAAATTAGTTAGTGCTACAAAGTAAAAAAAGCTTAATTTTGAGCCCTGTAAAAAGGAAAAACAACTTACCCATGCAGCCTTCTTCATCCATAAAGGTATGAGACTTCATAACTCTCCTCCTCTTCCTCCTCTTACATTCCTGAAGCAGAAAGCATGTTAGTGAGTACAATCAAACTATAGACCCATTAACAACCATAGGAACAACTAGAGCTGTATAATAGTGTATGAAAGAGTGCAGGTGCTTTTAAAGCTTAACCAAACACAAACAATAACAAGGGGTAGGGCCTAGGGTTGCTCAAAATTCCCGAATCTGACCCTTTTTAAATCCCGGGATTATAGAGCCCCTTCCCGGGAAATCCCGGGATTCCCGTAGAAACCGGAAGTGCCTTTTAATACTAATTTAATGCTAGGCCTATATAAATAAATGCAACAGAACAACGCTATTTTATCGAATACAAATGTTTTATTTCTATGAAGAACATGCAGCAATTCTGTTGAAATTCTCATGAAGAAAAAAACCAACTATCTTCGTTACATTCTGTAGCGGCCAGGGGGGGGCGGGGCCACCAGATGACGAGGGGGCCGGAGGGATGATGAGGAATGTTATGTATGGGAAATGTATTATGGGAAAGCACATGGGCGTAGAATGTAGTGGAGATGCGTCCCCAGCAATATCCACCCCCTCATCAGAACCGCAAATTAACGGAGCACCCCCCCCCCCCCCCCCCCCCCCATCAGAACGGCGAATTAACGGATTAATGTCCAAAATAACAATCCGTCTCCTTGGTAAAGCACAATAAAAGGTAGACTCTGGGTGGTGTCTGGGCCACAGAGCAACAATACAACTACACTCCGCGTCTCGTCTCTTCAGCTCCTCCGTGACGTTCGCGACAATTCATTACATCCGCGCAAGTGATTATTTTTAGACCTTCTACAGGTAGTTCATATGCCTGCCTATCTAAACAAGAAAAGAATCATATTTGCACAATAAATTGAGTATGTATTATTAGTTTAGGCAACTATTAATGCAACATAGTTATAAAAAGTTAACAAATACCCCCTCCAAAAAAAATAAATAAAAAAAATACCAGGACCCGTTGCTAATTCCCGGTACTAAAGGGACTGAAGATTTCCCGGGAATCCCGGAATCCCGGGATCCCGGCGAGCAACCCTAGTAGGGCCATCTACAGTAAAAAAAACGTGGGCAGAGTGAGCCATTTGCAAATGTAGTGACTCCACCTGTTACCAATGTGAGCCAATCAGTAACATTCCATGTAATCTGGGATTCAGCACTCCTATGTTATGGGACTGCCACTAACGATTCTTTAATTAATTAATTGTACAATAATTTAATCTACATGAGCGTATGTAGCAGGTAGCATGTTGGCATCTAATCATAATGCAACACGATGAGATGGGGATTGTTTTCTGTAGGCTAATGGTTGGATGAAGTTACCAAGTTACTAATCCAATCAACGTGATGAGACACCGAGAGAATAGAGCAAGTGAAGAAGAAGAAGAGACATAAGGTTTTGTTTACAGTAATGTACAGGGCCCTCCAGGATACACTTACTTTCACTTTATACAAATTAAGAAAAGAGATTGTATTAAATGAAAAGTTAAGTAGCCTATTTAAAACACTGTAAAAAAAAACAAATGACATCAAATATATAAACTTGGGGAAAAAAGTTTGTGTTTGGTCGATTATTTATCTGTTGTTACAATACTAATTGGCATTGTATTTTATATAGTTGGAAAGCCTGGTGAAATTATCCTAATCTGTAGAAACATCATCATCACATAACATAAATAGCTATGAAGCATTGCAGAACAGAGCATATAGAGAAAATATATTTTAATAATATGCCTAATAAGCCGTGCATATATCACCAAGTACGATTGTAGTGTCATGTAGTTTGTGAGAGTAAAATGGCTGTAGTGAAGGCGACTGCTGTATAGCGGTCCGACGCACAGAGCGGAGACACCGCCGCCTTCTCTCTGGCATCATCGTGCCCTCGGTTCTTATTGGTTATTTTAACGCATTAATATTCATATGGTGCTTTGCATTGTCCATTTATGGTAGAATTTGGGCGGGTCCATGTGAGGTCCTCGGAGATGTGCACGCCGAGGAACTTGAAGCTGCTGACCCTCTCTACTGCAGCATGCGTCTGTTGCTGATTGGCTTTCAATTAAAACACAGCAGACTCGTCGGCTAATCACATTGAAAACAAGCGGCACACTAGGGAAGTGTTTGGCGAAAGTGCACACTTGCAACCTCTTTCTGTGCCACAGCAGGCCACTGCACAGCCCCGGGCCTCTACCTGTTCATCAAGCGAGGAGCCCAACTTTTGATGCATGCAATGCACTATCTGCCTCTATTATATAATGTACATGTATATAATCAGGACTTCTATTAGCTGAACATTTACAGAACATGAGGAGAATCTTGCTTTCGGGGTTCTATCAGAGAGGAGTCCTTTGATGGAGACTTTTGATACCTCCATATACCTGACTGCTTCCAATGAGCTGGCTGTTGCCTTACGTGGTTGACACCGCCGTCGGCATATGAATGTCAGGCACACGTTGTAAAGCTGCGAGATAAATGCAGTTCATTTACCATTTACGCTATGAAGACTAATTGAATGTATAGGTCTTCACAAACTCTCGCTCTCTCTCTCAATTTTAACTGTCTCAATGGGTTTTTCTTGAGACACGAGAGTGACTAGACAGTCCACAGTTCAGTGTGAATACCAGGATCTAAAGGGGTAAATGATTAAAACTACATGACGTTCCTATATTACAGTGCTTCTCAAATGGGGGAACATTTCAGGGTGTACTCTGATATTAAAGAAAATGTCAGATGTTGAATATGTGAAATGTTATGTTGAATGTGAATAAACCAACAATAAAAGGTGGTCCATAAAATGTTTTGTTGGTGAAGGGGGTACTTGCGGCTATGTGGATATTGGGTGACATCACTCACACAGTCCAACACAAACAAGCTAGTTGTGTTGGACTGTGTGAGTGATGTCACCCAATATCCACATAGCCGCCTGCTGTGTTCACTACCTTTGCAGAATTTATTAATAGGAGGAAATGCTCATTAACATATTAAGAAATGCATTAAGCCTACTCTGTGCACCTGTGTTGATAATCCCACAAAATCTTTTATCTAATAATTTATTTAGTACCAGAAACCACAAGGATTTACAAAAAAAATTGTTTAATGAAATGAAATAGCTGCTTAACATGAGAAATGTAGCATTTTATATTTTCAACAATGTATTTGATACAAAACACACTGTACATAGACCAAAGAAACCACCAGACATATGGTGTGAGATGCTGGCGACAGCAGCAGATTGTGTTTGTTCCTCTGTTCCATGCATTAACATGACTTGACTTGACGCAGAGTAATGCCTGGATACAGCCAGCAAAGTTATCAGCCAACAGTGCAGCAACAGAAGGGATCAACTTCACCCACCACGGCCCTTTCAATCAGACCACCGTAGAGACAGCAACGCATGGAAACACTAATGATATTTTACACAACTATACAAACAAGTATACATTCCAAAATGCACTTCCCAGTAACAAGTCATTGGAAGGAGTAAGAGATGCTCTGGGTCTTGCCATGTCATCACAAGAGTCGCACCACGGCCACGCCAACCGATGGTCACTTCTTCTGGAAGAATCCCATGATGGACGCCTGCTTGGTGCCCTTGTTCGCGGCGGCGGCCGACAGCTTCTTCTGAGCCTTCTTGTCGTCCTCCCTCTTGCTGGCAGCGGTGGCCTTCGCCGGCGCGTTGGCGGGCTTGCTGGACGGGGCGTGGTCCTCGCTCTCCGAATAGGACTCGCTCTCATAGCCTTTCTCGGTCACTATGCAAGGAGAGCATCAGAGGCGTGCTTAGAGATCACGTGGAAGGAAGCATCGTCTAACATCCTTGTGTTCGGAGGACTAGGATATGACTGACATGGAGGGATTGACTGATATAAGTAACAACTAGGGCTGTTTAATGTTCTTTAGATAAAAATTTAATTGGCAACTTTGATAAATTGAGAATAATATGAATTATTTATAATAATAATACCTACAGAGCTTCTAGAAAGGTGCAGAATAAAGGTATTACAATTCCCCCAAAAAATGATTCTGATTGTGAATGAATTACTACTTTTTTTACAAATCCATAATGAATGCTTTTGTTAATCTCTGCAAGATGTCTAACGTTTCACTTCTACCAAGGCTTGTGAGCCAATAGTATACCAACTTTGGTGTCACATGGTATCTCTGACGTCAGCGAAGGGGGAGCGACACCAAGAATTTTGTCAATTATATGTATTTCACTTTTTCCATCAATAATAAAAATAAAACCTACATATAATTGTTGGTGCTCCTTCATTTTGCTCCTGAAATTAGTTAGTGCTACAAAGTAAAAAAAGCTTAATTTTGAGCCCTGTAAAAAGGAAAACAACTTACCCATGCCAGCCTCTTCATCCATAAGGTATGAGACTTCATAACTCTCCTCCTCTTCCTCCTCTTTACATTCCTGAAGCAGAAAGCATGTTAGTGAGTACAATCAAACTATAGACCCATTAACAACCATAGGAACAACTAGAGCTGTCAATAATAGTGTATGAAAGAGTGCAGGTGCTTTTAAAGCTTAACCAAACACAAACAATAACAAGGGGTAGGGCCTAGGGTTGCTCAAAATTCCCGAATCTGACCCTTTTTAAATCCCGGGATTATAGAGCCCCTTCCCGGGAAATCCCGGGATTCCCGTAGAAACCGGAAGTGCCTTTTAATACTAATTTAATGCTAGGCCTATATAAATAAATGCAACAGAACAACGCTATTTTATCGAATACAAATGTTTTATTTCTATGAAGAACATGCAGCAATTCTGTTGAAATTCTCATGAAGAAAAAAAACAACTATCTTCGTTACATTCTGTAGCGGCCAGGGGGGGGCGGGGCCACCAGATGACGAGGGGGCCGGAGGGATGATGAGGAATGTTATGTATGGGAAATGTATTATGGGAAAGCACATGGGCGTAGAATGTAGTGGAGATGCGTCCCCGCATATCCACCCCCTCATCAGAACCGCAAATTAACGGAGCCACCCCCCCCCCCCCCATCAGAACGGCGAATTAACGGATTAATGTCCAAAATAAACAATCCGTCTCCTTGGTGAAAGCACAATAAAAGGTAGACTCCTGGGTGGTGTCTGGGCCACAGAGCAACAATACAACTACACTCCGCGTCTCGTCTCTTCAGCTCCTCCGTGACGTTTGCGACAATTCATTACATCCGCGCAAGTGATTATTTTAGACCTCTCACAGGTAGTTCATATGCCTGCTATTCTAAACAAGAAAATAATCATATTTGCACAATAACATTGAGTATGTATTATTAGTTTAGGCTACTATTAATGCAACATAGTTATAAAAAGTTAACAAATACTCCCTCCAAAAAAATAAATAAAAAAAAATACAGGACCCGTTGCTAATTCCCGGTAACAAAGGGACTGAAGATTTCCCCGGGACCGGAATCCCGGGATCCCGGCGAGCAACCCTAGTAGGGCCATCTACAGTAAAAAAAACGTGGGCAGAGTGAGCCATTTGCAAATGTAGTGACTCCACCTGTTACCAATGTGAGCCAATCAGTAACATTCCATGTAATCTGGGATTCAGCACTCCTATGTTATGGGACTGCCACTAACGATTCTTTAATTAATTAATTGTACAATAATTTAATCTACATGAGCGTATGTAGCAGGTAGCATGTTGGCATCTAATCATAATGCAACACGATGAGATGGGGATTGTTTGTCTGTAGGCTAATGGTTGGATGAAGTTACCAAGTTACTAATCCAATCAAACGTGATGAGACCACCGAGAGAATAGAGCAAGTGAAGAAGAAGAAGAGACATAAGGTTTTGTTTACAGTAATGTACAGGGCCTCCAGGATACACTTACTTTCACTTTATACAAATTAAGAAAAGAGATTGTATTAAAATGAAAAGTTAAGTAGCCTATTTAAAACACTGTAAAAAAAACAAATGACATCAAATATATAAACTTGGGGAAAAAAGTTTGTGTTTGGTCGATTATTTATCTGTTGTTACAATACTAATTGGCATTGTATTTTATATAGTTGGAAAGCCTGGTGAAATTATCCTAATCTGTAGAAACATCATCATCACATAACATAAATAGCTATGAAGCATTGCAGAACAGAGCATATAGAGAAAATATATTTTAATAATATGTCTAACAAGCCGTGCCTATATCACCAAGTACGATTGTAGTGTCATGTAGTTTGTGAGAGTAAAATGGCTGTAGTGAAGGCGACTGCTGTATAGCGGTCCGACGCACAGAGCGGAGACACCGCCGCCTTCTCTCTGGCATCATCGTGCCCTCGGTTCTTATTGGTTATTTTAACGCATTAATATTCATATGGTGCTTTGCACTGTCCATTTATGGTAGAATTTGGGTGGGATATGAGGCGGGTCCACGTGCGCACATTTCCACGCCAACTGTGAAGTAACCTTTTTAAAAGACTGTAAAAAACTTAAATAAAAAGGGAAAATTGCCTGCTGCTGCCAAACGCCATGTTGTATAAATCAGAACACTATTTCCGGCTTTTGGCCGTACGGTAACTTTTAGTATGGATCCTACGCAATGTTTTATAACCCAAGACCCAAGGTTTGTGGGGGTACAGTCGATGCAATGTAAGGCACGTTGCTCCTCTGTGTGGAACATGGGCTCAGAGTAACCAGTGAAGTGAAGTGGGAGGGAGGGAGAGGGAGAGAGCGAGGGAGGGAGAGGGAGAGGGAGGGAGAGAGAGAGAGAGAGAGAGAGTGGGAGGGAGGGGAGAGGGAGGAGGGAGAGAGAGGGAGAGAGAGGGAGAGGGAGGGAGAGGGAGGGAGAGGGAGCGAGAGGGAGAGGGGGGAGAGGGAGGGAGAGGGAGGGAGAGGGAGGGAGGGAGAGGGGCGAGAGGGGGCGAGAGGAGAGAGCGAGAGGGAGCGAGAGGGAGGGAGGGGGAGAGGGAGTGAGAGGGAGAGGGAGGGAGAGGGAGGGAGAGCAGAGGGAGAGGGGAGGAGAGGGGGGAGAGGGAGAGGGAGCGAGAGGGAGGGAGAGGGAGGGAGCGAGAGGGAGCGAGAGGGAGGGAGGGAGGAGGGAGAGGGAGGGAGGGAGGGAGCGAGAGGGGAGGGAGGGAGGAGGGAGGGAGGGAGGGAGGGAGGGAGAGGGAGTGAGAGGGAGGGAGGGAGAGGGAGGGCTTACGTTTGGTTGGGAAACGATCTTTTCCTTCAGCAGGCGCTCAGGGGTCGGCGGTGGCTTCCTCACCTCATGTTTGGGAGAATCTGGAACGACTGAGGTTGAGAGAAAAAGAAGAAAACCATTTTTTGTTCGTCTCACACAAAGTATTGCATTTCCGTATTTTTCTTTATGGCATTTGAAGATGTTTTCAGGTCGCATTAGACTTTCCAAGTCTAATGCAAGAATAACACTGAAAACGGTATTCTCTGCCCTCTCTCACGATACATGTAAAGGATGCAAGTCTATGTATGTCTCCTACTACAATATAATTTGTCGTAAGAATGCTATGCACGCCTACACACAGATGTGTGGTCTGGTCAGACCACACATGAGCTGTCAAGGTAAAAAAAGAAAGAAGCTAATTAATCAGTGTTGTGTCAGAATGTTTCAGTAACATCCATCAAGGTCCTAATTCCAAAATGAACACCTGCCACCAGCAAATGACTGATGGAGTTGACCATTTGGCAGGTAATAAAAATAATGCAGGGCTACATAAGTAAACTTGTAATTGACTGACCGGTAGACCACCTAACCCTAAACATGCATACCAGAGACCCATAGAAATGACTGTCAACATCACGGCTAGAAGACATCAATAATACAGGATTTGCACAGAAAAATACATGATCATCAATCGAGCCTTTTCCCAGCAGGAACAACCCAGGTGTATCTCATAACATTCACTACGGGTCTGTTGGGTTTAGGTCTGGCAGTGCACCAGTAAAGACACAACTAGTCCAGTCAATACACATTGACCATGGGGTGGGGGGGGGGGAGGGCACTCACCATCGTCATCATCACTACTGTCAGACTGAGGCTTTTTAATCCTGCGCCTCTTCTTCTTCTCCATCATCTCGTCCTCCTCACTGTCAGACGGCTCCTTCCGCTTGGATTTGCTTTCCAGGAGAAAATAAAACAACTCAACGTTGGTGGAACCTTCTGAACATTTTGAACATATTGTTTAAATGCTTTCTACCTGTCGTAGGTCAATGTCAACCACTGCTAGGGCTGGGCAATTAACAGAACATTTTCCAAACAGACATTGACAACCTCACACCGACTCAATCTTGCTCATGTCTGTTACTTTGATTAATATGAAATGTTCCAAATGATCAATAAATAGCCAGACTGTTTGTGCTTCCTTAAATTATTATAAAATCAAAAAGATAAGATATGCAATCCTTCATTAGAAAAAAAGATCCAAGCTCTAATAGTTCAGCATATTTACAGTACAGACTATGGCAGAGAACTAAGCGCTACATTTTTTAAATAAAAAAAAGTAATCCTTCATTCATTGTAATCGAGGTCAAAGTTTGAAAGTCATATGGCCCAGCCCTAACCACCTAATTCACATCACATTCACATAAGCCACCCATAGTCACCCAAATTGAGGGTTAAAAATGCTGTTGTTGTGGTTTGCATCCCTAATGTATTTGGCTATTCATTTATATATGCATTTATCATAGGAGAAATACATTGATTCATACATATCAGAAAACACACCTCCTTGAGTCTTGCTTTGCCACCTTCGGCTCAGTCTCTTTAGCCTCCTTCGGCTGCGTCTCTTTAGCTTTAATCTCCTTGGGTTGAGTCACTTTAGATTTAGTCTCCTTGGACTGCGTCTCTTTGGGTTTAGTCTCCTTGGGCTGAGTCTCTTTGGGTTTAGTTTCCTTGGGCTCAGTCTCTTTAAGCTTCTTCTGCGGTGGTGAGGTCACAGGCTTTGCCTCCACCGAGGAAGTTGATGTCGCCTCTTCCTTCACCTCTGGTGAAGTATGTTTGAGTGTTGAGTAGAATAAGAAATAAGTCAAAATCAACAGTCAAAAATGTGATTCAAGAGTTACACAGCAGAGACTTATGTTGCCTGTGGCCATGTTATGGGCCACAGGCAACATAACCTCTAACACATGCACTCTAGTTATTGGTAAACACATCAACTAAAGTAACGCCATAAAAGTGATTATCTGAAGGAGAGCTGGGCAATATGGAAAAATATTATAAAATGTACATCATTCAAAGACTATAAACGATAATATTTAAGTATTGCCCTAAGGCCTGTACTATCAAGCAGGTTCAGCACACCCAGTGTTTTCTTTAGCTTACTTCACTAAACCTAACAAATGCGATCATGCATTAGCAGTGCTGAGACGGTGGTTGTCAACTTGTTAAGTCAACCCAGGTTCTCCAAATCTAGTTATGTGGGCATTCGCGAAAAAAAACCAAAAAACGGTTTGCAACATCGCAAACCTGGACAAGCAGCGTTTGACCAATCGCAAACATGGGCAAGCTGTGCATATTTTACCCAAGATGGCCAAACTATCATATTAAAAAAAATTTGCACATATGCTGCCAAAGCCAGGAAGGAAAGCTGGCAAAAAAAATGTAATCAAGTTAAAAAGATTATCAATACCGCCTCATCAACATGTCGCCTGTAGGCTAGCTCTGATTCCAACTGTGTATTCCATTAAATTAATGTGGTGCTCTGATGTATTCTTATGGTGTGTAAGAAATTTTTTTGTTGCCTTATTCTTTCAGCTGTAATCCCAGCAGTGTTAAACAGCCTTGGGCGCAAATACAGATAGATTTTCACAGATCTCACAGATCTTCTAGGAGTGTTGATGGGAATGGATTGGTCGGTAAGCGGTGCATTTATATGCGATGATCTGTTAACTAGAACATAACCTGCTCTGGGGCAAGTTCATCATAAGTTACCATGATGTACCCCAGTAAAAAGTGAACCACCGTTATGACACTGAAAACCCAGGGTTAAACCTGAAGTTAGCTCACCAACCCCCCCCAGTACAGGCCTCTGGTCTAATGTGAACTAACCAAAGGAAGAACTGCAAGTATTCATGGAGTCAAGTTAGATCCTTCATCAACACACAGCTGATGTTACTCTTACTTGTAGCTTGGCTGCCAAAGAAGTTCCTCATAGGATTGCTCTTAGCGGCTGGCTTGCTTTTGGATGCATCACCCTGCAATACAACAGCAAAACAAAACAAACAATATTTACGTCAGCATTGTTGGCAACAAAGATTTCATAAAAGCTGTCCCAACTTTTTACACGATATAAACACAAGTTAAAAGTCATATCTTACCAAACTGTTTAAATACAAAAATGTAACACAATCAAGACCCTCAAAGCTAGTCTATTTATCTAACTAAACACTGTAAAGCACTTTTTCCAACTAATGTACCCCCTTGAAGATATCTTTTTAAGTACCCTTTCACCAGCAGACATTTTTTGGGCTTTTCACAGCAACTGACATTGAAAACTTTTCTCTTTAAAATAAAACGTGGGCATCTTACCAACATGACACCGCTGGCATCCTGCAACTGTTAGATAAATTCTCCCCCCGAATAAAAGCACAAAGCCAGAAGGGGTCAGAGCTTGTGCACGTAAATCCTCTGACTGCAGAGTCTCCCCATTTCTCCTTGTTTTTCAAAGATTTCAAAGAAGTACGCTCTGCAATCCTTCAAAGTACCCCTAGGGGCACACGTAACCACATTTGAAAAACACTGTGATAAAAAATATAACCAGTGAACTAAACAATACCGTGGTTGCATCCTCCTTCTGCTCCGCCTTTATCTCTTTGCCAGGCTTCTCGGTTTTTGAAGCAGCCTTGCTTGCAAACATTCCCATGATTCCTTTAGGCTTGGTGGCGGCTTTAGAGGTCAGATTGCCGTGACCGTTGACGCTGCTAGGGGCTGTGTTCTGGTGAGGCTCCGGAACGGACACCTCCGGCATGTTGCTGGCATGCCGTGCCTCCGCCGGGGAAATGGGGACCGCGTCGGCACATTTGATGGCACTGTACCTGCAAAAAACAAAAAAACCCCAAAACCCATTTAATCGTAATCACCAGGATTAGCAAACACATGGAATGGTTCTGCTGCTGCAAAACTCTTTAGTGCCGTGTGCACCCACCCGTACGAAGGGATACAACGCGCAACATCTGTGCGACTACTGGGGCTTCGGTGGTGCATGTGCACAATATATTTCTACGCCATTTTGTTTTGCAAGCCAATATTGTCAAACGAACATCACTTCAGTCTAAACTCTTTTCAGTTAGGCCTATGTAGTGGGGCGGAAGTAGCTCAGGAGGCAAGAGCGGGTCTGGCAATAGGAAGGTTGCTGGTTGGATCCACGGGCTCCGCCTAGCTAAGTGTCGAGGTGTCCCTGAGCAAGACGCGTAACCCTAACTGCTCCTGACGTGTTGGTTGTTACCTTGCATGGTTGGCACCGCCGTCGGTGTATGAATGGGTGAATGTGAGGCAATACTGTAAAGCACTTTGGATAAAACTGCTATATAAATACAATCCATTTACCATTTAGTTATTATATGAACAAAAGAGTAACAATGTTCTTGAGAACTCATATAGCGATGCGCCAACGGGTATGGCACACTGGCCTGATGTAGGTTTATGATTTGCTGGGGCAGTGCGCAAGCATCCAGACAGACAGCACTATCGATATCGGAAGCCTGGAGTGCCACGGGCTTGGAGAATGCATGCCAAGGTGCACTGAAGCTGCTCTGATGGCCCCAAGACATTACTAAGCCTCGGCTCGGTCTTTCCTTCAATGTGTCACAGGTCTGTGACACCTCGTACCATGACACAGCACAGACTACAGAGCAGAAAAAAGCCAACCATTTTAACCACATAGCAAGGTTGGCAACACACCTTCTCTGGACAAAATAAATGAACAGTGATAAAACTTGGAAAATGTCATTCTTTAAACTCAGTGGTTTATGAAAAGGACCTTGACAAAAAGGGAAAAAGGTCAGAGGGAAAGGGATAAACGGAGGTCTGAAATTTGAGCAGCAGACAAGAGCGCCTGTTTTACATCACACCGCAATCCCATGTGCCATTGATCTCATGAAGAACAAAGACCCAGTTTACCACAGCTGGACTATGTTGATGTCAGTAGTGAGTGAGTAAGCGTGCGTGTGTGTGTGTGTGTGTGTGTGTGTGTGTGTGTGTGTGTGTGTGTGTGTGTGTGTGTGTGTGTGTGCGTGTGTGTGTGTGTTGAGAAGCCGGAGGTGGACAGTGTGTGTGTGTGTGTGGGGGCAGAGACATGCGTACCGGCTGCAGCTGTTCAGGTTGTCTTTGACGGCGTCGTAGTCCACGCTGTAGAGAGGCCCGCTGTCCTTCAGCACCGCCTTCTGGACGCTGTACACGTGGACGCTGACCATCAAGCTCATCTTGGACTTGACATCTTGACGAAAGGTGAAGAAACACACAAAACAAAGTCACTCAAAGTAATTTGAGCGGGCCGGTGGCTGCGAGGTTAACCAACAGCTCATTTGCGTGGCGTGTGGAGTCAATCTTATTCGCTTTACCTTCCAACTGCTCCTCTCTGACCACCGACACCTTATGACTCTAGAAAGAAAGAGACGAGATGAGACAAGACGTCCATCACAACAGAAGGACGGCTGCCAACCATCACCTAAACATCAGCCACAGCACAGTCACCACACAGACTGTCATGTTTACTGTCTTGTTTACTGCCTTCTTTACCGTGTTTCCATTCTCAACCCATTTCCCCGTCACCAGGTATGTGGCGTGGAGCGGGGCGGAGCTCTCCTTCCTCTTGTGGTCCAGGTAATGGAAGAGCATTCTGAAACATTGAGGTGCATTTTAGACCCGTTTGGCAGAAAACGGTCTCCCCCCCATTATGTGAACACAACCTGTTGGCGAACTGAAAGCCCGGCGATGCGAGTGTTGAGTGAACTCACTGTTTTGCTGTGTTGACGTGGACACCGAGAGTGAGACTCAGCCATTTATAGGTCACCTGAATTCAAGTGGAAACAACACAGGTGGACAGTCAATGCTAAGTGTCTACTGAAGTACTGCAGGTTACAGACGGTTGCTGGAACAGACGACTCGCGGTGAGCTCACGCCGACTTACTATCTGGTTGTGATCGTTCACATATTCGTCGATGTTGTCCAGGTAAAGCTCGTCCATTGTTGCCTCTCTCTCTCTCTCTCTCTCTCTCTCTCTCTCTCTCTCTCTCTCTCTCTCTCTCTCTCTCTGTTGTTGTTGTTGTTGTTGTCAGCTTGGCGACTCACTTGCCGCGCTCACTTGCTCGCGGTGGTGACGGTGGTCGCGCTGCGCGGGAACCGAAGTCATTGTTGACTTCCTGCTCTGCGTCACGTCACGTGTGCGGCTGTTCCCGGTCTTGCCGGTCGCCGCAGCGCCCTCTAGCGGTGACCACGAGTTGTACAGTAGCCACGGCAATCGCACCCGGTGTGTGCTGCACATTGGGGGGGGGGTTTGTTGAGCCCCCCAGGACCCCACCAGTTTATTGTGTGCAGTGAAATAGGCAATGCATTCTCATTGCCGTATCTATGTGACGTATATATGCATATATGTATAAATATGACATAATTAACGCTCCTCTGGGCAGGGCCGGACTGGGAACATAACTCAGGCCAGGAAATATAGCCCAGTCAGACCACCCCAGTACAGTTCCAGGGGGACATGTAATGTTCAAAATATTCGTCATTCTTGCTAATTAATATTGAGTAGAAGCAGAATACTTCACAACTGCTATCATTAAACATGTATTGACACACACACACACACATACACACACATCACACACACCAAATGCCCCTATATTGCAATGCTTATGGTAAAAGGCGCATCAATCATGTTATCTAGTTTAGGTACCGCCGCAGGGTCTCTTTGGGGTTACGCTTTCATATTAGGGTTTGGTTTTAGGGTTAGGGTTTCACATCAGAGTCTCATATTAGGGTTAGTGTTTCATATTAGGGTTTGGTTTTAGGGTTAGGGTTTCATATCAGAGTCTCATATTAGGGTTAGTGTTTCATATTAGGGTTTGGTTTTGGGCATAGGCTTTCATATTTGCATTAGGGTTTCATATTAAGGTTTTTGTTTCATATTAGTGTTAGGGTTTCATATCAGGGTCTTAGGGTTGGGGATATTAGGGTTGGGGTTTTATATATGACACTTTTAAAATGTATTTGAAAATATATATTGTATGAACATATATATGTTGGCTCCTTTGTTTAAAAGGAGCCAATATAAGCAGACTGTGTTAATGAAAGTACATAAAAGCAATGTGTTTTTAATTTATATTATTTTTCTTTTGATATTTAGTTTTTTTTAATTTTTTATTATTCAGCCGTTATCCTGTACAATTTGTCCGTCTAATTTGAGATTGTAACAACCAGACTTAATAATATTAAAAATAATATTAAATACATTCTAAAAAAAAAAATTAAAAAAAGGCAGACTACAGGCGATCGTCCACCTGAGCCTGGGTGTCAGACGAGTACAACCGGCTAGTGTCACGACGACCACCAGGGGGTGGGCGGATCTCGGATCTCATCCGCCCGCCCCCGTTATCATCAACCCACCCACCACTCGAGTGTACCAAGGTGGTGGCAGTGACACTGCCCCGTCTGGCCCGTGTTGGGCTCCCACACCCACTCCCCTTCATACCTCTACAGAGGTCAGCCCACAGTCACGATGCTGTTTTTTTGTTTTTTTTGCTAGATTCTAGATTTGCTAGATGGCCCGCTTCTAGTTCAGTGGCCTGGCCTCCTTCTAGTTCAGTGGCCTGGCCTTCTTCTAGTTCAGTGGCCTGGCCTCCTTCTAGTTCAGTGGCCTGGCCTTCTTCTAGTTCAGTGGCCTGACCTCCTTCTAGTTCAGTGGCCTGGCCTCAGTGGCCTGGCCTCCTTCTAGTTCAGTGGCCTGGCCTTTTTCTAGTTCAGTGGCCTTCTTCTAGTTCAGTGGCCTTCTTCTAGTTCTGTGGCCTGCCCCACTTATAATTCAGTGGCCTGGCCTGCTTCTAGTTCATTGGCCTGGCCCGCTTCTAATTAATTGGCCTGGCCTGCTTCTAGTTCACTGGCCTGGCCCGCTTCTAGTTCAGTGGCCTGGCCCACCTCTAGTTCAGTGACCTGGCCCGCCTCTAGTTCGGTGGCCTGGCCCGCCTCTAGTTTAGTGGCCTGGCCTGCTTCTAGTTCATTGGCCCGGCCCGCTCTATGTTCGGTGGCCTGGCCCACTTCTAGTCCGGTGGCCTGGCCAGCTTCTGGTTTAGTGGACTGGCCAGCTTCTAATTCGGTGGCCAGGGGAGCACCGGGAAAACTCCTGGTGCTCCTGATGCCTCCCAGTCCGGTCCTGCCTTTGGGTATATTATTAATCAATACAAGAACCTATTCCTATTTTAAATGAATCCTTTACACATAGCTTATTAATGATCAAATGACACAGACAATGTCTATGTACGTGTATGTAAAATACAAAAGAAAAAGCGTTTTTTGTGGTCACACACAAACACACACACACGCACGCACGTGCGCACACACACACACACACACAAAATCAAAAACACTTGCAAAATAGTCAACGCATCCATGTGGAAAAACAAAGTCTGGATGAAAATGGTTGGGTCCAGAATATTGTCTCTAATTACTCCGTCATTGCAGAACATAAACTGCACCCCAATGCTAGAAATCCTGTTTTAAACTAAAGATGTAATACTATACACATTTCTTTTCTTGTTATCATAAAGAAAAAGACAACATACTGTAAGCGCACAAGACAATCCCATACACAAAAAGTACCTGTGTATTAAAAACAGTAAGGAAATTATTTCAGAATCACACACAAACTCAGATATTTTGTAAACAGCATCATCCAATACAAACACATTGAATCTGTCTTTTATTATGATTCCTTCATTAAAATGTAGAGCCTTCACTGTGCTCTGGAATAGCACAATCCTCCGGAATTGGCTCATTTTCCACAACTTATTGATATCGTAAGCGGCAACGACTTTGACTTTTCCTTAGAAAAGAAAATATCCTATTCAAATTTCAGCTCCATGATGATCTGCTATTGCTGTGCTGCTGTATTGTTTTCCTCAGCCCGGAGCTCCACGAGACGAGAATCGGCGGCTGGTTTATCAATGAATCTGAAGCAGGCTATCATATCCCGGGTTCAAGAGTTCACTGGCCCGGGGCCCGCCGCACTCTGTGGTCTGCGGGCAGCTACTGAGTATTGTGTTGGGCAGCGAGCACAGAGCTTTCTCAGGTGACTCTCTGGCCGGCCGCGGAGGCTGAATAGACGCTCCGCTCTTGGAAGTTTCCATTGATGTAAGCGATAGTCCTCTCTTCAGCGCTACGCTTCGGCCACAATAAAGGAGACCTGGCTGGAAGAGGAGTAGGAAGAGGAGGAGGAGGCAAACTGTCTCGCCGCTGACAGAAAACGACACCGTGAGGAGGTGTAGTTCTTTGTCAGCCCTGACACACACACACACACACATATACACACACACACACAACTGAGATTAAACATCACATGCTGAATGGGTGGTGAAACCACACACCTCTGCTTCGCCGCGACCAAAACCTGTAACAAGTTCTTACTGAGCAAACAGAGATAAAGCAAAGCTATTCCTTTGGATCCTATCGCCGATCGTCTCGCTGTTACTGCCCTGTCTCTTGTTTTGCACCTTTCATATTTCTTCCATCTTTGTGTTTACTCTCTCCCTCTCTCTCTCTCTCCTCTCCCCCTCTCCCCAGTTTAATCAAGGTCTTGGACATTGCCTGCCCTGCAGTCATTCTGCATCTGCAGGGCCGGTCACATCTCAACGGGGGTCACATGACTTCTTCCCCATCCTCTCCACAGGAGACAGATGAAAAGTTAACTCGATGGGTCATAGTGGTAGCTCTGCAGCAACAATAGATTTGAACCTGTTTGTGTTATTATGTTCCTTCTGGGACAAAAGTGACAAGCAAATCATGGATAATTGTTCCCATTTCAGTGAAGAAACCAACGGGCTACATATATTGTGGCCTGCCACATTGGATCACAACTGATTTGAAATGCTGACAGACAAATTCGCAAATAAATTAAATGTCCTCAATAAATCCCCAATGAACATCCCAAGTGCCACATGTATGCTTTCCTAACACCATTGCAAGAGTTTAGACCGAATGAAATAAGGAACAAAATGACACGAGACCTTTCAGATCACGACATTTGTAAATGATTGGGAGTTCAGCGGCAGCGTGATGGGATGATTAGGAAACAATTACTTTCAATAATGTCCCTTCAACGGAAAATTGCATGGTCAATTCGCTTCAGACAGACTCAAACGTGTCCTTCATTTGTGACAGAATTCTTAAACAGCAGTACATGACAATTGCGGGGTGGCAGTAGCTAAGGAGGTAAGAGCGGGTCTGGCAACAGGGAGGTTGCTGGTTCGAGCTCCGCTTAGCTAAGGATTGAGGTGAGCGAGACGCCTAACCCTAACTACTCCTCGCATGGTTGACACCGCCGTTGGTGTATAAATGGGTGTGAGTGTGAGGCAATACTGTAAAGCGCTTTGGATAAAAGCGCTACGTAAATACAATCCATTTACCATTCACTATAACATCGACGGCCCTCGAGGCGTGAGCGGCTCTGCATGGGAGGGAGTGGTGCTGGCTGGCTGGCTGTTTGCATGTGAACCGTCGATGCTCTGCAAACGTACTGATCACCACCAGCCACGGGCGCCTCTCTGTACCGATGTGTAGTCCCTGTGTAACTACTGGACTGTGTGCCGAAAGCATGCACACTTTGTTCTTAGAGTTTGTTATTTGCCTCTATCCCGAGGCGAATGTAAAAGGTCACAGCTTCCATAACTAGAATCACTCGACTACTATTGGCGGAGCCATTCAGATGATGTTTCAATCAGTTTTGTCCTTTTATTCATTGAGATTTTTTAATCGTTTCTTGGCTGATTCGACCAGTATCAGTGTCACCTGCTACTGCTTGGCAAAATACTATTTCTCTACTATGGCTCTATTCGAGGGAGCTTTCAAGCGTGGAGTAGAGTACTGGACCCCCCTCACACACCCCCTCTCCATCCCCTCCCCTCTCCCCAGACCAACTGCTGTGTTTTTCATAAGGCGACTGATTGTATTGACGGATTCACTGAGGTGGTCTGTGATCACGTGTTGCTCTGACCTGGAGTATTACTCTCCCGCCTCACTCTATTGACGCTACAGTTTGGTATACCTACGCTTGTATGTTGTGTATGTAGTAGTGGGTGAAGCATGCATAAACAACACGCAGGCCACGCCTTCACTCGTCTGTATTGAGTGAGGGACAGGAGTGCAATCGGGGGCTCCGAATGACCCTCAACAGACAATGATCGGCGTTACTGATCTGCATTCCTCTTTTTATGTGTTCCACTGGCTGCGGTCCTAACAGTGACAAGTACTAATATACATCTGAAACAGAGAATTAATTACATGCGCTGAAACTAAAATACAACAGAATAAATGCTCAATCTAAGATGCCGCTGCGGATGGCTGCCTCTGTGTTTTGGTGTGCACTGTTTTGTCTTTCCCCTCTTTCCCCATCAGGACTAAAACCTCACGCCACAGCAGCTTCTTCCCCACAGCAACTGGCCTTATTAACAAGACACGGGACCCCCACTGATCCCCACCGACTCACACTGTACTTCACTTTATATTAACGTTAACCCCACTGACTCCCACCCCCCATGGACACTATTGTGTCACATTTACGCACATCTTTTCTTTAAATTGCACCTTTTAATTGCTCATTTGTAATATATTTAAAGATATATTTTTGTTACATTTGTTTAAAAAAAATTGAATTTCGATATTATTACTTTCTGTTTAATGCTCAATGTTATGCACCAATTTCATGAAAGCACATTCCTTGTTTGTGGCCACTCATAGCACTTTACTGTGGATCACAACACAGGACTCTGACTCTGGAGGTGATTGGCTACAGGTGATTGGCTACAGGTGATTGGCTACAGGTGTCTCCAGGAGGTCCACACTCCCCCAATAGGCCGGAGGAGATCACTTCCTAGAGGGTGTGCAAGAACCATGGATTTACTGTATAATGGCAAGAATATTTCCATTATACAATATTGCATACTGGCATAGACCTATTCACTATTTAGCATGCAAAATCATAAACAGAAATAAAACACTTAAATCATAAACAAAAATCATATGACGCAAACAGTGGAAGCTACGATATACTGTATACTCACCACAATAACTTGTGGTGTTTTCACCACATGCCCAATGGCAGAGGGTGGTTGGAATCCAAACGATGTCCTCATGGAACCATTTGAATGAATGTAAGTATTTTCTCTTTTATATTGCGTTTATATTGCTGCTTTGATTGGCTTTGTAGAAGTGCTTTTGATGCCACGAACGAAGCAATTGGTGGCACGGCCTCTATTACACCCCTGCCGGTCCCCCACTGCTTCAGCCAACCGGGATGCGGTGTGACCACCACCCCCACCACCACCACACCCCCCCCCCCCCCCCCCTCCCACCACCGCCACCACCACCCCCAACTCCACCACCCCCACCACCCTCACCAACAAACTGAGCAGGCGGAGACGATGGGAAGGAGGTGAGGCTTTTGTGAGGTATTTGTGTGAGCTTTGCAGACTATTCTGTTGTATCATGGGAGGGTGGCGGTTCCAGAGGTCCAAAAGGCGAACTGAACACGATGAATGGGTTTGAATTTCATTTTGCCTCGGGATACTTCTGCTGTATAATTAATATTGGCTGCAATGTTAAATATAGAGTAGAGTGCCTATTCTCATGAATGAACCCAGAGTCAAATACAAACAGCCTCAATCCCATTTTAAAACTGAACCAATCAGTGGCATGTTGATGTCTCCAAAGTGCGATTTTTATTTTTACAACAACAACAGGGGGTGGCAGTGGCTCAGGAGGTAAGAGCGGTTGCTAATTCAATCCCCGGGCTCCACCTAGCTGAGTGTCGAGGTGTCCCTGAGCAAGACGCCACCTAACCTTAACTGTTCCTGACGTGTTGGTTGTTACCTTGCATGGTCGGCACCGCAGTCGGTGTATGAATGTGTGTATGAATGGATGAATGTGAGGTGCTTTGGATAAAAGCACTATACAACGGCAATCAATTTACAACAACCACAACAACAATAAAAATCAATTGCATGTATAAAGCGCTTTTTGAGACATTGAAAAGCGCTTTCCGTAGTGAGTGTGAATGTGAGTGTTCTAGGTCAGGAATGAACACAACCCTAAGCTTTCGGTTTGTGTTCTATTGAAAAGCTAAATGTAGTGGAACATTCATTTCAAACCTCGTCCTTAAGTATTCTTACTCTTTTTACACACGCGCACACACACACACACACACACACACACACTCAGTTTTCAGTGCTACTTTAAAGGTGCTACTAAAGCGGTGTTGAGTCAGTCACAGCTTAAGGCAACGTGACCCTTGTTTAGCACGGAAAGAGCCTGGTAACGGGACTCCACTTTAATATTGAATGCTTGTTGTCGGGGAAAGCGAGTGAAGGGCAGGACAGACCGCGGTGGTGAGCAGCGTTTGACTTCTGGCTGTAAGATCCTGAGGTCCTTTTTCCTTCGTTACCTCTATATTTGTATTCACTGCGCGTTATTTTTGGACTTCAATCCCCCCCAACTGACAGGGTCTGGTAGAGCAAACATAATGGTGCATTATGAAAGGAAAAGTATCGGCCCTGGTACAGTTTGATTTGAACGCAGTAATGACAGCGTCATTAGGATTCAGAGCAGCTCTATATTAGAGCCGCCATTACTGGCCGCATTTCATGGTCTGAATTTCTCATTTAAAGACAACTAATGGAGTGCAGACGTGTGCTCATAATGTCAGTGGTGGGTGTGTGTGTGTGTGTGTGTGCGTGTGCGTGTGTGTGTGTGTGTGTGTGTGTGTGTGTGTGTGTGTGTGTGTGTGTGTGTGCATCCAAGTTTATGGACAACCATGGAAGTCAACAGTAATTCTTATTGCTAATTGCACATTGAACAGAAAATAAAAAACATTATCTTTCTTTTTTGGGGGATTATCAAAAAGCAAAGGTCTGTTATTGTGTAGACCAGATATTCCCCTTACCATTATATACAGCCACTTAAAGTTTGGTATCAAAGTCAAATCAAACTTTATTTCTAAAGCACAAGTCATACATAAAATGCAACTCCAAGTGCTTTGAACATAAAAATGGAAATAAATGTAGGTCAACGAAGGACGAATTTTAAATACAACACATGAAAATGAATAAACACATTAACATAAATAAAAATAATGTGTAATAAAATTAAGAGTACGGTAAATAAAGTGCAAGTTGAAATCAAAACGCACTTGTTAAAAGTCATGCAGTGTCTCTCTTTCATGTTTTATTTGAGAAATATCGACACTTTCCGCCCCCCCTCACATCCTCTGGTAAGCTATTCCAGAGGCTGAGCTTTCTGTTCAGGACGAGTCCCACGGTGACCCTGGTGCAAATAAACACAAGAGGCTGAGACTTCCCAGCCAAGCACGGAAACAGAAACCCTAATACTGCACCCCCGCCTGAGCCATTGCCACCCCGCACACCGACTGAACCGTCGTCACACTGCCGGGCGTACAGTTGTGAGTTAAGACGTGCATACATGAGTGTCCCTAAGCCTCCCAGGCGTGCACTGAGGAATTAGACCATTTATTACACAAATGGATGTTACATCTGACAGAAAGGCCTCTCCTCGCACAGTGAATCAACAATAAATCAACGTGACGCTGCAAATCTGCCCGGCAGCCTCCAACCCCAGCCGCGGTCGAACGGGGCTTCACAGACAGAGGAGATGCTAATATGTTTGCCTGTGTGTCTCATTGATTATCTCCACTATGAGGTGTTCTGACTTCACGGGAGTTGGACGCTTCAACGTGAGGAGTTGCAGTGCCCTCTGCAAAGTAGAGTTTCATGATGACCGTGTTAAAGTATAACTTCGGGATGTTTTCAACCTGGAACCTATTTTCCCATCATTTGGGTCTGACTAACTGATGCGGACAACCATTTTTGAGGTTTTGAGGTCAGGGAAAAAAATGGTGTGTAGGAACTCAATTCAGATCCTCCATGCTGGTCTGGTTCTATTTTTGTCATTTTCTTTTCTAGTCTATTGCCTTCACGTGCATATTTGAGCTCTGTGTCAATCTTGAATGATTTGAGCCTCTGACAATTACCCTATCCACCCTCTATTCTGGTCCATGACTCGTGGATATAATTGCTTTCGACATTCTTTTGTAGAGATTTAGATATAGACGAAGACTAAGTCACCGGAGAGTCAAAACTATGGTTCATAATTATTGGCAGCTTCACAAATATATTGCAATTCATATCCTTTAATTAAGTTCTTTAGCGGTAGACCAGAGGGCAATACTGGTGCCATCGAACTGCACATCACTTATAGTCTCATATTTTATTCTTCAGATGAAGATTTCATATATAAGTAATATAAAATAATGTATAAAATGTTATTAAGTTCAATATTTTTCTTTCTCTTATCATCTCCCCAATTTAATTCACCATTTATGTCTGCTTGGTTTGTTTAATTTCAGCAGTGGAATGGAGGTGATGATAAGCTAATTTAATTCAGTGCCTTCAGAATAGGGATCAGACTCAAGTCTGTAATGTAGTCTGCTCAGGGCCACAGAAACTGTCACATGGCCACAGTTGCACCATGAAATCCATAAGTTTGAACACCATTTGGAGTCCCTGTCAATTGCGACACGTCCTCATGGATCGGCCTCAATATTTTGACACATTTCTGTGAGTTCCCTGATCAATCCACAGTGTAGCTCCTTCCAGTCGGTCAGTTTTAATTGTCATCAATGCGTTGTTCTCCTTATTGTTGTTTCGTATAATGAATAAATAAGTGAAGGTAATAATGATCACACAGGTATGTGTAAGTGTGTTTTTCAGAGTAAAAATCACTATTTTTCAATTAAATATGTATACATTTAGTGCACATATAAGTGTGTGTGTGTGTGTGTGTGTGTGTGTTTGTGACTCATTTCAATGAGACGAAGGTGACTTCTGTAGGTAATTACCTGCATCAGCCTCTGATTTAGAAAATTGCAATAAGCATTTAAGAATGTTCCTTGCTCAATGTATTCATCTCCTCCTTCTTCGGTGCTAAGCATTCGCAGACGTATGTAGGCCTACATTTCTGCCGCCACACCATGAATATGTCTTTTCTTGTCCCAAATGCAGAACTGCAATGGATTGTGGGTGATACACACCATTGTTGCCTCGCTCCCTCAGCCCTCCGAGGGTCCATCTCACCAAGTGCACTTCAGTCTTTCAGACAAATGAAACAACACTTAGGATGGCGGCGGGGTTCCCCCCCGAGAGCAGGTGCCGAGGGGGGAGTTAACGAGGCCATGTTGGATGGCGACTGGAACGCAGCCAGACTCTTGTACAAATGTTACAAATGTACCAAGATGTCCGCCCGTATGAGGCAGGTCTCCTGTTTGTCTCATCAGAGCTCCTTTTCTGTCAGGTTGTCCATCTTTCGATTGGCCACCATGTCTGACATTAGCGCAGTGGCTCTTCTGTATTAAGTGCGCCATGAACAGAATTCTAAATAATAACACTCCAGTGAAGAATTAAACATTACACTCAGACATCCAGATACACTTTTTCCCAATCCTTTCTGTGGAGATATATCGAAATCTCTTTTTCTCTATTTTCCTTGCCAGGGTTTTTTCAAGTGACCCAGTGAACTGGCAGCAGAAGAGAAATGTTCAAAGACCCGCTAGTGCATTAGTCAGGTGGTTAGCATAATGTCTGTTGGAGATAGCACTCCCTTTCATCTGTCAGGGGGCTCTCGTGACTTCCTGATTATCAAGACATTAACATAAAAATTCCATCATCTTATTTTGAGTCCTTTCATTTTAGCGCAGTTAGAGAGAGACATCAAACATGTCTTGGTGTTCACTTAACAAAAAGGCCCACATTGTGGGGAAAACAGGTGCATTATTACTCCTGGTTTCTGTTGACTTTGTGACATCCGTGTCACTTATTGTATTGTGTGAATCCTTACATCCTTCATGTGTGTAATGTATGTTAGTTCCGTTTTGGTTGTGTATTGAAAAGCCTTTTTTTGACACTCGGTTTGTATACATGCACATGTGAAAATAGTCCACCATAATTTCCACGTCGGCCATTGAGACAATTGGTTATTGCTGTACTAGCACAAACTCAACTAACGGCATACGTTTATTGGCCAGCGTACGTCAACATAAGTGTGTGTTGGCAAGGGTGTTAACACACCAATGTCACGACGGAGACTCATTTCTGGCTGACATTCCAGGAACTACTGATGGACAGCAAGAGTGAACACCAGTTCCAGTTATGTCGCCTGCACGTCCTACAATTAACTGTACACCTCTTTAATTAATTGAACAATATTTTTCAACTCTATTCACTATAGTACTAGTAATATGTGGCTATGGATGGTGATTGGTGTCGATGCAGGTCGGATCAGGTTTTGAAACACATTATTGTATTGTGTGTGATCACTTGCTGACAGTTGGTTAGTGTGAAGCTGGACACACACACACACACACACACACACACACACACACAGACACACACACAGACACACACACAGGTGTGTTTGGCTGTATTAGTCTGTGTCACGAATGGCTGGATTTCAGTTGACCTGCCTGAACTAACGCAATGGTTAATTTGTTACAACAACCAGTCTAATTATACTGTGTGTGTGTGTGTTTATGACAAATTAATAATCACCATTAACTTGGAGCAGCGCTAATGCCTCAAGTTCCTGATGCACTGGGTTCTCCTGAACTGAACTTTTAATGGTCGTAATCCGTCTTGCGGGAGACAGACACCGCCGAGATGAGGGTGTAGGAGGTGGTGGTTGGAGGTCGTGACGAGGCGCGCCGTGTCTTCTATTAGAGAAACACGTTCTCTGCCCAAAAGAGGTAAATGCACATTCCAGTTTCCCGCCTGTCTGTGTGGGCGCAGACCGGAAAGAGTTGTGACTGTCAGGCCCCTTAGGCCTAATGGATGAGAGAGGGGGAAGTAAATTATAGAAGTGAGAGAGAAAGAGAGGTTAAGACAGTGAGCGAGAGAGAGAGAGAGAGAGAGAGAGAGAGAGAGAGAGAGAGAGAGAGATAAGGAACGTCAAGCAACAGCCGCTAATTTGATGGAAATACGATATTGTGTACAAATTGGGGAAGAGTATGGAATTAGATATTCAAGAGAAACATCAAACTAAAAACGTGACATTAGCATAACATGATGACCATGCACAAAACAGCAGAGGAATGTGAGAGTCTGACGGGCTGGTTGAGTTGAGAAGAAGTTATACAACTGAGGTGGTAAGACGATATAACTTTCACTTAAGTATTATTTTTAACGATACTCCCCCTCCTCCGCCCCAAAAGCATACCTGCCTAATTCAATTGAATCCAGCCAGAACCGAAACCGGAAACACGTGTGAAACGTAAACTACTTGTACGATATTTCTCACGTAACTTCACCATCGTCGTGTCAACGCACGGATGGTATACGCGTCGCGACTCCATCAACTTCCCTCAGCGGAACTAGAACTGGAGGCACAACAAACCAACACTGTCTCCTTCAACGCCGCCGCCTTAACCTTCGGCGGACCTTTGCGATTCAACACGCTTCCCTTCAATTAGAGTCGCTCTTCAGACGGGATTTAGCCTCCTTTGTCACATATCAGCCTTCAGGCGGCAAGCGAGACCAAAGGATTGGATTTACGTCTCGGCGACAGGATGGTGCTTCTCAGATTAGTGTGTTTTAAGAAAGGTCAAGACTGAAGAGGACGCAATTCCCCCCTCGTCTCTTCAAGGGGGGACAGGAAGTGGCGCTACACGTCGGGGAGTGGTGGCGCTTCCCAGGAGGCTTTGCATTGACAAACACACATGCAAGCACACGCGCGCACACACACACATGAACGTGCACACACACACACACACATGCACATGCACACAGACAGCTTCCCACACATATGCATTTTTTGGCCCGATCCACACTCCCACAGCCCAACGTTTTCTCCTCTCTCCTCTCCTGCCTTTTACTTTCATGTCCTCTCTCGCGCTCTCTGTCTTGCACACACACACACACACACACACACACACACACACACACACACACACACACACACACACACACACACACATGCACAAACACACGACGAAGCCATTGTCAGCTGGAACTCCCCAGAGGTCTGTGTTTCAGGGCAGCCTCCAAGCTGCTGAGAGTCCCTCTCATGTTCCTCACTGTGTTTGCCGTTTAGCATGAAGGTCTGTGTTCCCCCTATAGCGGCATGCACGCTCATTAAGATTTGACGAGGTGCGGTGAGTGACAGCCGACC
Source organism: Coryphaenoides rupestris (assembly GCA_002895965.2). Lineage (NCBI taxonomy): Eukaryota > Metazoa > Chordata > Actinopteri > Gadiformes > Macrouridae > Coryphaenoides > Coryphaenoides rupestris. Next base: position 121,005 of record PIJE02000089.1, read on the forward strand.
GAGGTAATTGCTGCATGTGAGTAAAGGGCTTATAGCGGGAGCGTTAACGAGATGTTAATTAATTTCTATAGTTAGCAGGCAGGCTCTCCTCCTCTACCCCGTACCCCTTGGTAATTTTTGTTCCTCGCCGCTCCGTCACCTCGCTATCCGAGACACGGAGGCTCGGAGGCAGTGTGAAGGCAGAACTAAATTAGCTCTTAGTGAGGGTATACAGCCTCGTGTGGTGCGGAGAGCCTCACCGCCGTTCTACCGCGGTGACATCAGCGGTTCCTGTCCAACAACACCCCCCCCCCCCCCCCCCACCCCCTCGGCCCCCAACGATGTGCCAGGAAGTTGGGATGTAACGAGGCTCTGGAGACTGTTGTTGGATATCTTCCTACAGACTAGTTAGCCAGCCAGAGTTAACCACTGCTAGAATGCCAGTTTTTTGCATTTGCATTTGCATTTGCCTTCCGATGTGTCGCTCATCGCGGTGGTTTTTTTTAAAGGGGAGGTGTGGGGGGGGGGGGGGGGGGGAGCTTCCTTGTGTGTTTGGGTGTCGGAGGCTTGTGGTTGAACAGCCATTTTACGTCCATGAGAGAGAACAGGCTACCAAACAGAGGCAAACTTTGTGACATCCAATTTGTCATGACTATGGACAGCATAGCAAAAGGTTTATGTTAAACACTGGCGAGGGTTTTGTTTAATAACTAGAAGTACTAGAGAGAACACAATGGGTGTTTGCCGCTGCTTATGGGATGATGGATAGGCAGTCAATACAGCTAAAGTGAATACAAGTGAAGATTCAATCAAAACCTACACAATGCTGTTGCATTTCTCTACCGAGTTATAAAAGCAAACAACCCACTTTTTTGAGTTTCACTTCTTGGCAACCATTAAAGGATAGTATGGTCGTGTCTAGTTTTTGTAATTTATTTTCTTTTTTTTTTGCACAAATGCATCAGCACTAACAACATACAAGTAAAATACACTTTTGAACATTAATTTTGGTCTACAACAATGTTTCTCGGATGCTCTTTCCATCGATCCCGAATGGCTGGCGATGAGATTGCACAAGCGAGCCACAAAAACAACAGCGGCGACTCGTCCCCAGGGAAACGGAGAGAAGGAAACACAGAGGGAAACGGACTGGGGTTCGGAACAGGCTGAGAGTCCAGGCACACCGTCCACACCTCTGCCCAGAATCCTTCTAGCTAATGTCCAGTCACTGGAAAATAAGTTTGATGATATTAGGGCGAGGATTAGATTCCAACGGGACATAAGGGACTGTAGCGTTTTTTGGAAACACGGCTGACCCCGCTGGTGCCGGATCAAGTCATTCGCTAGACTGAGTCCTTCTCTGTTTTCCGAGCAGACAGGATTGATGAGTCAGGTAAATGGGTGGAGGGGTGGAGGGTTTTGCTTTATAAGCACAACAAGTGGTGCAACCCTCAGGATATTAAGACTCTTTCTCGTTCCTGCTCGCTGAAACTGGAGTATCTGACGATCTCTCGCCGTCCATTCTATCTTCCCCGGGAGTTCAGTATGGTCATCACTACAGCAGTCTACATCCCACCACAAGCGGACACCGACATGGTATTATCGGCCCTACATGATGTGCTTTGTCGGCACCAGACCCAACATCCTGACGCGTCTGTGGTGGTGGCAGGGGACTTTAATAGGGCCAATCTAAAGAAAGTCATGCCGAACTTCCATCATCACATTACGTGTGCTACCAGGGGAGAAAGAACTTTGGACCACTGCTATACACCATTCAAGAGAAGCTACAAGGCTGCCTCTCTTCCCCTGTTTGGCAAGTCGGACCATGCCGCCATTTTCCTGCTGCTGGAGTATAAACAATGATAGTACGGGAGGCGGTAGTGACGAGGGAAGTAAAGTGGTGGTCTGACCAAGCAGACAATCTTCAGGGCGCCCTAAGTAACGTCGACAGGGACATGTTTCTGTCCAGTTCCAGTGATGTCAGCGAGACACCATCTTCTCCATGGTTAAGGTCGATTGGATCCATCCACTAAGCCCTGATCCGGCAACATGGATGAATACAAAGCGGCATCCTACGGACTCTGGCGAGTGGTACATAGTGGTACATAGTGGTACATAGTGGTACATAGTTAGTACACAGTACATGCACTCACATAGTTTACATTTATTACATAAATTATAACAACTTATGCCATGATATTTCATTTTAATTTTTGGTTTTTATATTGCCTTGTTGTTTATATGCCTTGCTGTTAATATGTTTATTTGTTTATATTTGTCATTCCTAAAAAAAAAGAAAAAAAAGCAGATTTTTTCCTGTAAAGACTGTAAATAGTGTGGATATTCTGATTCTGATTCCTCCAATTCTATTTTTGATATTTGTATTGTTCTGTTGCACATTATGCTGGGCATCGCCACTTTTTCATTTCACTACACATCCTGTATGTGAGGAATAAACTTCTTGAATCTTGAATCTTGAATCTTGAATCTTATACCACCGGGTGTGAGCGTGATGAGCCATTCCAATCAGTTTCAATGGCACCACTTCACAAGTGGAAGTTGGAGTTTCTGATCACGCTCACACCTGGTGATATAATATGTCCCCTTTAAATAAGTGATTGGATTATCAAAATACATTATTTGAGATTTAAAAACACCCGGTAATCAAGTTCATGTCATATGATCGAGTGCACTTATGCACTATTAATTCCACTATTAATGCCAATAATGACAATTAATTAATTGTATTAATAACTTGTACAACCCTTCATTGGAGCTGTGTTTACGCTTTAAACTCTGACAAACGAGAGTAGTGAGTATATACTATATACAAATGTAGATTTAAAAAACCCCTGTACAAACAATAGAACAAACGCAGAGCAAATAATGCACAAATATTCTCCCTCTCACCCTCTAGAACTATCCATTCTACACATATATTGATTTATTCATGTATTTACATATTTATTAGTGAACCTTATTAATGAACCTTTATCTAACCAGGTGAGTCTCATTGAGATTAAAATCTCTTTTCCTACACTGAGCTGGTGTTGGAGAAAACCATCAAACTTTAAAGACAAGAACCACTTGAATAATAAAATAAGAATAATAAAAGCTCTCAGGTAAACACTCCAAAGTGTGCTTTTTGTTATTATCATGCAGATGCTGGTCTATGGAGCTGGGCTTCTGAAACCCTTCAACAAGCACTTGTTCTTGTTCACAGGGTTCATTAAATTATGATTAAGCTCTTGAACAATGGCAGTCATTTATGTGCAACCTTATCATTTATGCAGATAATATTCATTAGAGGAAATCTTTTTTCATCAGATAATATTTCGGAAGGTTTTTTTGGTTGGTTCCCCTGAAATAATTAATTATCCATTGGAATACCATGGGGAATGTTAAATATCCAATTAGTATTGAGATTATTAACAATGCGTGTAAATCAAAACAAACAGGTCCTCTGAATTGTAATTGCCATCAAGGATGCAAGGTGAATTTAGAAGATTTTGGCATCCTTATAAAGGAATGCTATGAAGACCATTAAGACAAGTAAAAGAACATTTGAATTGAAACAGAAACATCAATGGATGTTTGTTTCTTTCTTCTGTCTACTTCAGATGATGGTTCACATCACAACATTGACTCTGATCTGACCTCTCCTCATCACTCTCCTCTCCTTCCTCTTCCTCTCCCCCCTTGTTCATCTCCTCTTTCCTCTCATCTCTCTTTTCTTCTCTCCTCTCCTCCCCCATTCCTCTGCTCTCTCATTCCTCTCTCCACTCAACTCTCCTTTCCTCTCTCCTCTCTCTTCTCCTCTCTTCTCCTCTCTCTTCTCCTCTCTCGTCTCCTCTCTCCGCTCCTCTCCTCTCCCCTCCTTCCTATTCTCTCATCTCTCCGTCCCTCTCTCTTCTCCTCCCCTTTCCTCTCTCCTCTCCTCCCCTTTCCTCTCTTCTCTTCTTCTCTTCTCTCTCCTCTCTCCGCTCCTTGCTGTGAATCCACATCCATAACAGATCATTTTGTGTAATAGATCCACCAGGAGAAGTGCAATATTAACCTGTTGAACTCTGAAACCACTGAAGCTTCGTCCCATTTCATTGAGTCATTAAAATCACCATTAGTTTCTAAATAGCTGTGTGCACGTGTCCTCATTGTGGTCAACACTTTAGAATCAGCCCTTGTGGAAATGATGTACTGAAAGTTATTAAACCATGTATTACTAATTATTCTTTAATTTACCAGTAGGATATTCATGAACAGCATTTTAATGAAAACATATTACACTATAATGTCTACCCGGCCCCCGGAGTGTGACGTTTTGAATGCTTAATAAGTGCCCGGGCTAATCAAGCTTTGTGATGTAATTAACGTAACCCTCATGCTGGTGACTTCCCCACAGAGCAGCATGAGGACTTGTTAAGAAACAGTGGACGTAGATATTATATGTAATTATATTCAATATTAAATATAGAGATCTAGACATGCAGATAACAAAAGAAGGATTCAATGATTTTTTTCTATCCTTTTTTACCCTTTTCTTTTCTTAATCCTTTAAAATAGGTTTTTATTTTAAAGTTCAGTTCATATAGATGTATTGACGTGTATTGATGTGTTATTGAATGATTTAATATTTCTTCTGGGGAGGTAGTGTTAAATGCAGGCTGTGAAGTGATTTTGTTCGACTAAACTTGCAAGGTGGAAACACTGCATTTCCGGAAATTGCACAATTACAAGGTGTGCCTCGGTGTTCACATCTTTATGCAGACAATAATCTTAGAGAAATGGATTTAGCTTTTAATGCAATGCAGCTGTGTGTAAAATTGTGTACAGTGAGCAGTCATAGCCAATTAAAATAGCAATCATACAAAACACTGAATATGTATGTAAGTGAATGCGTCCGTGCATATGTGCATGTGTGTGTGTGTGTGTTTGTGCATGTGTGTGTTTGTGTGTGTGCGTGCATGTGCGTGTATGTGTGTGTGCGCGAGTATGTGTGCATGCATGTGTGCGTGTGTGTGTCTGTACGCATGTATTCAAGCGTACAATGCTCACACGCTCAAAAAGGTAATAAAGACTTTTTTTGGTCTTTATTCTTTAAAGAGAGGACACAGCTGGACCAAATCATATAAAAATGTAAAATACAAAAAACGCTTTGTGACATCCTGACAGCCGGGCGAGGAAACAAAGAGCTGGAGCTACACTGCAGGCCTTGAAGTATCCAGAATGCCGGATTATCAAATTAGACTCTGACCTTTTCAGAGCCGATAAGGGAAACACTTTTTTTGTCTGGGGGGAAATGGATGGAGGCGGGGGCAGTTTGATCCTGCAGCTTTTGTGTCCACACCGACCCCTCCGGAGAGAGAGACCTGGTGTTGCCTCGAAGGAGGGTGGAGGGAAGCTTGGCATTTTGTTTAATGTCTGGTTTATTTTGCAGGTGGTGGTGGTGGTCATGGTGGGGGTGGTGGTGGTGGTGGTGGTCATAGTGGTGGTTATGGTGATGGAGGTGGTGGTCATTGAGGTGGTGGTGGTGGTGGTGGTCATGGTGGTGGTAGTGGTGAGGCTCTGGTGGTGTTCTTGGTGGTGGTGATCACGGTGGTGGTCATGATGGTGGTTGTCATGGTGGTGGTGGTCATGGTGGTGGTGGGGAGGGGTGGTTGGTGGTCATTGTAGTCTTGGTGGTGGTCATGGTGGTGGTAGTGGGGGTGGTCATGGTGGTGGTGGTTATGGTGATGGTGGTCATGGTGGGTGGTGGTGGTAGTGGTCATGGTGGTGGTTGTGGAGGTGGTAATGGTGGTGGTGGTCATGGTGCTGGTGGTGGTGGTGTTCATGGTGGTGGTCATTGTGGTTGTGGTAATGGTGGTGGTCTTGGTCAAGCGTGGTTGGTGTGGTGGTCATGGTGGTGGTCATGGTGGTGGTGGTGGTCGCAGCAAGTTGCTGAAGCAACTGGAGCCAGAAAAGGCCAGCTGGGATAATAGGGGGAAAGGCAGAGGTCAAAGGCCACAAAAGAATTGCTTGGTCCAGGGAATGTACAAACGAAGCGCATAACTAACCTGTCTGTCTGTCTCCCTGTTCGTCCAGTGGCACAGGACATGTGGCAGGTAATAGATCTTTACAAGGGAACAGAAATACTGTTTGCTTTGATTGGTTCTGCAGACAGATGGACAGACAGTCAGAAGGACAGCCAGACAGACGAGCAGGTTGATGTATTGGAGAGAGATAGTGGAAATGACATCTCTGAGAAATATGTTTAATTTGAATCGTGGAGTTGAGCCTGAGGCTCATATGCATTAGAGTTCACTGAAAGCAATAAATTATATTACTAGCGTGCAGTAGAACAGAACAATTGTCTTTGGAAATGAATAATTATCCAAATGTATTAAAGGGGAACTAACCGATGTTAAACCGGTTTTGTACCATTTCAATGTGGGGACCCGAAACGTATCATCCCACTCCATCTTACCCTAACTCTGTCACTAACTCTGTCACTAACTCGTCACTAACTCTGTCACTAACTCTGTCACTAACTCCGTCACTAACTCAGTCACATGATGGAGTTGGGGTAGGAGTTAGAATCTGCGCTTAGCTGAGACACACCTAATGTGGACAGAGCATTTGTGACTTTGAGTGAGTGTGTATGTATGTATGAATGTGAAAGAGAGAGAGAGTGTGTGTGTATGTGTATGTGTGTGTCTGTGAGCGTGTTTGTGTGCGTGTTTGCGTGCGTGTTTGCGTGCATCTTTATGTGCATGTTTTGCGTGCGTGTTTGTCTGCATGTTTGCATGTGTGCTTGCGTGTGTGTGTGTATGCGTGAGAGTGAGTTCTTCACCTTGGCTGTTGCAGGTTGTTTTTCGACATTTTCGACACATCTCTTGTCCGACTCCTCTCCTTCTCCCCGTCTCCACATCTATTAATGTTCCCGGTGAAGCGCTCACAGGCTGTTGCCCCGATAGCAGATTTAGTCAGCGTACCGTCTCCCCTCTCTCTCTCCTCTCTCTCCTCTCTTCCCTCTCTCCTCCCCTTTCTCCCCTCTCTCTCTCCCCTCTCCCCTCCTCTCTCCTCCACCCGTGGGGTCAGCAGTTCTGCCAGCGTTTTGTTCCAGCCGAGTGAATCCGTCAGTCAGAGCTGATGGTGCTGCAGATGCTGTGGATGGTTTGCGTTGCAGCTGTGTGGTTCCCCCCCTCCCCCCCCCCGACTGTAAGTGAACTACCCCTCTGGGGCCTGATATCTCGCTCCACCTTGCTCTTAATATCGGCCACCTCTGTGCTTCTCCACCCGAGGTGCAGATCTGCAGACATGGAGTGTGTGACAGGAAAGAGTCAATCTCCATATTGTACACACAAACTCCTCCGGCTGCGTTTGCACACACACACACACACACACCCATACGTATTTTTGCACACATGCACTCACACACACACACACACACATACTCATATTTGCACACATGCACACACACACACACACCCTCCCACACACAGACACACGCACGAATGTCTCGAATGTCTCCGTAAAACTTGCTATGATGCCCATTTCTGTAATGCATTAACGACTTAGATCTATTTAGAATGCATTATCTCATAAATGAGATAAATGAGTGGCATGTATTTTATCTCGCCTGCGGTCAAAGGATGATGATGATGATGATGATGATATAAAGACTCTTAAGGTTAAATATCATGCTACTTCATAATTGCTGGTCACTCACTGACATTTCTTTCAAGGATCATAGTCTATTATAATTCTCATAGTTGTAAGACATTATAATCATTTTTATATTGCACTATAATCACTGGTATAATGCATTATAATGTGATTACAAGTAAGTGGTCATTAAGTCTCTCTCACTCCCTCCCTCCTCATTCTCCCTCCCTCCCTCCCTCCTGCTCCCTCCCTCCCTTATATCTTAAAGGTTGAACCTTGAGACCAAATTTATTTCAAGGAGTCACTCTTGTTAATCAAACGTTTACATAAAAGTTAAATATACAGCTACAGGTAAAGCTAGAAATGTATCACCTGTGGTGCATTGGCTAATCAATGGCCACAGGTTAAACCAGTCATCATTACACACACTCAGGACTGTGACACCTACACTGGACACATTCAACTACAAACTCTCAACTATTCAACATCCTTGTGTGTCTTGTGTTCAGAGGAGCCCAGAAACGTTGAATTTATGTGGCATGTAGCAGGAGCTAACTACTCACACACACAAAACACACAATGTCCAGCTGCTTATGTGTTCCAATCACAGACTCCAGCTCCAATGCCCGTCGTGACGCAGAGTAACATGAAGCCGCACTCTTCTGCTTCCGACCACTAGAGGGCAGAAGGCACACTTCACAAGCATCCTGCCGACTACTACCGGCTAATGGTACAGCTTGGAGGTGCTCTCACGTCCATATTTTACAGTAATGGTTATTTAATTACAACAGCAGACCACAAAGCCATCTCCACCATAGCATGAATTAAACGATATAGAAAGAAAATGACAAGAAACCATATTGTTAGGGCTTTGAAATTAATCAGCGGCAGAATGTATTCATTTGATACATTGGAAAAGCTGTATAATTATCATGATATAAATTATTTTTTTATAATTATATAATTAATTGTTCCTCCTTCCCTTTGAATACAGAGCCCTAGGCACCTCTGCCAATTATCATGGTGATTACAATGATTATTATGAGGGACATTTAACACAAATAATTACATCAGCGTGTTCCCTCTTTCAATTGAGCACAGACCATTGCATCGATTCATCTCTTCTCTCATTGTGAGTCTTTCCCTTTCTTCTCTGCGTTTTCTTCTAAGTGTCTCTGAATGGCCAGCGGTCTCCGGCAATCAAACAGCGGGTCAATGCTGCTTTATTGTGTCAGCAGCGCGCTCTCATCGAACTAACACGCAATCACTGTCGCACTTTATTTGTCTGGCAACCGATGCTATTCTACCGGCGTCTCCGCGTACAGTAGGTTGTTGGAAATATGCGGTTTGTGGTTGTTGGAAAATATGAAACGAGCGGATGGAATGGATTGATTTTGTTCATTCGTAAATAGCTCATTTGTCCGTGAAATAAAGCAGTTGGGTACACTTTGAAAAGAGCCACGTTATAATACAATAATATAATACAGTAAAGGATTGATGACATTTTTTTGCCATTATGCTGCCTATATCCCAAACTGTGGGTGTGATGTGTTCAGGGTTGATAGTATATGATCTTGAGGTGAAGCGGTAAGGGATTGCAGATGGTACATCAGGGTAGTTTCATATCCCCAGCGTGGGGAAGAATTCATTTTTTAAACCATGACACAATATCAGACACTTTGTATGTCGGTGTATAAGTTAGAGAGAGAGACAGTTGTGCTGAGATATAACATTAGAGGGGTTGGATGTGTTTGAATCTCTCTATTATGGACAGCGGCGAAGTTTAAGTTTGTAAAGCTCCGCAGTGTGGGCAGGCTCAACGTAAGGTGGAGGATGGGCGATGCCGGGTGGAGGGAGGGGTGGGGTGGGTTGGGGGGGTGGGTGGGGGGTGGGGGTCGAGGAGGGTGGGGGTTGTGAGGCTGGAGCAGCAATGGAAGGAAGATAGCTGTGTGTTTCAAGTGTCCAGGCCTGCTTCTGCTGGAGGAAGACATGGCAGGTCCAGAAGCTCAGTTCGTGTCAGCCTCTGTCAAACCTGGACATGTTTTACCTGATGATCTGTGTATATTTAGCCTCCTGCAGCCTCTCCCGCTCTCTGCCAGTCCATCCTGCCACACTAGCCAGCCTCAGTCCAATATTGAAACGCAATACAGAAAAGAAACAAACATCCATTGATGTTTCTGTTTCAATTCAAATGTTCTTTTACTTGTCTTAATGGTCTTCATAGCATTCCTTTATAAGGATGCCAAAATCTTCTAAATTCACCTTGCATCCTTGATGGCAATTACAATGCAGAGGACCTGTTTGTTTTGATTTACACGCATTGTTAATAATCTCAATACTAATTGGATATTTAACATTCCCCATGGTATTCCAATGGATAATTAATTATCAAAACCTTCCGAAATATTATCTGATGAAAAAAGATTTCCTCTAATGAATATTACACACTTACACATTATGCCTCTCGGATATTTGTGCACTACTTCTACAGCTACTATATTGCCTCCCAAGAGTCTCTCAACTGTTGTGATATATTTAAATTAACTCAACAACAGACCCCTTCACTATGGCCTAATACTTTCTGCGAGAGTATATACACAAAGATACGGCTGCTTCTAATGTGAGCATTGTCTCTAATCCAAGACTTATATAAGCATAAAAGGTTATGCACAGGTGAACCCACATGAGCTGTGATCCATCTTCGTGCGATAATTAGGCTTAATCATAGAATTAACAAACTGGAATATCGAATGCATAGGTGATCACAAAGAAACGAGTAGCTGGGATTGAGTAGGAGGTGTTCAGAGAAGCCAGCTCCATAGAGACCACGAGGAGCAATAGCATGGACATGAGGGAAGAGAACGAGGAAGCACACTTTGGAAGTAAGAGCAAGAGAGGTTGTATCCCATGAGAGCTATATATCATGTAATTCTTATATTTCGGGTCACATTCCAATGGTTTCGTTGTCTTCAAGAGACTCATTTGGTGATGGTGCAATATGCGTTGACCATGTCCGAACGAGCCAGCTAGAGCCGATTAGAGAAAAGAATTTTAATCTCAATAGACTCACCTGGTGAGTAACATTTTAGGACTTATAGTAGGGTTCATTTAGTACGATGAGTCCACTGTGGTGACCTAAAAGACATGAAAACGTAACGGATTCAAGAGAAATGTATTCTAGTAAATTTTCTTTGTTCCTGTTTTGATTCTATTGTGAGTATTTACATTTTATTCTTTAGTTGCTTTTGTTTCTTGGAGACGTGTACTGAGGAACTATTGCGTTAGTCTTTCTATGTTGTCTCGTCCGTGCTCGTGATTGTATCATATTGAGCATCATTCAGTGATGTCAGGTTTTAGCTGTAGATCTGTAATACGACTATCGATGACTAGTTATCTAGGTAGAGGAAAATATATAAATTACTCTTTCTACTTTCTGTTTCAGCGTTGTGTTCAGATGATTTTATGAGGCTGTATGCAGTCATGCTTTTCAACTAGTATATGTTGTACAAAGTGTAATTAAAAAACTACTCATAATGGCGAGTAATTTATATTATATCGTACCAGGAGGTAAGTTCGTGGCAACTTAACTAGTGGAACATACTATGACTGATCGAATAAAATGGCACTCGGATATCATGATCGTACACATGAACCTGTGGATAAGGGTTGTACAAGTTATTAATACAATTAATTAATTGTCATTATTGGCATTAATAGTGGAATTAATAGTGCATAAGTGCACTCGATCATATGACATGAACTTACCGGGTGTTTTTAAATCTCAAATAATGTATTTTGATAATCCAATCACTTATTTAAAGGGGACATATTATATCACCAGGTGTGAGCGTGATCAGAAACTCCAACTTCCACTTGTGAAGTGGTGCCATTGAAACTGATTGGAATGGCTCATCACGCTCAAGATTCAAGATTCAAGATTCAAGAAGTTTATTCCTCACATACAGGATGTGTAGTGAAATAGTGCAGAAACAATACAAATATGGAGGTGATTAAGATTCAGATATTTGTGAGGGCAAGATGTCATAGATTTAAGTTTGGTTCTTACACATGACGAAGGGTATGACTTTTACAGGGATTAATAAAGTAATCCTATACAGGATGTGTAGTGAAATGAAAAAGTGGCGATGCCCAGCATAATGTGCAACAGAACAATACAAATATCAAAAATAGAATTGGAGGAATCAGAATCAGAATATCCACACTATTTACAGTCTTTACAGGAAAAAATCTGCTTTTTTTTCTTTTTTTTTAGGAATGACAAATATAAACAAATAAACATATTAACAGCAAGGCATATAAACAACAAGGCAATATAAAAACCAAAAATTAAAATGAAATATCATGGCATAAGTTGTTATAATTTATGTAATAAATGTAAACTATGTGAGTGCATGTACTGTGTACCACTATGTACCACTATGTACCACTATGTACCACTCGCCAGAGTCCGTAGGATGCCGCTTTTGTTTTCATCCATGTTGCCGGATCAGGGCTTAGTGGATGGAGAGAGAGAGAGAGAGAGAGAGAGAGAGAGAGGGGAGAGAGATAGCGGAGAGGAGAGAGAGAGAGAGAGAGAGAGAGAGAGAGAGAGAGAGAGAGAGAGAGAGAGAGACGAGAGAGAGAGAGAGAGAGAGAGAGAGAGACTCACCAGAGAGACATAGACAGAGACAGAGACTCACGAGAGAGAGAGAGAAGGTTCAAGGAGATGGGAGCTTGTGTTTCGTAATCCTGCAGTAAGCATGATAATCCATGCATGGAAAATCAACCTCGTTCAGTAATCAACCAATAGTATGATCTCCCCAGGAGGATGCCGAGCCTCCAGGTTTTCCCCCCAATCGCATTAGCGAAAGGTGTTTGCAGGTGCCTTGTAGTCCTTGCTATTATTATTTTCTAAGAACAGAACATAAAATATCATGAATATCAAAGCAACTTTCAGAAGCCTGGAGAGCTTCTTCTTGTCTGACCTGATTTCAGCCTCCTAATGGCATCCTGAGGCTGTTGTTTTCCCTGAAATTGAGCCAGGCAGGTCAGGTAAAAGCCATCTTCATATTTATTGTGTTAACATCCAGTGTTATCAGGAGCAGGGTTGATGGAGTGTACATATTGATGCCTGGGAGCCGACTACTCCTGCTACAAAACTCATTACTTCTTAATGAGCAATGCCTTGCTCATGTGGTGGGGTACAGTAGTAAAGTACAGTAGAAAAGTACTTTACTGAGAACAGTGAAGGAGAACAGTTGACTGTGTTTTATTGATTGTTTGTTTGATTTATTGATTGATTGAGTTAATTGGGTGTTTGTGTGTGATTGGTTGAAGTTGTGGTCCCTGCTGATTGGCTTGCCAGGTTGGCCAGCTATCAGTTTCAAGGTCAGCAGTGGACTGCACATACATGTTCCCACCTCTGTCTCAACAATTACCCTGTACGTGTGTGTGTGTGTGTGTGTGTGTGTGTGGTGTGTGTGTGTGGTGTGTGTGTGTGCGTGTGTGGTGTGTGTGTGTGTGTGTGTGCAATGAGACAAACAGATGTATGGATCCGGTGTTTGTTAAAGTATTGCTTCGATCATGTGTCGCTCCTGTTCGATGCCTGCTCCTCTTATTAAATTGCTTTCCGTAAAACAAAGTAAGCTGTCTGACCCTAGACAGATACCATACTCATTTTTGCATATAATTTTTTTTTTCTTTGATTCTCAATGACCTTTGCACCTTTAATAAATGCTTTTTCCTTTCAATTAACTTTTTGTGTGTCCTTCAGTTCCTTGCAGCTGAGGTGGAACATTTCGTGTTCGAGTTCGGGATCCGCTCTCATCTGCCTGTTACGACGGGGAGATGCTGCTCAGTCGATACACTGCACAGTGCATTTTCAGCGTATTCTGACCTTGAGTAGGAGAACACATTTACATAATACGCATTCATTAAATCAATAAAACATGACCTGTTCTGTTGATTTGCCTCTGTCGCGCAGACGCGGGACGTTTGAGGCAAAGCACTACCAACAGGTCACCTCCGATTCAACCCAGCCTGGTTGCCGCTCTGTCAGACCATTAATAAGGAGCTTTTTACCAGGCTGGTTCAGTCAGGTGCTTCCTCTTTGGGGAAAAGCCTGCAGATACCCTCACCATCTGCTGGATGTAGCTGCCCGCAGGCACAACCAGGTACTACAGAACATCTGCCACGGTGGGTTTTAACCAACCAATTATCCATTCCTGAGGGCTCTCACACTCTCTCTGTCTCTGTCTCTGTCTCTCTCTCTCTCTCTCTCTCTCTCTCTCTCTCTCTCTCTCTCTCTCTCTCTCTCCATCCACCTGAATGCCAGCATGGAATTGCGTTGGGAATGTGTCTTACACTACTGGATGACCTAAGTGTAGTGGGATAGTGGGGATGGATGAAGTTATCGGTGTGTGTGTGTGTGTCCAATGCAGGCTCAGTATGAGGAGGAGGACAACCATGTTATGATTTGATTGGTTCAAATGTTATGCTGCAGACATGTTGTCACCACCGTAAACCTGGTTTCAGTTTCATTTTAATTTGATTTGGATTTTGAAATGTTGGCCTATTTTGTCATTTGAAACACATTAAATTCTGCAATGTTGATTGGTTTTTTACTCGTATTTTATTTGTGTATATTGTATATTAGGACATAATTGCAAATGATGGGTGTGGGTATATTCCAATTCTGTTTGATATCAGCCAGCCAGACACCAGCATCTGTTTTTGGCTGCTTGAGAATGGCCCAGGAGATGCTAACGTTAGCATGGGTCCGCTATACCCACTCATCACAAGCCACTGAGCTGGCGGGCTGACATCCCCTCCAGAGGGCCCTTGGAGGGTTTAATGGTCCTTCCCTCCTCCCCCCCCCCCCCCCCCCAAGTGGAAAAGCCATGCATTAGTGTGGATGGAGCTGGGGTTAATCAGGCAGGGTTATTAAAGAGTCACAGCCCCTGGCTCTGTGCTCTCTCTCTCTCTCTGGCTCCACCATTAATCTATCTCTCTCAATCAGCTCCAAGACGGTCATCAGGGGACCCAAGTCGGACGTGAGGCTTGGATGGGAAAGTAAACCAACTACCATATAAAAACGGACAAGTTAACAAGACCTACTTTGATGGATGGTGACTCATGGTAAAAAAAAAAGGTTGTTTTTGAGATTTGCTGCCACAATGTCGACAAAAGTATTTAAAAAAAACCCTACCATACCTTCATTTGAATAAAGGAGTTAAATCATCCTGACAGACACTGATATGAACATGTTAACATCGGTGTGTTTTTCTGTGTACTAGATTAACACATGACAGTTTGGGTTGCTTGGATCCCTGACGAGCAAACCAATGTACCATAGATACATAATAGAAAGACAGTATTGTGTTTACTATATTTATTTGATCATTTTCAACACAATTTCACAGTCTGAAGGAGCAGACATTTCAGGTTGGCGAATGTGAAGTAGCAGGACTGCGTGCATCGCTGATTGAAGCCGGGTGACATGAAAGGGCTGCTGGAGATGTCAGGGACAAGGGGGAACTGGTTGTTTCATTCATCACAAAAGTCATCGTTTCAGACTTGCTTTGATTGGTTCCGGGGGAAAAGCATCTTTTACAGTGTATGAATGTCATTATAATTCAGTGGTTCTTTGTCTGCCATTATGGATCAAATATAACCACACAGCCACAGACCGCCTACAGTACACACAACATGCACACATGCGCGCACACGCATGTACATACGCACAGACACGCTTTATACTTTCTGTAAAAGACTACTTCCAGGCTATATTTTATTGAGTGCGTACTGTGTGAGAAGTGGCCTTAATGACCCACACCCATATTAGCATCTTGATTTTGAGTGGAAAGAAATATTAATTGTACAGAACATCTCCATGGAGATAACCTAACGTGGCCTTTCACTTCAAAACCGTCCAAAGCTCTCTCTCTCCATCTCTACATGTGGGTCTGGGTCTTCTGCCACGTTCCTCTTCAGCGTGTCTGTTTAAATGTGTGGGAAGCAACCATAGGAAAGAGCCCAGTGACAGCACAGAATATCAGCCACGCGTTCACACGTTAGAGTAGATGTCCACCAAGGAGCTGTAAACTCACAGCTCGGGGTCTGAGGGCAGCTTTTAAATGGGCTGATTATTTAGCCATGCTACACAGACAAGGCTGATTGGCCTTTGAAACAATTAAAGGGAGAAAACAAACACAAAGACATATATGGAGAGCAACGAAGAACAAGAAATGGATCATGAATGCATGCGGGTATGTCGGTGTGTGCATGCGTGTGTGCTTTTGTGTGCGTATCGAAGGCCAACGGGGTCACAATTACGCCTCACCGTATACATGTGCACGTAGAGAAGTCAGTGCAAAGTTCCACCTATAATATTTATGGTGTGATGGTGAAGAGGGAGAGAGAGAGAGAGAGAGAGAGAGAGAGAGCGAGAGAGAGATTTCCTAATCATGGAAGCCTGACTGATGATAGCTCTAATTGAACCTTGAGTCACCCTACTACCGAGTCCTAAGTGTCCAGGACTGTCCCTGTAGGGGAAGGCTACTGTCTGACTACATTCATGCATTAACTGCTCACCACCACCCTATACAGAACAACATCCACCTTGCTCTGTCTCTATTATTGTGTTGTCAGTGTGTCTGTCTGTGTGAGTGATGTTGTGTTCCACTGTCAAGACAGGACTAAAGTCCCCCCCACCCCCCACCCCTCCACTTGTCCCCCCGCCCCCCATCTCCTCCCATTGGTGGCATTGTTGTGGACCACCCCCCCCCGCTTGCCTCTCCCCGCTCGTGTCCCAGTCTGAAGTGATGGCCCAGACAATTAGCTCTCTCCCTGCGGAGGAACAGCCGACAACCCCCCAACACCACTAGCCTCTAACTAGCACTATGTTGCTGTAGGATGAGTGTGTACTGTGTAACGGTCATCTGGCGAGGACATACACCCAGGATACACACACTCAACACAGTCGGACATGGAGTACAAGAAGCAGGTGGTTGGGGGGGGGGGGGGGGGGTACACGAGAGACAAACAAGCATTAACTGTCCCAAGGAGGAATGAGGATTAAGAGACAAGCCTGGCATCAGTTTGAGGGTTTTTTTTGGTCTTTGTGCCAAGAAAAATGGCAGAGGAACTGGTTTGTGTGAACCCTTCCATCCTTTCCATTGTTATCCGACTGGCTTCGAGTTTTTCTGATTCCTTCAAGTAAGGGTGTACGTGAAAATGTTTGCGAAGCCCTTTGAGTCTGTCGCTATGTCATTGTGAAGTTTAAAAATTACAGAATTACTTTATATAGTCATTTTACATTTTACTTGACTTATGATAGAGAGAGCAGGACGGGAGGTTGGGGGAGGGCGGTGTGATGACGAAGTGATTGACAGATGCCGACTTGAGTCAATGGTTCGGGAAGTGACTCATGAGACTTAAAGTAGGTCTGATTACATGTGAAGTTCATGGTCAAAGTGGCGTTCCTTTCACTGCTTGAAATACATTCTTTTTAGAGTTCATTTTCTGCCAGATCTTTTCATACTTTCCTTACTTTAATTTAATTCGGCTGATAGACACATTATCCATTACACAAATGTTAAGTACGTGTTTGGAACGAAAAGAACAAAAACGATTAGAGATGCAGTTTAATAGTTAATCGTATAACTAAAAGTTAAAATCAATGTAAAAATGTACAGTATTATGCTTAATTCTTTGTAAGGCTTTGAGATATGATGGTAAAAAGTACACATCCACGTTCTTATTGAATGGAGGAAGCACATCCCACCTGCTATAGCTGGTTTCTCTTTCCCGCGGTGCAGGGTGCATGATCACTCATGAGCAGCATCATTAATAGAGATGTCAACGTCCAGTATATGCCTCCTACACCAGCCTGTATAGCAGTGACACCCGTAATCAGAGAACCTGTCACACAGCCAGCGAAGCTTGCAGCAAAGCCAGCATTTCATCATGTTATCATTCATGATGAGCTTGAGCAGTCCTTAATGCAGAGAATATAGGCTCCACTAAATATGTATACAGCTATATAATAATAATAATAATTATTATTATTATTATTATTATTAGTTTTTTATTATTATTATTATTGTCATTATTATTATAATTAGCAGCAGCAGCAGTAGTAGTAGTCGTAGTAGTAGTAGTAGTAGTAATAGTAATAGTAATAGCAGCAGTAATACTAGTAGTAGCTGTAGTTAATTTGTAGTAGTATAAGTAGTAGCAATAGTTTATTCAACACAACCATCCATCAAATGAAATGTAAAATCAATGCAGGAGGAGAAAACGAATTGCTGTCGCGTTTCAGTTGAATTAAAGGGTACCTTCGGGATTTTTCAACTACTTTCCCATCATTTTGAGGAGAAGTCTCGCTCTGAAATCTGAGAAATCTCACTTTGTCGAAGTCAGCTAAATATTCAGGCATAATTTCAAACTTTGTAAATATTTTTATATAACACTACGCTATGTTTTCTGTAGTCCAACACAGTTATGTTTCCACCATTTTCTTTCTGCAACAACTCAACTCTCACGAGAGTCAGAGCAAGTCACACTAACAAACAGACCAGATCAAGTGAAAGGTACAGAGGAAAGTTGTATTTCTCTGTAGTATCCTTTCCATAATGTTGTCAGATGCTACACTTTTAGAGTATATACATTGACGGGACGCTATTGCCCCAAAAAGGTTCTACTGCAGATATTTTGTGACTGACAACTGAAGCAATCTTGCTCATTGCTGGACCAATGTCAATATTTGCTGTCTACATTAGTCACTTGGACCCAGACTGATGGGAAAATAGGGTCTGGTTTGAAAAATCATCTCCATAATGCATTGTGTAAAAGTTACCCTTTAAGGTTTTCCTGTGTCTTCATTTAGTTTTGTTAACTCATCAGTGAAAACAAGTGCCATTGACCTTTGAATAAATACATACAAATAGGTTCCAAGTTGACACTATAGTCTGCCATCCTTATCCTTATCCTTATCCAAAATATTGAACAGTTGGTAGTCTAATGGTCATCATCAACATATAACTTTTGCGGCCCAAAGTTAAAATAATAATAACACACAACATCACAGCCTGACTACCAAACGTTTGAAGCTAAAATGTGTATGGCAAAATGTTAAAAGATCACAATGAGACACAATTAAATCACCTGTTTAATCTCTGTTACTATTTCGGTTTTGATATGATTCCCCCTTCTTGGATTTGTCGTCTCAAGTAACATATTTCCAATTAATAGGCTACAGACGGACGCACAAAGGAGAGGATGTAACAAATAACAAATAAATTTGATAACACATATATGCCAAAATGTCCACACACATCCCTCAAACAACTGAAAATGAGCTGATCGCTTGCGGACCAAGGAACGGCAGACTGGCCACTCGGCGGATGTAAGTGACAGTGTGCGGGGTAGTTGTTGAACGGCAGCGGGGCGGCAGCTCCGGTTAGGTGAGAGGTGTAACTGAGAGAGCCTCTCCAGAGAGTTGGCAGAGCGCAGGGCTTCTCCACACTTTTCAATGGACTTACACAGACTAAAAGGAATCTCTCCGGAGGGGCGGCACGCTGAAACTGGAGCTGGGACAGCAGTGAAAGACCCCCTCTATCCTTCTCTTCCCCCCCCCCCCCTCCCCCCCGCCCACGCTCTCATCTCTCCCTCATACTCCTCCCTCTCTCTCCAGGTCCCCTTCTCTCTCTCTCTTTCTTTCTTTCCTCTTTCTCTGTTCTCTCCCCCTCGCTCTATCTGCTCTCTCCCATCACTCCCCCATATTCTCTCTCTCAATCTCTCTCTTTCATCTGCTCTCTCCACTCACCCCCCACCCCCCCCCATATAACTCTCTCCCTCCCTCCCTCCCCTCCCTCTTTTCTCCTCGTCTCTCTTCTCCTCTTCTTATGCTATCTGCACCTCATCTCTCCCGCTATCCACGCTCTCGTCTGCCGTCACCCTCGATATTCTCTCTCTCCTCTCAGCCCCGCCAACAACACCTCCTTTCTCCCTCTCTCGTTCCCCTTCTCTCGCTCTTCTCTTTCCACTTTTTATTTCCTCTTTCTCTGTTTTCTCCCTCCTCGCTCTATCCACTTTTTCCCATCACTCTCCCCATATTCGTCTCTCTCTCTCTCTCTTTATCTGCCTCCTCCACCCATCCACCCCTCTTCCTCTTCTCCCCCATCCAACCCCACATATACTCTCTCCCTCCCCTCTCTTTCTGCTATCTCCCCGCTCTCTCTCCCAGTACCCACCCCACTCCCCCCCCCCCCCTATCTCTCTCTCCTCCCTCCTCCCCTCCCTCCTCTACTCTCTCTCTCTTCTCTCTCTCTCTCTCTCTCGTCTCTCTCTCTCTTCATTCTATCTAAAAGAGCTCAGTGGGGGAAGGCTCCTTTTAGTCAGAGTAAGCACCGCCGCTGCTCAATATCAATATATCAATATCCACGAAAGCCACGCGGGACGGCGCATCACCAGAGAAGACGAGAGACATTTCTTTAATTTTTGTTATTTTTTATTGTTTCTCCCAGCGGCGGACAGGAGAGGAAGGTCTATACTTAATCTACTCGCTGCACCACGGCGAGGCTTTACCGATATATCATGGCGCCATGGACCCGGGGAATTCAATGATCAATTGATTATTGGGCTGCTTGGCTGCGGTCGTTACTTGTGATGACGTCACGCCGGGGAACCACGGAGAAGAGTGAGTGAGCCCCCGCGCCGCTTTAGTGAAGGTGCGCGCGTGACATGTGGAATGGGGATGGAATGAGCGCCGCGGTGCCATCCATGCACGAGGGGGGACGAAAAGTGACGATGTGCTCTTTGTGTTTGTTAGGGGGTCTCTAGGAACGAGGTCAGATGTTAGCCTTTCTCTGAGTAACGTCGGGAGCACGCAAGCTCATTTAAGTGAGGTTTCGAAAACCCAACCAAATACATTTTCAAATATATATCCGGAATCCGTAGTAATCCTACCCTAGTTAAATGGCTAATTAGCTTGTTTTTAAGTCAGTTTTAATCCAGAAGTGCTGGCGTATCTTCAAAAGCACGCGCAGAGCATAATTTCATTGCAAGCGCAATTGACAATTAAGGCTTTGAGATATGACGGGAAAAAGTACTAGTCTAGGTTACTTCATTGTCGGTGTATAAGTAGACTTCGCGTAGTCACGTCTATACCTCGAGAGGACGCTATACTGCACTACTTCACATTAGAATAATAACCTAATAATAATAATGATAATAATGATGAAGTAATAGATAATAAATATAATAAGAAGAAGAAAGAATAATGATGAATAATAATAATGATAGACATAATAAGTAATAATGAATAATAATAATCAATAGACCAGACATCACCAGTTGTGCTGCTGGCCACGAAAACATTTTCCACCAGCCGTTATTGCTGCTGTTGGCTGAAAGCGTGCAAGGCAGCAACGGACAGCAAGCGTGGTGTGTGTGTGTGTTGGCTTCGTGTATGTGTTGTGTATGTTAGTGGTTGCGTGTGTGTGTGGTGCGTGTGTATGTGTGTGCGTGTGTTGTGTGTGTGCCGTGTGTATGTGTGTGCGTGTGTGTGCGTGTGTGTGTGCGTGTTGTATGTGTGTGTGTGCGTGTGTGTATGTGTGTGTGCGTGTGTGTGTGTGTGTGCGTGTGTGTGTGTGTGTGTGTGTGTGTGTGGTGTGTGCTTGTGGGGGGGGTTTGGAGCCATGTACCGTGTATTTTTTTTCTGTCCTCCCTGGCTGCACCTCCACGTCTGCACGCTTGTCTCCGAGCAGCCAGGGACGCGGGGCCTATTTTCTGGGCGGGACGGGTGACGACCTCACACCTATCACTTCTTTCGTGGTGCCCCACCCTGGGCAAGGCTGGCCAGTGCTGATTAGACCGAGCGGTCAATGAACCGGACGAAAGGCTTTAATTAGAGTAAGTTATATTAAAAAGACGGGAAAGTCAGATTTAGATTGTTCACAAGCATCTTTAATATTATTAATGGCAGTGAGAACAAATGGTTCTTATTAAAAGATGATTGAGGCCTATGGCTATATCATGCATGTTATATCAGCCATGCAACCTTAAAAATCTGAAAAGTGCAAATCATGAGGCAAATCATAGGCCCTTGAGGTACACGTATTTGTAGCCTAGTTGAACATGCGACAACTTCTGACCACTGCTGGCCTTCCATAATAGTCTTATATATAAAATAATAGTGTGAAACAGAACATGAGGTCAAATGAAAATAGGTGAAAAGTGAACAATAGGAATTAGCTCGGCTTCAAGGTGTATGGGAACCTTGCACATTTGCACACTTTTCAGAGCTGTACTTTCACTCTTTATTCAAGTCTTTTGAGCCTTTTACTGAGTCTACATTTTCCATTCATACCTTCGTTCCAAGTAGTCTGTTATCCACTATGCATTTTGTCTGCGTTGCCCGAAATGGAGCACTTCACAGACGCTATGCCACTGTGGCATGGTGGTTGCTAAGCAGCCTTTCACAATTTGGGCAGAAATAATTTCATTTCAATTGAGGGCACACTAAAAGCATATTTCGTCTGTGGTGAACACAAAGGTTACAAACTCTTGGTTTCAAACATTTGGTGCAGTAAAGGGGAGCTGTCGACCCTTTCAGCGTCTCTGCCTACGTCTCTGAGACTTCTAGCCCTATAGTCTCCGTCTCAGAGGCTCTCTGATGGCAGGCTTTACTAGGCTAGCGGTATAGCGAGGCATCCTGCCTGATCAAACCGTCTCCCTCTTCGCTTCACTTTGCCGAGTTTCTTACGTCTCACGCTGGTTGCTTGCAACTTGTTTTTGATTTCCCGCTCGTTTCTGAGTCAGAGGATTGCTGTCAGGATCGCATCTGATCCGATCTGTATTCTTCTCTCTGGTCTCGTTGCCCTCCCTCAAGCGAAGCCCCCCCCCCCCCCCCCCCCCCCCACACACACACACATCTCTCCCTCTCTCTCTCTCTCTGTCTCTCTCTCTCTCTGTTGTTTTTTTCTTTCATTGTAGAGCCATGTAGCTGTCTCTCTCATCCACACTCCAGGTATCGCTGTGTTTCTCTCACTCTCTCTGAGTTTTATCTTTCACCTTCTCTCCTTCCGTTCTACCTTACTCACTTTCTCTCTGTGTCTGTCTCTCTGTCTGTCTCTGTTTCTCTCTCTTCTCCCCCGCTCTCCCCTTCTTATGCTCCACTCCTCTCTCTGTCTCTCTGTCTGTCTCTCTCTTTCTCTCTCTCCTCCTGGCACCCTGCTCCTCCCCCTCCTCCCCCCACCTCTCTTTGTCTCTCTCTCTCAGTCTCCCTCTCTCTCTCTCTCTCTCTCTCTCTCTCTCTCTCTCTCTCTCTCTCTCTCTCTCTCTCTCTCTCTTCTCTCTCTCCTGCCTCCCGCACTCCCCCTCCCTATCACCTCCTCTGTCTCTTTCTCTCTCTCTCTTTCCCCCCCCCCCCCCCCTCCCTCCATCTCTGTCTATGAGTGTACAGTAGTAGCACACTTATCCTGCATGGACCATAAAGCGTGGCAGCAGCCTACATCATTTGCCCCGGAGAGAGGGAGATAGGGAGAGAGGGAGGGAGAGAGAGAGGGAGATAGGGAGAGAGGGAGAGAGGGAGATAGGGAGAGAGGGAGAGAGAGAGAGAGGGAGAGCGGGAGAGAGGGAGAGAGGGAGATAGGGAGAGAGGGAGAGAGAGCGCAAGGGAGATAAAGGGACTAAAGAGGGGCCAAGCAGTAGCCCCTCATCATCACCCTCCTCCCCCCCCCCACCCCCACGGATATCCACAATGCATTATGGAGATGATAGCAAATGACAAACAAAGTACAGTTCCATATTTAAGAAGACACAGATGGGCCCCATGACGGCTGGTTAGCTCCAAGCAGGGGACACACAACTAGGTCCCATTAGACACAGTGCAAGGTGGCTGGGTTAGGTCTACTTCCCTCCTATCAAAAAGATCAGTGTGCATTTAATCCCTTTTAATTCATGTTGTTTGCGTAAAAGGAAAAACGCGTCCGAAGCAATAAAACACAATGGCTTCAATTGGGTAGAATAGCCTGCCAGGGCTCATACTCCGAGAGGAAAATCACATTCAGCCAAATGATGTTTAGCAATCACGGACTGTTATAATGCAAGCGCTGAAAAATGGAATGAAATAAAAAGCCTGACGCTTAAATAAAATGAGCGCACCTTTAAAGCTCATAAGCAACGCCGCAGGCACTAATCGCCAAAATAATCCCAGAATAAATATACTTTTGATTTGTTCAAATGGTGGAAACCCAGAGAAGGGTCTTTATGGTGAAGATTTATACATTAAAACAAGAAAAACACATTGACACCATTATTCTGGAGAAATACACGTGGTCCATTTATTTATTGTTATTTAGGTGCATTTACCCCACCAGAGTTCCTTTGAGCATGACAGAGTCTCTCACTGGGTATTAGGCTGCGACAAATGAGAGAATCGTGTTGGAAAGAATAATTAACAGATTTGAATGATGAAACGGAGAGAAATCGCAACATGAGGTGTGTTAATTAGCAGAATCAGTGGTGTGTTGAATGGCTGATTGAGAGGCTTATTTTAAGTGCTGTAGACGACATAAAAAAAAGACCACTGCAATGATCAGCAGGTGCCACAGAGTGAGGATTAAATAAAGTGAGAAACCAGGTGTTGCTAATTGCTAACGAACCAATGGCTCCATCCAGATTCTGCACATGTGCACACATGCATGTGCGCATGCACGCACAGGCACACACACCCATGCAAGCACACACACACACACACACACACATCCCTCTTGGGAACTAGGGCGTCTTTTCAATTGAAAACCGTTGGGTTGCACACAAAGTGTTGATTAACATTTCTTCTTTTCTGTCTTATTTTTGACAGTTGATAGTCGTGGTTTTCTATTAGCTGCCCACCTTTGCTGGAGAGGGAGTGTCTGTCGTGGGTTTTGAAAATGTTTGACACCTTGTTCCTATGAAACCTAATATGTGTTCTTGGCCTCAGATCGGATGGAAGTTCTCCTGGTAAAACGGGGGGTTTACTCAACATTTAAGACTTGGTCACGCTCCGTCACAGCAGGATCCCATGCCACCGTGGAGGCGGAGTTGTTTATCATTGAACGTGATGCAACAGCACCTCAAGGGACATTTTATGTTGGTTATGTAACGTTAACGTCACAGTAACCAGTTGAGAATGGATCCGAGAGGGGATGAGCTCTTTAATGTGTGTGTGTTGTGTGAGGTGGTCTGCTGGGAAGTGCTGTACAGATGGATGCAGAGTGAGGTTGCTGAGGAGAATATTACAGCAGAGCACTCTGTGAGGTTGCATCAACTCTCAAAATATTTTCATGCACACGACAGAATCTCTACCTCACACACACACACACACACACACATATATACATATATATAGATGCCCCTTTGGTTCTGAAGCCCTATGGAGGTGTTTACTGGTAAGGAATGTTTTACACACAACTGCTTTTTAGTCCGAATACAATTTGGTTGCTTGCTAACCGTTCCATGATTAATGTTCATTCAGTGTGGAGTGTGTGTGGTTGGTGGCCGGTTTAAGCAGCCTCACCTGGCCTGAGTAACCATCTGGGGTTCTGTGAGGCTGCACACCTGTGATGCATTGGCTAATCAATGCCCACAGGTTAAACCAGCCATGACCGCACACAAGCATAGCACACTAGCTTTCCACCACCTGCTCTGTCCACAAACAAAAACTCTGAAACAAACTGCTTTTCTGTGACTCGATATCCGATAAGCCCAGCAAAGCCACATTGTATGTATGTATGTATGTATATGTATTGTGACACTCAGTGGGGTGAAGAGTGTTCACGAGACTGAAAATAATCAATTCAATGTCCACACCAAAATTCAATGAAATACAAACTATCGACTGCAATGAGGAGTGAGAGGGTATAGTTATTAGCAGTGCCAAGTCCGTAATCCAGTAGAGTCATCGTAGTCCAGAAGCAGGGTTGAGCACACCGGGTCAGGGTTGAGCACACCGGGTCAAATTCTCAGACAGATCAGGGCGAGGCAGGCGGGAGGGTAGTCAGGCAGGCGAGGGTCATACATGAAGCAGGTTCTCAGACAGACAAGGGCAAAGGCACACAGCCAACTTCTTCTACGATCACACAACACACACAGCACATTAGTATCAATTCCACAACCACCACTTCCCAGGTCCTCTCCCATTTATGTCCTGAAAACAGGGCGTTGATTGGCTGCCACGGAGTTCCTCTAACATTGGTTTTTTCCAATTCTGATGATTGCCGGTCTAGGCGGCTGTGTCTCAGGGGCTCCCTCTATGGGCCGAAGTGTGAATGCCGGGAACGGCCCATAATGCTGCTTCCACATCTCTCCTCTTATGCTCCTCGGTGGCCGGCTGCCACAGTATGTATGTATGTATGTATGTATGTATGTATGTAGCTGTTTATGTATGTAGCTGTGAATGTATGGATGTATGTATGCATGTATGTATGTGTGTATGCATGTTTGTATGTATGTCTGTCCGTCTGTCTGTCTATCTGTCTGCCTGTCTATATATACAGTTGTGGTCAAAAGTTGACATTAAGTCTCACTTGTAAAGAACATGTATGTCACGGCAGTCCAGAGTTTCCAATAATTTCTACAACTCGTATTTTTCTGTGACAGAGTGATTGGAGCACATACTTCTTTGTCACAAAAAACATTCATGAAATTTGGTTCTTTTATGAATTTATTATGGGTCTACTGAAAACCAAATCTGCTGGGTCAAAAATATACATACAGCAACATGAATTATCAATTTAGGTGATGTAGAAAGTTGTGTCAATCAAATTAGCTTTGTGGTCTCTTAACTTCTTGTGATTATGATTGACTACAGCTGGTGACTTCTCTGAATCCATTTAAATATGACTCATTTGATACAATCATTAGACTCAGACACAAACACTACAATGGGAAAGTCAAAGGAGCTCAGCACGGATCTGAAAAAGCGGATCATTGACTTGAACAAGTCAGGAAAGTCACTTGGAGCAATTTCAAAGCAGCTACAGGTCCCGAGATCAACTGTGCAAACAATTGTTCGTAAGTATAAAGTGCATGGCACAGTTGTGTCACTGCCACGATCAGGAAGAAAACACAAGCTATCACCTGCTGCTGAGAGAGAATTGGTCAGGATGTTCAAGAGTCAACCGAGAACCACCAAAAAGCAGGTCTGCAATGAATTAGAAGCTGCTGGAACACAGGTGTCAGTGTCCACAGTCAAGTGTGTTTTACATCGCCATGGGCTGAGAGGCTGCCGTGCAAGAAGGAAGCCCTTGCTCCAGAAGCGGCACCTTAAGGCTCGTCTGAAGTTTGCTGCTGATCACATGGACAAAGAAAAGTCCTTCTGGATGAAAGTTCTGTGGTCAGATGAAACAAAAATGGACCACAATGACCATAAATATGTTTGGAGGAGAGAAGGTGAGGCCTTCAACCCCGAGAACACCATGCCTACCGTCAAGCATGATGGTGGTAGTATTATGCTCTGCTTTACAGAAAGTAAAGGGAATAATGAAGAAGGAAGATTACCTCCAAATTCTTCAGGAGAACCTAAAATCATCAGCCAGAAGGTTGGGTCTTGGGCACCCCATCGAGAACATGTGGACAGTGCTGAAGAAACAAGTCCATGTCAGAAAGCCAACAAATTTAGCTGAACTGCACTGATTCTGTCAAGAGGAGTAGTCAAAGATTCAACCAGAAGCTTGCCAGAAGCTTGTGGATGGCTACCAAAAGTTGAGGTGAAAATGGCCAAGGGACATGTAACCAAATATTAGCATTGCTGTCTGTATATTTTTGGGTCTGACTCACCACTACGCCTCCTCTGTTGCTGTGCGCCTGGGTCTCACCTTCACACCACCCCCTAACAGTACGATCTGGCCATCAGTAGACCCAGCCAGACCCCTTCTCCCCTCGAGGCACAGCTCCACGCCCATGGCAGGAGGCTGGAGGAACACACTCGCCTACTCATGGAGGCAGCCAAGGCAGCCGAGGCCGTCGCGGTCATCCGTCGGGAGCTCCGGGGACTCGCCGACGCCCAGAGGGCCCAGACCGAACAGCTGACGAGCCTCACCACCTTGGTCCACGCCTTCACGGTCCAGGTCTCTGCTCCCCCCCAGGACAGTGCGGCGGCTGCTGCTCCCGTGCCGAGGGCGTCACCTGACCGGGAACCCCACCTTGCCACCCCGGCTCCCTACGATGGGACATTCGCCCTCTGCCGGGAGTTCTTAATGCAGTGTGAGTACGTGTTCGAGCTACAACCCAGCATGTACTCCACTGCAGCCGCCCGCATCGCCTACATGGCGAACCTCACCACAGGAAGAGCTCGCCGGTGGGTCATGACCGTCTTCGACCACGACGTCCACGGGCAAGACGCGGCCGCGGCTCTCTCCGCGCTCCAGCAGGGACCGAGTTGAGTGGCGGCTGAATTCCACATACTCGCGGAACGAGTCCGTGCTGTATAGCGCATTCCGCCGTGGCCTGGGGGAGGACATGAAGGACACTCTGTCCGGGAGGGAGAGTCCCGGCACCCTGGACCTGCTCATCTCCCAGGCCATCCGCCTCGATGAGCGTGCCCGGGAACGAGAGCGGGAGAGAGTGCACCTGCCACAGGTCTCCGCCTGGCTGCATGGCTCATCCTCGCCCAGCCAGTTCCGTTCCGTCCCAGTCGCCCCCAGGTTCCCGGGGTCCACTGGTGAGGAGCCTATGCAACTGGGACGGGCCCGTCTCACCCCCACAGAGCATGAGCACCGGAGACGCCACGGGTTGTGCTTGTACTGCGCCAGCGCCGCGCACGCCGTCGCCTCCTGTCCGAAAGCGTCTTCCAGAGCGCACCACCCCGGGACGCCAAGGGGAGGATAGACGGCCACACAGGGGTACCGGGTGAGTCGCCTCATTAACCCTCTCACCCTGACCTGGTGGTGGTCACCCTCGCCTGGCAGGGGCAGAGACTCGCCGAGCTTCATTGATTGCCGGTACGCACAGGAGGCGGGTCTCCCGCTTTCCCCGATGGAGAAGCCCCTCTTTGCCTTCGCCTTGGACGGCCACCCCATGGGCCCCGTTACCCACCGGACCCAGCCCATCACTCTCACAGTGTCGGGGAACCATGTAGAGATCATCCGTCTCTACGTCATACACTCCCAAAGCTCCCATCCTCGGCGGAGACGGCTGAACTCCTCACTCAGCACGTTTATCGTCTCCACGGGCTCCCGAGCGATGTGGTGTCGGACCGTGGACCGCAGTTTACCTCCCAGGTCTGGCGGGCCTTCTGCAAGGGGATCGGCGCTACCATCAGCCTCTCCTCAGGATACCATCCGCAGACGAACGGCCAGGCTGAGCGCGCCAACCAGAGCCTGGAGTCAGCTTTGCGTTGCGTCTCGGCTCTCCACCCCACCTCCTGGAGCGGAGACCTGCCCTAGGTTGAGTACTCCCTCAACGCCTTGGTCTGCGAGGCCACTGGCAGGTCCTCATTCGAGGCCTCCCTGGGATACCAGCCTCTGCTGTTCTCTCTCCAGGAGTCGGAGGTCTCCGTCCCGTCGGTCCAGGTCCACCTCCGACGGTGTCGCCGGGTGTGGAGGGAGGTCCGCACCACCAGTCGGGGTTCCAGTACCTGGCGGACTGGGAGGGGTATGGCCCGGAGGAACGTAGTTGGATCTCCCGCCAACTCATTATGGACCCATCGCTCCTCCGGGACTTCTACCGGGATCATCCCGACGCTCCCGGACGGTCGCCAGGTGGCTCCCCTCGGGGGGGGGGTCCTGTTACGGCTTGCCCATCCTCGCCTCCATGCCCGCTCTCACCTGTGCGCCGCCGTGGTCCGGGCATACGGCGCCACCGGCCCTATCCTCTCAGCAGGCGTCTCCCACCTGTCGGAGTCGGAGGTTCCCGGCACGTCGGCGCAGGCACAACGGTGTCCCTGATCGGCAATAACCCCCCCACTACAAGAGCCTGGCCGGCGCTCCACTCAGCGCCAGATCGTCCCCTAAGCTACAGGTGGTAACGTATACGCCAGATACCCCATCCTGTCGCAGTTCTAGCCGACTTAACGTGACGCCGTTGTTGCGCTCAGTTCTTGTTTGCCTCACCCGGGATCTCCATCCCTCACCCCGTTTTTTTCTCACCCCTCCAGCATTCCGGACCACCCCGCTGAGCTGGAGCCAACCCGCAGAGCCCTGCCCGGATCCACGTACTCCGTGTGGCTTCTTGTGTGGCAATCCATTTGTTTTTTGAATTAAACCGCCTTTTGGGTCTGACTCACCACTACGCCTCCTCTGTTGCTGTGTGCCTGGGTCTCACCTCCACACCACCCCTGAACATTCATAAAAGAACCAAACTTCATGAATGTTTTTTGTGACAAAGAAGTATGTGCTCCAATCACTCTATCACAGAAAAATAAGAGTTGTAGAAATTATTGGAAACTCTGGACTGCCATGACGTACATGTTCTTTACAAGTGTATGTAAACTTTTGACCACAACTGTATGTAGGCCTATGGATGTCTGTGTTGTCTGGATGGATGGATGGATAATCCTCTGAGACAAACAGCAGCATTGACAGAGGGTGGTGACAGTAGACCCACAGATCTCTGTTATTGCCCTGATTAAAATGCCTTTAGTCCCAACAGAGTGGCTGTCATTTAAAGACGCCGGGACAGACAAATTAAGAGTGACAAGAGTGGCGCTCTCTAAAGCCAATAAGTCCTCCTTCAGCTCCTTGCTTCCCAGGAGAGAATTCATCCATCATTCTCCTTATCACCTCCTCCTCTTCACCCAGAACCCCCCCCCCTCCCCGTGGCCCCCCACCCACCTTCACATTTCATTTAATTCTGCGCTGATGTTGTGGCAACACCGGAGGCGAGGTGCTGCGAAAGCTATTTCAAGTATGTGCATGAGGTAAAAGAGATATAAGATGCCCTGAGAGGTTCAATGTTTATCCTGCTTTGCCATCAATAATTCAGCGCAGGGCCTGAATGGCACTCTCACGCCGTGAATCAGTTCAGCGCAGAGCCAGCAACACAACGAGTTTAGGAGCAGACACACAGCCAGCACTTTGTGAGCTGTGGGTGGCGTCTGAGTGTGTGTGTGAGTGTGTGTGTGTGTGTGTGTGTGTGTGTGTGTGTGTGTGTGTGTGTGTGTGTGTGCGCGTGTGTGTGTGTACCTCTCGTTTGGACTTCTAATAAAGAACACATTTTTGCAAACAAGGGTAAATTGTGATTGATTGTAATGTACAATTATTTTATGCGTAGGACATGGTTTACAATAAATCGCTTTATTGTAAACGCATACAGTTTATAGATAAGATAAGGTAGATGAGATAAGATTATAAATGACCTGTTTACATTTGAATCACAAAACAATATATGCATGTACTCCATACACACATATCAAAAGGTTCCATTTAGTGCCCAATTTTCTTTTTCAATATTTGAATTTCGCCAGAATCCCCAATCAAAGTTTGCTAAGAAATGGGGCTTTCACAACATGTTTGGAGAGGGCAAGGATCCATTCCCTGAGTTTGAATTAGATTCTTTGTGACTCTTCTCTCCAAGGTGATCCGAGTGGAGGCGCATAGCAGCGTATGTGTCCTGTTTTCTGAACTGTTCCTCAGAAAGAATTGCCTAATTGTCTGACTAGTGCTCTTTGTTTGTTGAGGCAGTGTGCTGTGCAAGTAGTGGTTCTCAAATTTGTATTTATTAATGTAGCCCTTCTAAGATATTTCTTCAGCCAAGTGCGCCTTTAAAGTTAAAGTGATATGCTCTTTGTGGAAGGATTTACGGAACGTGTTTCTATTTCACTATTCAGATATACAAAATTGTATTATAAGGTGGCTATCCATTCATTTTCCTGTTCCTAACACAACATTAAAAAAACAACACAAATGTGGTTCATGTTCCGAGTACCCCCTGCAATACTTCAAAGTACCCCTAGGGGCACACGGACCCCCATTTGAGAAACACTGCTATAGAAGATGCAGGGTTCGCCACCTCATTGACTTCCATACCATCAGGCAATTTGAAGCCAGCATCCAGCATCTGGTAGAAATCTGGTAGAAGGCCCTTCGTTTAGCCGTCCGTTTAGCCGTGGAGATGGCATCTGCTTGGTCAGTGAGTGTTGCTGTGTCTACATAAATTGATGAAATGGATGGAGAGCATATAGGGTTTCGTCACACTGCGTATCGTGTCCTATTAGCATACATTAGCATGCCATCTTGAAAATGGAAAAGGACAGGTGCATTTCATCCTAACAACGAAATGACAAAACGACAGCATTGGATGACTGAATTGGCGAGCTTTTCAACCGTCAAGTGAATCCATACCGTCTTTTGAATTGCATGAATTTCATTCCATTGAATGCCGCGACGTACAGAAAACGCCCTTGCATTCTCTTCATTATCTGTCAATTGTGCAGAACACTGGATAATGAAACAGCTCTGTTTTTTATTTGAAAGAACCCCCATATAAATATACTATATGTGGCATGCAATATTTCTTCTTTTCTTCTTTTATGAAAATGCATGAAGGAGAAGTGTGGGGCTATCAAGGAATTCTAATGAAGTCAGAGGGCAGGCCTGGGGTGTGAACTCAGCCTGATCTAACAGAGGCTATTTTTTACATATGCCTGTCACAAGACTCCTGGGGGAAAAGATGACACCCTTGTACTGCCTCCAAAAACTGGAGTAACTCACAAAATCTAACTATTATAGTAATATACTAAATACTAAATATAGTATCAAGAGCCACGACGTGAGGGGTGTGTGGAAGGGGCTGCAGACAATCACAGACTTCAGAGGGAGAACCAGCGGTGTAGAGAACTCCTCTACCTCCCTCCCTGGCGAGCTAAACACCTTCTTCGCCCGGTTCGACGTGAACGGCAGCCCGCCGAAGTCAGCGCTGCCTGAGGAGGCCAGCCTGCTGAACATCTCAGAGGCTGACGTGCGCAGAGCCTTCAAGCGGGTGGACATCCGGAAAGCGGCGGGCCCAGACCACATCCCGGGGCGCGTCCTCAGAGCATGCGCGGACCAGTTGGCAGGAGTCTTCGCAGACATCTTCAACCTGTCCCTGTCCCAGGCTGTTGTTCCCGAGGTCTTCAAGATGTCCATCATCGTGCCTGTCCCTAAACACCCCAAGGTAACCTGCCTGAATGACTGGAGACCCGTAGCCCTCACCTCGATTGTCAGTAAATGCTTCGAGAGGCTGGTCAAGGACTTCATTTGTTCCATGTTCCCTGCCACGCTGGATCCATGGCAATTTGCGTACCATCAAAACAGATCCACCGACGACGCAATTGCCATGGTACTTCACACTGCCCTCTCTCACCTGGAGGGGAAGAACTGTTGTGTGCGAATGCTGTTTGTGGACTTCAGCTCAGCGTTCAACACGATAGTTCCTGCCAAGCTCGACACCAAGCTCAGGGGTCTAGGCCTGCACCCGACCATGTGCAGCTGGATACTGGACTTCCTGTCGGGCCGCCGCCAGGTGGTAAGGATGAGCAGCACCACCTCAGAGCCACTGACCCTCAACACGGGAGCCCCTCAGGGATGTGTGTTGAGCCCTCTCCTCTACTCCCTGTACACCCACGACTGCATGGCTATGCACAGCTCCAACGTCATCATCAAGTTTGCTGACGACACAACAGTGAGGGACCTCCTACAGGGAGGAGGTCGGATCACTGGCACAGTGGTGCCAAGAGAACAACCTCGCCCTCAACGTCAAGAAGACCAAGGAGCTGATCGTGGACTACAGGAAGCGGAGAGGAGAGCACGCCCCCATCTCCATCGACGGGGTTGCAGTAGAGACGGGTCAGCAGCTTCAAGTTCCTCGGCGTGCACATCTCCGAGGACCTCACATGGTCCACGCACACCACACACGTGGTGAAAAAGGCCCAACAACGCCTGTATTTCCTCAGGCGACTGAGGAAATTCAACATGTGCCCCCGCATCCTCAGAACATTCTACTCTTGTACCATCGAGTGTTCTCACTGGATGCACCACGTCTGGTACGGGAACTGCACCGCACTGGAGCGTAGAACACTACAGAGGGTGGTGCGGACGGCCCAGTACATCGTTGGAGGTGAGCTTCCCTCCCTCCTGGATATATACACCAGGCGGTGCGTGGCCAAGGCCAAACGGATTATTAAAGACAATAACCACCCCAGCCACAAACCATTCACACTTCTACCGTCAGGCAGGCGATACCGCAGTATCAAGTGCCACACGAGCAGACTCAGAGACAGCTTCCACAGTCAGGCCATCAGGCTGCTGAACAAGTGCTAGTGCTAAGTGTTACTGCTAGTGCTAGTGCTAGCTCTGGTGTGCTAGTGCTAAGTGTTACTGCTAGCGATACTGCTTAGTGCTAGTCCTGGTGCAAGTGCTGGTAGTAGTGCTAAGTGTTGGTGCCGGTGCTACTGCTAGTGCTAGTGTTACTGCTAGTGCTAGTGCTAGTGTTACTGCTGGTGCTAGTGCTAGTGTTACTGCTAGGGCTAGTCCGGGTGCTAATTGCTGGTGCTAGTGTTGTTCTAGTGTGTTCTAGTGTGACTGTCTGAGGAAGTATTCTTTGACATTCTGTAAATGTCAAAATATAACAATGTATATTTTATTACATTGATTTATATTTGTATTGCTCCCCTTCATATTTTTTGTATACTTTATTTTATCTTATACAGTTTTCTTTTGTTTAGATTTTTTGTAACTTGTTAATATAGTTTTTTATTCTATTTCTATTTCTATTTGTATTCTTTTATAACTGCGTTTTGCACGTAAGAATTTCACTCACTGCTTATACTTCTGTAAACTGTGACGTGACAATAAAATACTTGAAACTTGAAACTTGAAACTTGATATATAGAGTCTCTGTATTTATGTGTGTGTGTGTGTGTGTATGTGTGTGTGTGTCTGTCTGTCCTTTGATTCTCTCGACATCCGTTCATCCGATCGACTTCACACTTGGCGGGTGTATTGCTGAGGACCCAAGGAACTCTTTGAGGTGCAGTCTCGAGCACTCTCCAATCGTAAGGTGATTGTTTGGATGAGCGGTTCTCGAGAAAGCTGCAAGAAATCGGCCTGTTCTGAACTGACCCGTTTTAAACAAGTTTATCAAATGCCACAATCATCTAACTTGTGACTTGTTGCTCCATCAAACATAATTATTATTATTATTATTATTAATAATAATAATAATAATAATAATAATAATAATAATAATAATAATAATAAAAACAGCTTTTTCATATATTTGTGTAACGTATATCTCACATATTCTAATCCCTGTATGTAACTTTAGAAAGGCAGACATGTATCACATGGGCACCCAGACAGGAGAGCCTTGGGAGAGAGACTGGAGGTGACGTGTTATAAATGCCAGATCCCTATAACTATCCATCACTTTGAAAGAGTTCACCAGCATGACCTGTTTTTCTGCTGTTAATTGTGGCCTCAATGTTGAGTCTTTACTGCACTGTAGTTTAATACATAACGATAACATGCACGCGCACACCATATCTTGCTGTTTACCAGCAAGGAACCTACATTTACATTTACATTTAGGGCATTTATCCAAAGCTTACAAAGAGTACCGAGCAATTATGACAATTATTATACTTGTTCTATTAAGCTAGCAATTATGAAAGTGCTTGAAACTTGTTCTATTCAAATATTACTGTACCATCATGAGATATATTGTTTGTTCAAAATGTACTTGTGTTGTCAGTCGCTTTGGACAAAAGCGGCTGCCAAATGCCCTAAATGTATTGTATGTAATATCACAGAATTAACTGTCTTTTGTAAATACTTCTGGCTAAATTCAAGTTTACTTGTACACAAGCACCAATGCTGTTTTTAACCTTAACCTCGCTGAGATCACATCCCCTGTTCTGGTCACCATTAAAAAATACCCAGTATTATCACTGTACCACCGTTCAGGATTTCTGTCAGGAATTGAGCAGGATGTCACCCAAATATAAAACCAACTCAAGAATAAGTGCGAAAAAAGTGTAAAAAGAGAACAGGGAGGCAGAAACAGAAACAAAGCCACCGGAGGGAATGGGCAGGAATGAGGGCACTTAAATTGTGACAATTCAGATCCATATTATATATATATGGTGCTGGGAACATAAGTGGGTGTATCTCATCCATACTGCTGCTTCCCAGCTCTTTTAAGTGATTGGCAGTCAATTAAGTGTTTGTTTCTGCTTTTGTTTTATTTTATTTTTTTTTACACTCGATGAAAGCAACAATGCTCCTCAATAGTTTGGTGCAATTGTTTTCAACCATTTTATTTATACTATCTAATGCACAACATAAATAGTAGTCATTATGTTTGTGAAAAAGGCGTTTGCTGTGCGTCGGTACGGAGAGCAGGCAGCCTCGCCAGCTGTAGTAACCTTTCCCCTGGGCTATACGGAGTGTGTGTAAGCTAGTGAGAAGCATAGCGTTTGATTATGGTGGTCATATCATATTTAACTTCCTTGTACATGGTAGACGACAGGCAGGTAACGATATGCCATTACATTTTAACCACTGCAACAACGCTGGCTTTGCGGATACGTAAAGCTGTGCTTAACGAAGCTGAGACCACCAGTGATGCGAGAAATTGGACTAACCTTGTATCATAGATGCCTGGTGTCTTCTGTATTCAACATTGACTGTTTTATATTTCAGTGTGTCATTACAGCCATGTTGAGTTATTACACTTTTTGGTTTTCATTTAGGTTTTTTATTAAAATATGAAAAATAGATATATAAACGGCAGATAATGATATCTAAGGAAAGAAAGATCTCAGGCTGACATTAGGCCTCCATAGATTCTGCATGCCAATCATGCCCCAACTCTATATTTTCCACATTTTATTGTTCACGATAAGGCTGGGGTAGTTCTTTCTGTATTTTGGATGTTGGCGGCCTTTATCTTGAAGATAGAGCCTTATCTTGAACAGCAATTAAATAAGGAAAATAACTCAACTAACTCAACTCAATAACTCAATAGCCACTTTAGATTATGTGCTGCAAAACCACCCACCTAGTTTCATAGTATGTAGCACATAGTAGCACATAAGTAACACATAGCAGCTGTGTGATTAATAAAATATATACATGTCAGTACAGCCATAGCAACGTGTGAGAACACGGCCGCATTATTCAATCCCCACATGGATACATCAGATATTCAACCCAGTGTGCAGGTTTCATACAAATATAGAGCAGAAAGCAAAGCAGTTTGGCTGGGGTGGTGGTGGTGGGGGTGGTGGTGGCTGAAATCCAGCTCAGCACACTTACCTTCACAGAGAGTGTGGTGTGTGAGATGGAAGGTCTTAAATTGATCACCTGTCAGTGTGTGTGTGTCTGATTGGACTGCTCAGCTGTCAGCTCTAGCTATGGCGCATACTAGAGTGTCCTGCCAGAAGTGGCTACGCCCTTACAATATAGCAACACATCTTACAAATCATAAAGCATGTGCAGGAGTATTTAGACTTTTATTTATGCATAGTATAATAGTATTATTATTATATATTAATAATAATAATAAGCTAATGTACAATTACGAATCAGAAACAAATGGTATTACATTATGCACAATTTTGCTACATTTCTCACTGAAGTTTCTGCAAGAGATTAAATCTCTGTACCTAAATTGGCTCACCTCTCCTTGGTTACTGCATTTGAAAGTAAAACAGTAAAATCTTTAATAAAGTTAATAATGGCCGCCGGCATGCCTGCAGACACGAAATGAGCTTAATGAGCTTAATGAGCTGCCACCTGTTTTAGTCTATTACACTTGTGATGAAGGTATCTTCTTGTTGCTATCGAAACCTGGAAAAACATCACTTAGAATTTGCTTCTATGATAAAACTACTTTCATAAAATGATATGCAATATGTCTCATGTGTAATACTACTCCTCACTACTACTTCTCAATATCATTGGCAACTTGCTTTGCTGACTGAATATCTTACCTATATTTGTATATTTGT
Source organism: Coryphaenoides rupestris (assembly GCA_002895965.2). Taxonomy (NCBI): domain Eukaryota; kingdom Metazoa; phylum Chordata; class Actinopteri; order Gadiformes; family Macrouridae; genus Coryphaenoides; species Coryphaenoides rupestris. Next base: position 158,599 of record PIJE02000089.1, read on the forward strand.
ATATTTTTCTTAGGCTTAGATTCACTGTAAATTTGTAAATGTGTAATTTTATTTTTGATTATTTTATTGTTTATTTGTCTTATTATTCTATTGCTATGCAACCTCTGGCACAATAATTTCCTTCGGGATTAATCAAGTTTTATCTTATCTTATCTTATCTTAATGGTCAACAATAATCATAAATATATCATTTAGATGCTGTAGCAAATCTTCTTGTTGCCACAATGCCACTTTGTGGCTTTGATCAGGTTCGTTCCCGGTAAGGGAGAGACAGGAGTCGGGCTTGATGCGATAATAATAATCACATTAATAATTAATAGGAATTAATAATCACAACTTAACTTCACAAAGGTCGCCAACTGACATAACAAGTAAAGCATGTGTGAATATATATCTAGCTAATCATCCCCTACAGCTGTGGCATTTTGCCACGCCGCCCCCTCCTTGTTTCACCTGCTGACGCTAAACCACACGTCGGCACGATCATCTTTCTATTGTTGGTACAAGCGTGGCATTTCACATTGTCCTTAAGAACGTAGCTTGGAATTAGCTTTTTTTTGTGTACTCATTTTTTGTGTACTCATTTTATGCGGCAGTTTAAATTCAGTTTTTAAATAAGCAACATTTTGAAAAAGCCAATTATCTATCACAGCAAAACTGAAAAAATTACTTTGAGACTCTTAACATTTTAAAGATGGCAGTTTTCTGTTTGTGGTTGGAGTTAGCTGTCCCAAATACGACCGCATAATGGACGCTGTGTCAGCCTTTTCCTGTAATGCTTCCTTATTACTATAAAACATCCATTATCAACGGTGGAAAAACAATCTAGTGTCTCCCTCCTCCTGAGGCCTGCAAAAATGGGCACCGTCTCTGTCTGCATACATGAAACTCTCTCCTCCACACCCTCCACCCTTAAAGTTTATGTAAATTGCACATTTCTCACTGTCGAGTTTGCGATGACATTGAAGGTAGACAGGGGTGGTTGGTTGTGTGTCGTCTGCAACCTATGGTGTGTTGACTTTTACGCGGACCGCCTGGTATGCCAAGAAGTCATAATAAAAATAATAAAACATATCTAATGCCGTTTGATATTGTATCGACCTGGCGGTGGAGCCTCGCTAATTATGTGCAAAGGCTCATGGGACTGTTCAGGTTATGTTGTAATTGTGGTTCAAAGTGATGTTATTCATGTGATACGTGTTCTAGTTGTTGTGATATTTGTAGTGTGATTTGTGTGTGTTTATCCATTCTATTATCTGTGTGTTTAAGTAGTTTATGTTGCACCAATTTGGTCCAAAGTGTAGTACCTAGTATGACCCCCCAGTCAATGTTCGTGTTGTGTTGATGAAGTTGGATTGTGTTTATAAACTTGACTAGATTCAAGATTCAAGAACTTTATTTGTCACATACACATACAGGGTATGAAGTGGCGATGCTCAGAGGAATGTGCAAAAAGAATACTAAACATAACTTGAATTGGAGGGATCAGAAACAGAATATTTACTATATTTACAGTATGTACAGAATAAACAAAACTCGCTGTATATTTGTAAAAATATACAAAAGGCAGTATAAAACGTAAGAAATATGAACAAAAATATAGAATGAAAAATATAGAATAACATGAGTGTAGACCATTTATGTCTGCAACAAGCCTTAACAGAAGGCTGGTGGCTTTCAGACGACTTTAAAGTGTGTGGTAAACAAATGTACTCTTTGTAAGTCACTTTGGATAAAAAGCGTCTGGCCAAACGCCCTAAATGTAAATGTAATGCATGTATGTATGTCATAAGTCATAAGCATGTGTCTTATGTCATAAGCATGTGTGCATGTGTGCCCTGGTGAGGTCAGAGTTCACAGTCCCGATGGCCTGTGGAAACCACCTGGAGTCGTGCGGTGTATGGGGCACAGGTTGCACGACAAAGAAAGATCCCCTTTTCCTGATCCTTTCTCTACGCCGGCTCTAGGCCACAATATGTTGATATCTGATGATGAACCCCACATACAATACCCCGCAAATAACACGCCAATTCTCCTCTTTAAACAGCTGCGGCAGCATTCCTTTGTGATTTCGCCCCACTCTGTTATGGTGAATAATAGACGGCACACACCTGCCAACACAACACGTGTGAAACATGCCTGACAGCATCGTCTTTTAGGTAGATGAATATTATTAACGCGGCGCTGCTTCGAACAAACACAACGCATATTTTTCAAGGAGTCACGCCACTGATGAGCTCATCAATCAAGGAGTCACATCGTCAGTGACAGAGTTGCCGTCGCCTCCGTTTTATTTGGATGATACAGTTTATTCTGTGCTGAACACCATCCATCTAAATCCATCTAGCGGCGCAAGCACTATTCCATTACGGCATCAGTTTCTGATGCTGTTGTTTTTCAGTGGTTTGCTTCTGTGATTTAATGTTATTGTTGTTGCACTTGTCTCGGCCCCGGCAGTCCTACTACGTTATAGCAGATCTTCGACACGGAAGCTTGGCAGACTTAAGCCTTGTTTCCTCTTCCTGTTTCCTTAGAGATATTCTCCCGAAGAAAACATCCCCTCACGCAGCGGAGAAAGCTTCCAGAAGGGGATTTTTAATAAATACGTGTATTTCTACTGTGGTCAGTCTACACAGTGTTGATTTGAAACCTTCACAGAAACCTTTTACAGTTTATTACTGCTGGCCAAAGCGACTTACATTAAGTACATTTGTTTAAAGAGAGACAGCAATATATCACTGTGGAACATAAAGATAAGAATAGAACAGCTTTGAAGCATTCATAATTGCAAGGTTAACAGCACAAGTTTCATAATTGATGAGCGTAACACTTGGACAGAGAAGCGGTCAGGAGGCTCGTCCTTGGCGTGCCTGCATAATAGCTAGGATAAGAGAAAAAGTACCATTCCGAGTGCTTTACCAACATCTAAGAACATGCTAAACAATGCTAAATACTATTATTTAATGGCAAGACATACAAACACGCATGCGCGTGCTAGGATTAGGAGATGGAAGGCGATTCCAACTCTGAAAGTATCTGGGGGAGGAGAGGGGTTATGCTGAGACAGATGAACTCTGAGCAGGTGGGTCTTGAGTCTCTTGCGGAAGCTGGTGAGCGACTCGCCGCAAGGCGATGTTTGCCTGTTCTTAGTGAAGGTGGGCTTGCAGCCGAAGTTGTTGCGTGGAGCGCTCAAGCTGGGGCGTGGGATCTGACTAATGTTTGGAGGTAGGTAGGGGCAGTTCCTCTGACAGCCTTGTAGGCCAGTACCAGTATCTTGAATCTAATACGAGCAATTACCGGGAGCCAGTGGAGGTCGTGGGAGAGGGGGGTTACATGGGAGGATTTTGGTAAATTGAACACTGCGTTCTGGATGCGTTGTAAGGGTTTGATTGCGGAGGCAGGGAGTCCAGCCAGGAGACAGTTACAGTCGTCGAAGCGAAGTTGTTCCTTACTTGTTCCTCACTTATTTCTTAGGTTGCAATGATGAACAATTGTCCCTCTGCTACGTTTTGTCAAGGAAGGAAGGCAGAAAGGGAGGCATCGAGGAAGGGACGAAGGCCTTGTAATGAAAACAGTCAGATAATCCTGCATGCTGCTTGTTGTTATACAGGTGGACATGATCAGTCACCGCCATTTACCATTTAGAACGTGTTGACTGCAGCATAGTTTGTTTGCCTGCGGATGGACAGGAACCATTTCTCTTCCCACAAACAGTCATGCAGCAGTATCATCTATTATGACCGCTGCCATCCGCAAAAGTCAAGTGCACAAAACAACAGTCCAGAATTACAAAAACTATAAAGCAAGTATCAACGATGTGCGAGAGTCCTGGATGGATTGCGTTTGTTCTATAGACATTTCGTAACTTACATACATAAAAAAAAAGGCACAAAAGTAAGTGGAACTTTAAACGAATTAAGCAAGCAAATAAATCTTCAGTGGTTTGTGCAATTTGTATGTATATTTATCACAGACATTTCTCTCTCTCTGGGGTTATTAAGTGGTGTTTTTTTTCCAATGGATTTACATAAATATTACATTAGAATTCCCGCTGAACGTTCACAACACTCTTTTCCGAACGCTCCATGAGTTTCTCAATTTCTTTGTAGATGTGAAAAGAGAGGTTTTCTTTTTCTCTTTTCTGACGAGCTTTGGTTCTTGGTGCTCGCTGTCTCACGGTTGATCATTTCATTAGCTGGGAGCTCACTTTACACGCCACCTCCCACAGAGCTCAGCCGATAGTGTGAACAAGCCTTAACAGAAGGCTGATGGCTTTCAGACGACTTTAAAGTGTGTGTGGTAAAGTGTATATATACAGTATATATATATACAGTATATGTATGTATATGTGGTATCATTCAGAGCATGATTCATGCAGTATAGCCCACTCTGCAGTGTTGTATGTCGTGATATGTGTACACATTTTTGAAGACATTCAACATGTTGTGTGACCGGGATGTGTACATATATATGTGATACTACTGTATAAACTATGATACTACTGTATAATATACATATATACATACATGCATACACATTTGAAAGTCTGAAATCAGGAGTTGAAACTGACCTAAGGTCAAAGTGAACATAATGTGATAATGGATTATGATGATACCATGAACACACATATGCAAATAACTGAAATACATTTTTTCCAATGTCACTAACACTAAAACTCATTTGAATTCCATAAGAAGGTATTTCTCACTGGCACAAAAATCCTGATCTGAGCATACATGGGTGCAGCGTGAAGCCCCATATGGCTGCAACCATGATTACATTCCTCCATACTGCCAGAGCCTCCAGCATAAATGGCATCTGCTTGAATGTGCGATGATGTTGTTGTTTTTGTTGTTGTTGTTGTTGTTTTTGTCTTTTTTTTCTGGTACAGCAAAAGGCTGCAGTGTTGGCGCTTTTTTGTAATTGTTCGCCACCGCCAGGCTGGAGGGGGCTGCTGCTAATCCTGTAGCTCCCATACCGGGCCTCCATTTTCTCACCACAGAGTCCTGCAGAGAGCTACACATTAGCAGCCAGGTATACAGGGATTCTTTGATCATCCAAAATGAGACAAAGTCCAGCTTCCAAAGCCTGTACAGCCTCTAAGCTGATGAGAGGACCCCAGGCCTCCCCCACTAGTTCCCTTGTTAATGTAGTAGTAGTGTAGTGTAGTGTCTCTCTGTAGGAATGAGCTCATACTGCTAGACGGATGAGATGGTATACTCCAGCTTTTATGGGTACCAGTGGGCAAAGAACTGCTGCGCAGTGTTCTTCCACGCTAACGGGACAGCAGAAGAGGGGGAGTCGGTCTAGTTTAGTTGACTAAACAAAACACAATTCAAACAGAGTTCATTTCATTATCGTTGATCATGAGAGAAAGAGAGAGAGGGGCAGAGAGAAAGAGCGAGCAAGAGAGAAAGATCGAGCAAGAGAGAGAGAGAGAGAGAGAGAGAGCGAGTGAGCTTTGCCACTTCATCATCCACCATCCTAAATGAGCCTGGGTCCCATGCACTAATTAAAGTCTGTCTACCATCACAGTAGTCTGTCTGGCATTTGTCACCAGGGCAGAGAGCCCTAGTTTATAATGAAGCACTATACGACCCTTAAGTCCGTAATGACTTAAGGGTCATTCTTTGTATTTATGCACCGCAAAGCATTGCAAAAATATAGGTGTGCGTTTGATATAAGCTGGTTCCGTTGGGGCCCAAAGAATGTATAACATTTGCTCCAAGTTGGAAGCATGACCATATTTAGCATATTTAGCATATTTACCACAATTAGCATTCTCATTTCAATAACCCCACATATATGCAAATAAACACACGTGTTGCTTTTATTAAGTCTCTGAATAACATGTGTGCTCAAATAATGAGCCCATTAAATCAGCCCAAGAGGACCCCTGCAATACATATGCATGCATCCTAAACCTAAATCAATCATGACAGAAAAAAAGCATTTCAGACGCATGCGTTGTGGCTTTAAGCGAGCAAGCAAGCAAACGTCCATGTACCAAAACAACAGAGATCATGCTTTAGTTTCACTCATGCTGGCATTAGCGAGAGCCCAAGAGCGGTAATGCCTCTCTCTTGTGTATCTGTTACGAATCAATGTTAGGCCACAGACCTCTCCATAACCTCCTGCCCCCCCCCCCCCCCCCGCCCCCCTCCATCGGGACCAGAGATGCCGTATTCCTTGTGCCCCGTATTGGGTTGTTGTGGGGAGAGCTTCGCCTCGCCCCTGCCGAGGGCTCTAGGGCGATAGCACCATCAAATGTGTGCACGCTCGTTAAATCCACGGATTGGCTTTTGTCTGAATGCGATTCATCATCCGAGCCGTCGGAATCCGTGTTTGTAAATACAACAACAACACCGCAATTCACGGCTTTGGAAACGTCCCGTACGACAGGAGATAACTTTGACGTACTGTCTTGTCCCGCAGCCGCGAGCCCCCCCCGCCTTACTTACCTGAGGTGAGCTGTCGATATTTCCTCGCTGGCATTTCTCTCTGAGAGATTGAACCGTCTCCCGGGGTCCTTTTCTTCCTTCCTTGGGAAAAGGAAGGAAGAGGAAAAAGGAAGCTTGGTTTCCTTGAAGACAGAGAGATGGGCTGAACAGAGGAAGAGAGAGAGAGATGCTGTGATGCAACCCACAGAGCATGACCTATTTTAAACTTAACGGATGTGCTGTAACATGTTGTAATACACTGTAATACTGCCATTGTCAAAAAGAGTCCAAACTTTCACACAAAACTAGAATAAACGAAATCACAAACAAACAAAATCACAAAAAAATCTAATCACAGACAGACAGACAGCTAAAAATGCTCTGCGGGTTTCTTTTGTTCCGCAGAAACACAGAAGAAAGTAGGGGGGAATAAAATAGAACTTTACAACGGTATGTATAGATCCATCCATCTATCCACCACCCTCCTTTTTCTTCACCATGTAATTACATTTGTTAGAGGAGCACATAAAACACGTGGAAGCAGATGTAGAGAAGAGGTTTCTTGCTTAAAGTCTCACAAATCAGATTCAAGATTCAAGAACTTTAATGGTCACATACACATACAGGATATGCAGTGAAATGAAAAAGTGACGATGCCCAGCAGAATGTGCAACAGAACAAATACAAATCACCAAAGAATCAAATATCCACGCAATTTACAGACTTTACAGCGAAAGGAGCAGGTCATTTTTTCTTTTTTTTTAATATAATTCAAAATTTTTGGGAATATAATTATCAAGTAGATGGCAGAGTAGCTCAAATCTGTGTGTATGGAGCGTTTCCATTTCTTTTGCTTCAAGTGTGTTTCTACCTCACAATGCACTGATTCGTTCTTCCCTAATTGCTGACAAAGCTTCAGCTGATAACTAAAACGATAACACCGTCTTGCCTCCCTGGCCGACAGCGAACAATAACTTGGACAAACTGTATCGTCTTCTGAAACCTGAGGATGACTATCTCTGTAACCAAACCGCAGGCTCTGTGTAGTCTCTCCCCAGAAGTTTGGCCTCAGCCTTGTCGAACTTCTGGATCCGAGAGGACATGTCAGTGCGCCAATGTAAAACTTTTTTTATATTACCTCTGCTAAACACACTCATCGCTTGCAGCTGCGTTTGTCTCTCATCCACCTTGCAATGTCATGTGACTTGAATTATCTATCCATGACCTCAAAGCGTGTTGCTAATGTATGGCCCATATGGGCAATTTCCCCCCCGTTAGGCAATTTATGGCTTGTCTCTCTCTATCTTTAAAGGCCACAGTGTTCCCTCATCCTTATGTTTTGCTCGTGCCGCTTATGACCACTTTCTGTGATCAAGATAGAGCCTGTCTTCCTCACTCAGAGAGATCTCTCCACATGCTTACACGCATTGAAGCGGAACGATCGCTAAAGACGTCTGTTCCCGCAATGGACCGACCAATGCGCGCGCGTCCGTTTGTGAGTCGTACACTGCGGGAAAAAAACAAATAGCCCCACGCGCCAGCTTCTAATGCTTTCTGCTTCATTATCCAGCATTACTGGCGGTGTGTTTTTGTGAACGGTTCAGTAACTCAGCGAGACTGACACACGATCATTACTGCGCTGTGAGTGAGTGAGTGAGTGAGCGAGCGAGCAAGTCACTGAGTGAGTGAGTGAGTGAGTGAGTGATGGAGCGAGCGGCGCGCTCCTGCAGCTGTGCACGTTTCGGCCCATACGTGTTGTGGGTTTCGAGACAACAGTGGATTGATGGTGGGCATCGCTGCTCAGGGCCTCTGACTCCATCAGAAAGTCCGGCAGACACTTTGTTATTTCAGCCCGGTGGTAAATGTGTCGCTGTGGACGAGAGCGGCGGAGAGGAGAGGTGTTGGAGTCGTCTGTCTTTCCCTCTCGCATCTTCGCTCTCTCTCTCTCTCTCTCTGTCTCCCTCTCTCTCTCTCTCTCTCTCTCTCTCTCTTGCAACACTTATCTTTCTCCGGGCCGCCACTCGTGATTTATTTAACGTGAAGCAGCTTTTCATATTTGCAGACACATTATGAAGTTGCACATTAATGATGGATGGGTGGGTGGACGGTCTTAAGGAGAGAGGTTTGACCTTCTCCGCTGACTACCGTCCATTATCGTTTACTTATTGACCACTTTTCACTCAATCATGTATTTCTCTTCATTCGTCTTTTGCATCCTTCTATCTCTCTCCCCCCCCCCCCCCCCCCACACACACACACACCACAATGTTTTTATACCAGAAGTCATTAAAGATTCATTTAATCGATGTGATGAAAGCTATTTGATGAAACGCCGTAATGCACAGCTAAGATATCAACAGATTAGCGGTTATCTGTTTTTAGAAAACAACGGTCGCTCTGTTTTCTTTTACAGAATCCATTTTATGAATACATGCAGTCTTCCTATACTCAGGAGTGTCAAGACTATAGAACACCAACGGCAGCATGAATAGTTAGCAAATGTGGAAACTTGTGGAAACAAATTGTAGTTTATTTATTTATTTTTTAGCAGTTTTTTTGTCATGATTGCCAGTTCCAGGGCCTCGTGTGTGTATTTTCGTAGTCACATTAAGATACGAGAAAAGGTATAACCTTCGTGTTTCAATGTGAAATTTCTTAGGGACACGTTTTCAGGATTCTCACTGTCATCAGTGAGCTTGTGTTTCCAGTTGTGTGTTGGCCCTGATGTGTGTGTTGAGTATGTGGATGAGCTGAGGCCGGCTGCACTGTCTATGTACTATGTGTGTCAATGTGTGTGTACTTAGTGGCACGGCTGCTCTGTCTCGTGACATCATGATAACCATGACAACCATCAATCAATGAAGCATGATAAGCGCCCTGTAAATATGTTGGCCCCTAACATGAATTGTATTAATAAACCTGCTGTCACGACCCATTCATATCTCCAACTGGATGCAATCACACAGTGCATTGGCGCTACAAAGGAGATACAAATTGACTTACACCATAATTAATTGTTTTAAATACATGCCAAGTTAGGCTAAATAGAAAATTATCGTTCATCAATCTCTGCTGACATTCCAATTAAAATCAGATTTCATTAACATTTTGTAGAGTTAAGATGGAAGATGTGAATTTGATCATCATGATCATAAACTTAATACAATACATTATAATTATGATGATTGTGACTAGTCTAGTCTTACTAGTGTATTTTCATGACAAAATTCTACTTCTGGAATTTTTGCTGCTTTTGTAATAAAAGGAGATGTAGATTGGAGAAGCTATTCTATTTGCTAAATGTTAAAATTACCAAACATTGACCATGAACTCTATTTAACATATTGTTAAATGTATTAGATTAAAAGATCCATCTGCTCTCACCCTTTGCCCACAGGAGGAGGGCTCTTAATTAGCATTTGGCTCCAAATGTTAAATAATTTTTAATAACCTGATGCCCCTTTCTAATTTGCTGAATATTTATTGGCAATTCATTATAACACAAACGAATGTACTATTGACTGAGCTCGTCGACTGCACTCCACTGCTTTATGGATGTTTTCCTATTTTACCTGCTAACTCTTGGCCATTGTGCTTTGTGATTGGTTGACAGAGTTGTGTGACAGCCCGCTGGTGCCCAACCTGCTGCCCTCGTCCTTCAGAAGCTCCTCCCACTTGTCCAACAGCCACAGCGCCGGCTTTGCCAAGCTGAACAGGAGAGAAGGTAAGGACGACCAAAAGTCTGTATCACACCAAAGCAGCATCTCTGTCTTCTTCTGTCCAATCATTGCCGCTGGGGGGTGTGAATCTGCCAGCACGTAATTGGCTAACAGCGAACACCCACACACAACCTGGGCCACACTGGTGAATTAAAGTTTTGAGGGAAAGACAAGATAAAACATCCTGTCTGGACACCAACGTCGGCAGATGACAGCTTCATCTTGCCACTTGCAAATTAGTTTCTCCTTGGTAGTACATTTCTGTAACAAAACAGGAAACAATACGTAACACTGGCCACCTTTAAGTTTTTGGTATCTACACCTTAAGCTCTGAGCCGTCTCTCCGCAGAAGTCCGTCGGACTGTGCTGGATCCCAGATTAGCTTGCATGGCCATTGGCAGCGGGATCCAATAAGTGCAGAGGAGAATACGGCATACAGACTCAGGCATAGTTGGTTCAGTCTTTGGTTTAATAACCCATGAAGGCAAAACACAAAAATAACACACACTAAAGCCAGCAGGGGCTTTCTAGACTAATCCCGAAACAGAGGACAACCACACAATCATGAGCTAAACGGGAACAGGAAACCTCTGCACAAAAGGCAATTCAATGGTAAATGAAAACAGGAAACTGGCTTGAACGCATTGGTCTGCTCCCTCAAATCTCAAGTGTCTGGCTCAGCGGACGATAAAGCCTCGCCGTCATTGGCACGACCTGAATATATGAGATCACCTGTCTATCAGGTGTTTACCCACGCTCCTTATCTCCGACGCTGCCTTAGTGCAGGGGAGTCGGAGCCAGAGCAGCTTCTTCCCTAAGATTTAAATGTTAAAATAGACTCTTCCCCCCCCCACCCCCACACGCCACCCCCCTCCATCTCCAGGGCATCACATGTCCTGTCTGGACCACTTGGACCAATGGGAGCCCACTTATCCAATTTGACTGCCAGTCAGCTATGGAATCCGAGGTGGACAAAGAGATGGCAGAGGTGGATGCAAGCCACGTCTTTGTGCGTGTGTGTGTGTGTGTGTGTGTGTGTGTGTGTGTGTGTGTGTGTGTGTGTGAGAGAGAGATAAAAAACGGCATCACTTTGATTGTAGCTACATCTGGTGGGTCCATCCTCAGTATTCCAGTGTTGCTCTTTCAGCTGCAAAAAAAAGGGTAAAGTCTCCTCAAAGCAGAAGACAGGAGACAGCAAGAGACAAAGACGGGAAGCCTGCAAGCGCACCTTACACATAGTCTGATTGTGTTGCGCTTCGTAACAAACCACCATTGTTATCGTACTTCACACGCGTGGACCAAGCTTAGTGGGCGTATCCCAAAGCATGATGCTGTAGCGACACGGATGGCGACGTCTCCGTTCTCTCTTGGGCTGAGCTTACGTACGCATAAAGACGTGCACAGGCTCAGCCCCCCGCCATCCTAGCGGGAGTGAAAAGCTTTGTCGGGAAAATCCATTGCTGGACCACGTGTGCTGTGTGCCAGGCCAGACACAGCACGCCATGTCGCCGTCTCTTGGATCTTTCATCATCTCTTTCCCGCTCTTTTGTGTGCGTCTCTTCTCGTTTTTGCATGAACCACAAAGCATTCTGCAGCAAATGAACGACGCCTGGCGGGGTATTCTACTCGCCGAATGTCACTGATTGGACCGTGTTGCGTTTTAGCCCTCCAACTCCTCTTCTGTTCGGACTGTAGTTCTGTTTGTGTGTTGAACTAGATCTGTGTCTCTCTTACAACTCAACTGGAGCATGTTGCATTATGGGAGCTCTTTTTTGGGGACCACTTGTTCTTTGCGTTTGACATTCGGTCAGCTCTTTGATCATAATGATACCACAGCTTGCTCTCCAAAAGTACACACAAACACCACACCACACACACACACGTGCATTATACCACACACACGTGCATACACACACACACACACACACACACACACACCACCACACACACATGCAGAGAGGTTACCACACACACACACACACACACACACACACGTGCGTACACACACAACACAACATACACATGCACACATACACACAGGCACACACACACACACACACATACACACGCGTACACACACACACACACACACACACAACACACTATGCACATTAACTATTGCACTTTTAATTGAACGCACAGACTCTAATACAGGAGGGCACACATACTAAAATGAGTGTGTTGTGCGCACACAAACACACAAAATGCACGGCGCACACATTGCCTCTTCCACTGCAGTCAGCTCGCTCTCATGGTGTGCTGATGTGTTCTTTGATCTGAGTGAAAAGAGGATGATCCAAAAACAGCCGTAATTAACTTTTTTGCATTTTTGGAAGAGGGAGAACTGCTTGTCAAGAGAACTGCAAAATAACTTTATCAAGAGAGGTAGACCTTGACAACCCGCCAGCAATATGAGCAACCAGAACATCAAACAGTGGAATCACGTCTTCATCATGATGATAAGTAACGAGCACTTGAGTCTTCACAGAATACTAATGCTGTACTCACAGATGCCAAGCACCTCAAGACCTTGAGATCGATCTTGAGAAGAAATGATGTAAATGCTAGCAAAAACAATAACAAGCCGGGATCCTCAGCATTGTGTTCAATGGGAGTTGATGCCAGTGGCGGTCCTATGGTCTGCCTGGCCAGACGGCGTGTTGTGAAAATAATACAAACAATCCAAACGAGCACTTTCAGCACAATGCTGGTATTACATTCCTATTTAGCATGGGGGGAGAAGCTAAAAGTATTAATACCACACTGAGAAAATTACTGTGTTATAATTAAATGTCCTGCTTTGACATATGTTAGGAGAAAAGTAAGAGCAATTTAAAATAATAATTATGCATACTGGGCCCAATTTTCACCAATAATTATATTGTGGAGGTGTGTGTGGTGTGGCTGGTTTAAGCAGGCTCACCTGGCCCAGCCTGGGTTGTACCTGTGTGCCTTGACTAATCAAGGCACACAGGTTAAACCTGTCATCACCACACACACTCAGGAGTGCTAGCGTGCTAGTAGGTACCGCCTGCTCTGTTCATTCATTTTACAAACTTTCCAATTAACCAGACTATTCAACACCAACTGCCTGTGTCCTTGGAGTGGAGGAGCCCCTGAAAAGCCACCTTAGCATGGAGCACCAGCAATGCTGCATACTTTTCATGCTTTTTTATTGGATTATAATTGTTGATTGATTGATTGATTAATGAGTTCACCGCTTTCATGTTACAGCTAGTAACTAATCAAACATGTTATGTGTTTATATTGTATAGATTCTTTACATACTGCATAATGTATTTATTAATTATGATGTAGTTATTGATTATATTTTATGTTGTTAATTTTAATCTGCAAAGTAAAAAAGAAAAAGTACAATATTTGCCTCTGAGATGTACTGTAGTGGTGAACGAAGGTACTTAGTAACTTTCCACCACTTCATATTAGGGCTTGCACAGAAAAGTCGACTAATCGACGCGTCGACGTCACTACCACAAGTCGACGCCTGCCGGGAGACGTCGACGCGTCGTTGACCACGTGATTTCACACTTTAAGAATTTTTAATTTTTTTTACACTTTTAGATATTTGGCGGGACTTGGCGCAAATGCGGTGGCCGGTGGGGGGAAAATTAAGCGATTTCGAGCGGCTGTTTGCGCAGAGGATACCCGTGCAACCCCTAGTTCATATTAGTAATCATTGTTCATCGCCAAATGACCCAATGAGGCCATCTCTGTGACCGTGGTATGCGGCAGACATGAACCAAAACACCGCCATGCAGACCTCAGCAATTCCCTGAACTACTTCGCTTTGCTGCAGCTGAGGCGAAGCCGGACAGAGAAACTCTTTTCAGTCGTGAAAACTCTGTCCTGGCGCTGTGGTTTTCCTTCTCGGCAGTTGAAACGCAGCACCCTCTCCCGCTGTCCGATCTGCTTTCAGATCAATCCCCGCCACAGCACCAATCATGCCGTTTTGATTAGCGATGATATCTTCATTACTCTGTCTTCAAGGTTAGTCGGTGGTCACAGCGCGGCAGCGCCCCTGGCAGCCGCGTGACGATGGCTGCTTCAAATTGAAGTCGCGTTCTGTCATTTAGCGGGGGTTTGGGTGGGGGTTGGGGGGGTGGGGGTGGGAGGGGGGGTGGAGATTGGAACGGTGTCCGCCCCCTCTTCTCCTCCACAACTCCCCCACCAGCTGTCGCTAACGGGACATATACGCGGCGGCTTTCCAAGATGTTTGCCGGAAAAATCGATGAATAAATGAATGTCTCCGCGCCGATTTCCCCACAGCTTCGTTCCTCCGCGTTCCCGCTGGCTGGGATTCTGCCCGGGGTGCGCTGGCTCTCCCAGGAGCGTCCTCGTCCCTGATTTCATTTTCAGACTTAATTAATTGATTATCAGGTGCACCCCCCTCCCCTCCCCCACTATGCTAACCCCCCCCCCCCCCCCCCCCCCCCCCCCCCCCCTCCTCCCCCTCCCGCAGCAACAACTACCTGCAGCGTGTGTTTTCCTGGCCGTCTCAAAATGTTTAATTAAAACAAAGTTATTACGGCGGGAGTTTTCCAATGAACAAAGTGCTTGGCTATGATTAAACGTGATATAAATTGGACAAAGCATAAGTCATTATATCGAAAAGGCAATTACTTTTGTGAATTACTCACTTGGCCGTTTTGATGGTGTGCGTGATGAGGAGCAGCTCTCGCACCGGAGTCACATGGAACCTGAGGTCTGAAGCGGACCCGCGGACCCCCGGTCTCATTACCACTCAGCCACAGTCATGTGTGAGTGGAGAGGAGTGGGGAGCAGTGGCCACACCCCATTAATTTATAACCTATAGCAGTGGGGGGAGCCAAGTGAGTGTCTAAATACTAAATAAAATACTTGCACGCCCTTCACCATCGACATTGGAAAGATACATTGTTGGGCTGCCTGCTGCTCATCGAGACCGGATGAGGAAGAACCAGAGGAAATTCCTTCTCTTCTCTTCATCTATCATAGCTTATCTCATCTTGTCATAGTATCTCATAACCTATCTACTTCATCTAAACATGCTTTATTTTTAATAGATAGACATTTATTTAATCCGGAAGGAAATTCTTGTGCCAGGTTACATAGCGGATACAGTACAAGTTAAAACCAAAGGAAAACAACAGATGATGAAAATAAACTAATGGATTTTACAAATTTACAGTTAAAATATACAAATATGTAGGCAAGATAAGATATTCTGACGGCGAAAACAATTTGGCATAATTGAAGTGAAATATTATTGGACATGACATTAAGAATATTGCACATGATGATGAGAGGAGATGAGAGGTAGTGTTATAGATAATATTTATAGACAACATGATAATAATAATAATATAGCACATGATGTTGGACAGTAATGTTAATATTGCACGTAATACTGAGGAAGTAATACTGAGGAAAGTGAGGTAATATTGCACATTATATTGCTGTGTTCATTGTCTTGTAGGGGGAGTTATAGGGAGGAGTTATAGAGTTTGATGGCCACAGGCAGAAAGGACCTCCTGTGGCGTTCTGTGGTGCACCTCGGTAATCTCAGTCTACGGCTGAAGGTGCTCTGGTATGACTCCAGTGTGGCGTGCAGGGGATGGGAGGCGTTGTCCATAATACTGAGTAGTTTACTCAGCATCCTCCTCCCCGAGACTACCACCAAAGACTCCAATTCCACTCCCAGGACAGAACCCGCTTTCCTGATGAGCTTATTGAGTCTGTTGGCGTCGGCTGCCTTCACCCTGCTGCCCCAGAACACAACAGTGTAGAAGATGACGCTGGCCACCACAGAGTGATAGAACATCTGCAGCATGGTTTTGCAGACGTTGAAAGATCTGAGTCTCCGTAGGAAATACAGGCGACTCTGACCTTTCTTATACAGGGCCTCTGTGTTTTTAGTCCAGTCCATTTTATTGTCTATGTGAACACTTACGACCGGTTTCGGGTGAGTCGGTTGCTTCCTGAAATCCACCACCAACTCCTTAGTCTTAGAGATGTTGAGTTGCAGGTGATTTAGTCCACACCACTCCACGAAACTGTCCACCACACTCCTGTACTCGGACTCCTGCCCCTTTCTGATACAGCCCACAATGGCAGAGTCGTCCGAAAACTTCTGCAGGTGGCAGGACTGTGAGCTGTATCTGAAGTCTGAGGTGTAGAGTGTGAACAGGAAGGGAGACAGGACTGTCCCCTGAGGTGCTCAGATCTTAAAACTCATGTTATCTTAACTCGTCAGTGGGTGCCATTTTAAAGGAGTAGGCAGATGATCAGTAGTTTCAACCTTGTATTCAGGTCGTACCAACAACAGGTTAAGTGTAATTCTAATGACATATATATTTTGCAATATTGTTCAATCCAATGTTGTGAAACTAAATTGCATGATTACCCTACAAGTGATAGGCCTATTTGAAGTAAATCAAACCAATGTGACAAAATGTACAATATATAAAGAGATAAAGTAAACAGTCAACCAACTCTCCTAACCCCTCACTAATTGGTGCAGTTGAACCCTCCCAGAACCTTTGCCAAGTGAATGAGTAAAAACAGTTCAGGGTTTCCATTGCCATTAATCTCCATTCACACAAATGTAAATGGTACATGCTTGAAAAGTCTAACTCTCCCTGTCTTCCACAGGTAAGGCTTTCAACCAATCCTATTGGTGACCATGTTTGCAGCTACAACATATAAAGTACTGTGTATATGCGTGTGTGTTTATATATATATATCAATATTGGCAATAAAGAGCCTGCCATTCGACTTGCGTGTAGTCATTAACAGTGCCACTAAATTCCCACATTAATATACACACAGAACTAAATCATATCTCATCATAAATTCTGTTGTATTAGTGTGCCATAATTTGGTGATATCTTATCATAGCTTATCTTTGCTTATCATAACTTATCTCATCATGTCTTATGGAGTATTATGTTATATCTTATCTTATCATAATGTATGTTCGTATAATGCATGTATTAGCTTATCATTACTTATCTGATATCTCAGATAAGTTTATCATAATGTAACTTATCTCATCATAACTTATCATATATCATTGCCTG
Source organism: Coryphaenoides rupestris (assembly GCA_002895965.2). NCBI lineage: Eukaryota > Metazoa > Chordata > Actinopteri > Gadiformes > Macrouridae > Coryphaenoides > Coryphaenoides rupestris. The sequence continues at coordinate 175,837 of PIJE02000089.1, forward strand.
GCTGTTTGCAGCTCTGAGCATTAGGAGCAGTTTAGCATCGGTGTCCCTAAAGTGAGAGCGAACGAGGAACACGGCTGACTCATCATCCCGGTCGTAAATCAAATCTCTCCGACACCCTGACAGCTCCGTGATAGACAGCATCCGCTTTGCGACACTATGTGTCCAACAGAGCGTGGGACCATTTGTCAAAAGGGAGCATATGTTTATGAGGAACAACATAGCCGTCATCCAGCAGGGCTTGATTGCATTATCGGTATTAACGCATGATAACGGTGGCAGTTGCCGTTCTGCTGGCGACTTTGAACGAAGTTGAACCAGCGGAGCCCAAAGAGCCGTGATGTCACTTCTGCCGACAGCAGGTGTGGATGCAAAGCCCTGATGAGATATTGATTGGAGACGGAAGCTATTTTTTCAACGGCAGCCCGTGTGGGATAAATGACCCAGGATTTAATTTCACTCTCTTCATTCTTTTCATTCCTTTTGTTTTTTCTCGTTTTTCCGTGTTGCTTTTTCAAACCTTTTGTTCTTAATTTATCTCCTTGCCTCCTTTCCTTCCTCCTCTCATTATTCCTCTTTCTCTCACTTTTTTTTCAGACTGCAACGCAATTTATCTCATCTTTCTAATCTTTTCCCCCTTTGTTTCTTATCTTGCTCATTTTATTCCTTTTCCACATTTAACTAATGCTCTCACCAATCTCCGTCTCTTTCCCTCTCTCTTCCTCTCTCTTCCTCTCTCTTCCTCTCTCTTCCTCCCTCTCTCTCCCCCTCCCATCATCTGGCTGCTTCTTCCTCCTCCACTTCTCTGTGGCAGCAGTTTTCCTGCCACTCTTCACTTCCTCTGTGGTGTGGGCTCTATTGTAATTATTAGTTTAACTCTGCTCATCTCCGGTCATATTTGCATTGGCAAAGACTAATTTAGTCAAAGCTGTCCTCTGGCAAAATGAGAATCTTTAATATTTGAGCTGTTTTTCTCCTCTTCATTAGGCCATGATGACACGGAGGCTTTAGCGCAATTCTAAGCTACGACAACTGCTGCCGAAAAGGTTACGGAAGGCACACAGAAAGAGAGGGTTTCACAGCGAATTAATTGGTGTGGTATTGGTATTCATGCAGGAATGTCAACTCTTGCAAATCATTTGTGTAGCGCAGTTCTTACTAAAGGACAAACGTTGGATAACAGGATACCTTTCAGATTCCTTTGTTGGGGCGGGTGGGTGTGTGAGCTCCAGTAACAGGAGCCTCGAGGAGGATTTAAATGGCGACTCGGCCAAACTTTTGAAAATTAAGAAAGCTGCACATTTTCTCAGCTCAAATGGCGGCAGTGTGCTAAAAAAAGTAGCACTAATAGAACAGAGGCGACGGCGACCTGTTAAACAAGCCTGAACAGCTAACCCAACTAGCCATTGTAGTAGTATGGACTCATGTACAGTATGTACTAAAGTAGCCACTGAAGTACTGCTGCATCTGCTAGCAGTCCGATGAGTACTCACTGCACGCTGTTCTTCATCTGCCGTGCTTCATCTGCCGCGAATGGCTGGCTGGTTGATTGACTCGGTGGTAGAGTGTAATGTAATGTGTCTGGATCTCCGTCGTGACAGCAATGGGGAGCGCCGTAGCGTTTGATCGGCGGCCATTGATTGTGGACCAGTGAGTAACAGTGGGGGTCCGCAGCTCGGGACGGCTACCCGGCGGTCTGCTTGATGGAGTGGCCAGTGTAGCATGCTTTCCATCAGTAGCATCGGCGCTAATAAGTGTTCTTGCAGCGCGATTACCTCGAGCGTAAGTGTGTTTTTTTCCATCCATGTACCGCTGCTACTATTAGCGTAGAATGTCACATTTAATTAGCTTGGCCCTGCTGTTGAACGTCAGTGCATTAGTTTGTCGCTGCACTGGCTTCTCTGTCCACCTGACCTGGGTTTTGTAATTGTCATTGTTAGCTTTATTTCCCGTAGCACAAACCCTCAACGTTTTGTCTACTGTTGCTTTGAATATTCAATCGACCGATGATGTTTTTTCATTGGTTAAGCTTAAATCCATGTATCTATACATCCCCAGGTTATTGATCAGAGCTATTTGATCACTACCAAATAGGACCAAGCTCTGACCAAGTTTAGTTACTTCTCTTCCTTGTCCTTGCTGTTAAACCCTCTGAGAAGCTCTTCTGTAAGTTTGATCCTACGGCTACTTTTGCTATGAGCGGCTTTGTTCGCATAGTTTATTCACATTGTACATGTTGAGCGCACGCTACATTCTAAAGCCGTGATTCACGTTGTTTCAGTTCCACCTGGAGGAGACGTGCGATCACCCAGACAAGAATGGAAAGCTACTTGAGGACGACTTGAGGTCTTCATTCAAGTGTTCAAGTTCAAAGCGTGTCCATTGGTGGCCAACAGGACAGGGACGGAAATAATAATTATGCGAATGTAGTGTAGAATGCACGTTCGCTGTGTCTATTTTGGTTCATCGCCTCAATCGATCTGTCTATAAAGATGCTTTACAAAGACATCAATAACAGACAAAGACATATGTGCGTAAAAGCACAACATACAAACATGCATATATATCTACACATACATACAGACTATTAATATCTCAGTCTGTCTCTCCTGCTACACTGTCAGCCCGTCTCCTCGATTTAACTTGTTTTCCTGAGTGTCTTTCCCGTGTCCATGGACGCTCTCCCGCTTGCCTGTGTTTGTGTGTGTGTGTGTGTGCCTGCCTGCCTGCCTGCCTGCCTGCCCGCTTGCCTGCTTCCCTGCCTCGGTCTGTCAGCTGGAATATCTCTCCATTATTGATGATCCATCAGCCCCTTCATTAGCTCTCCATCCAGTGTTGCAGGAGATGTTAGGCTCTGGTTCCCCTCCACACAATGGGAGAGGAGGGGGGGAGAGATCAGACAACCAAGGCGGGTGTTTGACGCACCGAGTCTCTCCCGTGCGTCCTCCCGATGACTGCTGGAGACTTTAATAGGCACTGGCAAGAGCGGTGTGGGGGGTGGGGGTGGGTGTGTGGGGGGGGGGGGGTGGTGGGTGTGCGGAGGTGTTGATTGACTGACAGACTGACGGTGGCAATAACAGTCAGAGTTAGAGTGTGACAGAAGCGTGCGGCTGGAAAAAGGCAGACAACTTTATTCTTCGTCTTTGATTTGTGTAAAATTGGTTTGCGTCTGTTTTCAACACGATATCAGCTTGCCGTGGCTTCTGTAAGAGCGTAACACCTTTGTAGACAGCGTGCTGTTCGTAGCTCTTCTCCGGTCTTTAGGAGGAGTCCCACAGCCATAATGGCAAGTTCAGATTTAGATTTTGAAATGGTGTCATGCTGTCATTCTTCACAAGGGAATAAAGAGAGGAATTGCACATATATATATATATATATATACTGTATATATATAGTGGCAAATGGCAGAAGGCAGAAAGGCAGAGTAATTGAAGGGAGATATCTTTCAGCCTGCTGGCTTCACCCCCGAGCCTTATAAGGACTTCCTGGCCATAAACGAGGAATAGCTGTGGCCAGGAGGAGCAGGAGCAGGAGCAGGAGCAGGAGCAGGAGCAGGAGCAGGAGCAGGAGCAGGAGCAGGAGCAGGAGCAGGAGCAGGAGCAGGAGCAGGAGCAGGAGCAGGAGCAGGAGCAGGAGGAGCTGTGTGAGACCTTGACAGTCGGATCACACGGCTTGGGCTGAGGACTGAACCTCTGGAAAGAAGAAGGACGGGAGAGTAAATATAGCTGACTTTTGTATGCACTATTATCCACCCACCCCCATCTCCTGATTGTAAACACCCATCCAATAAATTTCCCAATTATTTTCAATGGACCTTTCCACCCTGTCAGTCACGCGGAGAATAATAACCAATAAGATTGCCTGATTTCTTAAGACCACGCCCCTTGCAAAAGAGCCGCCATAATGTCCCACAAACAAAGCTTGTCCCACGTTGTTGTGTTCATAGATTAGACTACAGCTACATTTAGTTAGAACAACATGGTTCTTAGATGCGCTTGGGGAATGTGCAATAATGACCACAGATATCCAGAGAGATTACAGGGAGCGCGTTTCATCCAGATTTGGAGCATCCATGCAGTCTGCAGGACTTGTTTTTAACACATGGATAGAGCTTATGGATTTTAAATTTGGACAACTACATATGGCCTCATAGAGACATTATTATTAAAAACATGCCTGAAAACTTTAGAAAATAATTTCCTTCTACTTTAGTCATTATTGATGGTACTGAATGTAAGACCCAGGTGCCATCTGCACTGGCTTTACAGAGTCAGCTTTATAGTGACTATAAGTCAAGCACAACCCTCAAAGAATTGACTGGATGTGATCCAAGTGGTTCTGTCATTTTTGTGTCTGAGTTATTTACAAGTGCTGTATCTGATAAGGCAATTACTGAACGCAGTGGTTTTTATGATGTACTTAAAACACTGAAAGTTCACAAGTGCAACAATCAAATGGTTGATAGCGACTCCACACATCAATTTACAGCAGCGCCGACACAAAAAGCTACAAAGCTCGCTAATTAGTTAAAATTCAAAGGTTTATTTGTCACCTATTTCAGTGTACAGGTACATTGAGCAGTGACATTTTTTTTCCGCCAGGACCAGATTGCTACCGCACCATCGTGTGATTAGCATAGCTCGGTGATTAGCCCATTGTAGCTAGTAGTTAGCAGATCTTAGGCTTATTTTCATTGTAAACACATCACTAACGTACTCACCCTGCTTTACATGAGCAGTAGGACTCCACGATGTCGTCCTGACGAATTTCAATGTAGAGTTTGTGAGGCGTTTGTGTCTTCAGCATAGATCGCCAACACTTAGCATCAAGTTTTATGTTGCCGCTTGAATAGGGAAAGGTCCATTGCATTTTGACTGTTTTGTTGTCCAACTTGGTGGCGTGGAAACCCCACACACTTGAGACCCTTCAAAACTGTAGTCAAAGTATATAACTAGTATTGGGACGAGGAGCGGGTCGCCTTGCATTGTGACCATTCATTCTACACATTTTGAAACAATCAATGCAGTATAATACATTTCTACACTCTTATTACCAGCTACCAGGTCTCACCTTAGATGTCTCACTTTTCCTCCTTATCTCCGCTGCTCTTCTTCTGTCTCTCTCTCTCTATCCCTCTATCTCTCTCTCCCTATCTCCCTTTCGCTCCATAATTTCCTCCCGTACTATCTGTTGTGTGTGTGTGTGTGTGTTTCCCCCTGCGGTCCAGTATTAATGAGTGAAGGTCAGCATGTCTGTTCTCTCTGCGTTGTTGTGTCAGCGGAGACCTGTGCTGCAGACACCGCTGCTCTTGCTGGCCTTTAGCTGGGCTCCTCCAAACAACCAGACAATGCAGGGCAGCGACGGCTGGCCGATCCACACGCAATACGTTGTTGTCCGACATCCACACCGCGAGGTGGTTGGGAGTAGGATGTAGGAAGAGCGTTCTGTGGTATTGTTATGGTGTTCATGGCGGTATTAAAGTTTAACGTACAGGACAAGGGACAGAGTGTTTGGGATTGTTTACCTGAGGAGGAGCAAGGTGTTGGGTGAACTCCTAACTGTAATGAGACACGCTGTTAAGAAACCACACAGCACAGTATGTCCATCTCCATGACCAGAGGTCTGCAAATAGGAGGACTTTGTGTGTGTGTGTGTGTGCGTGTGTGTGTGTGTGTGTGTGTGTGTACTCTGTGGGGGAGTCGCCGGTAGCCTCCTTTCGATTCTGTCCATCTGGTGTTCCAGCTAGCTGTGCAAGTCAGCACTTTACCGTATGCATGCACACACACACACACACACACACACGCAAACATGCACACACACACACACACACACACACACACACACACACACGCACACATGCAAACATGCACACACACACACGCAAACACACACACACACACACGCAAACATGCACACACACACACACACACACACGCAAACATGCACACACACGCGCACAAACAGGCATTCACACCTCATGTACTCGTCATAATTTAATTGTTTTCATCTTGTAAAAACATTCCATTAAAAATAGCTTTTTTTCTGATAAGATGGTCTCCCTTTGCATCCCAAACCCTGTCACCACACACACACACACACACACACACACACACACACACACCTGGGGACAAGTGGGGCTTCAAACACGAGCGTGTCAGCTGCCACATGTTCAGCAATCAAATGCTTCACATACAGAAAATGACGTGTGATTTGTCACGGCAGAGCTGGTAGCCGGGTGTTGTCGCATCTGCTACGAGCTCTGTTCATCTTCAACAGTCATCTCCATTTATCTGACTGTGTGGGTTGAAGCTCAACGAGTGCCTTGCCTTAACTCGTGTACATTAACTTGAGGAGGAAAAACTTCCACAGGACTGTGGAACTTTGTGAACAAGAATAAAAGAACGGATTTTATGTACAGGAGTATTCAAAGTTAATCAGCAAATTGCACTACGGTAAGAAAACTGCGTGGCTCGGTCGTTACTTGAGCCCCAACTGTGCAAAACCATGCTTTTTCTCTAAGACGAATGAGACTCCTGTCTCCTAGTTCTAACAGAAAGCTTACCTAGTGTTGCCTTTTACAAAATATCATGCTTACATCAACATGAATTAAATCAAATGATTATTAGCTGACTTTTAACAAACTACCATTAATTAACTTAAATGAAATCACTTATTTATCTACATTTTCATAAACTATTACACAAAATGCAGGCTGTGCTTATGTATTGAACTGAAACATACATAAACGTAACTTGGCTCCCACACTGACTATCTATGACCATCTCCAATCATCTCTGATCATCTCTGATAATCTCTAAGCATCATTCATCAGTAACCATCGCTGATCATCTCTCATCATCTCTCATCATCTCCGTTCATCTCCGTTAATCTCTGATCACCACTGATCAACTCCGATCATCTCTGTGCATCTCTGAGTGTCTCTGACCATCTCCGATCATCTGTCTTTGATCATTTCCGATCAGCTCTAATCATTTGTGATCCAGAACTGACTGATCTTCTCCAATCATCTCTGATGAGACTCCCTGACTCGCCATATGTGGTGTACATCAGGTCAGCTTCCATCCAGGAAATATAGATAGAAGACAGACACTAAACACACTATTATACCATAGTGCAGTGGTGTACTGGCCATCGGGCAGACCTGGACAAATCCCTGTGGGCCGCCGCATCCGTGGGCCGGAGGACCATCAATAAAATGCTTTTAAGTGGCCCTGTGTGTCTTTACTGGCTCTCTCTGTGTTCCTGTCATTCGTGATGCTCTATGCATGTACATGCTCACTGGCCAATCACAACAAGTTAACGTTCTGTAATTATACACAAGTAGCGCGCAGCAATAAGATGGGCAAAGAAAGCCATGGACAAGAAAATATAAAAAAAGTAAAGGTGGGGCCGAAAAACTTAGAGAAAATAGGGAGCAGGCACACTGTTTGGGCACCAGCCTCCTCAAGTGGCCAGCAACGCTATTCTCGTGGCCAGGGTCAGTAAACACACAGGGCTGCTTAAAACATTGTGTTCCGGCTCGCCCGTCCTCGCCTCCACGTCCGCCCCTCTCCCCTCCCGCTACGCGCCCTTCACGCTCCTCTGCGCGCCGCCGCGGACCGGGCATACGGCGTTCCGGCTCCCCTGAGTTCCCCCCGTCTACCTGGCTCTCACGTTCCCCGTCCCCTGCTGGCTCTGTCCTCTCGGCAGGCTCCTCCCACTCCTCTCACCTCTCTGACTCCGAGTCGGATCCCGACGTTAGCGGCGATGACGCTGCCACAGCACGGCTCTGCTCACCTGTGCGTCATTCCTAATCACCGCACCTGTCCCTTGTATGCAATCACCTTCCACCCGTACAAGAACCTGGTCGGCGCTCCACTAGTCGCCAGATCTTCCCATAACCTACGAGGAGTAACATATCGCCGTTAGCCTACTTTTTTGTGGCAACCCTGTTTTTGCCTTTGCTCGCACCCCTTCTCCTCCTTGTCTCTCCAGCATCCCGGACCCCCTCTGCAGTGCCCTTTTCTCTCTGCAACTAACTTTACGAAGTTGTTGTGCCAACCCCGTCGCAGTGCCTTTTTCTCTCTCCAACTCCTGTTTCTGTGAATTTGCCTTACCTGTGATCATTATCACTTCCCCTCCTTCTCCTCCTCGGCTCTCCAGCATTCCGGACCCCCGCTGCTGAGACGTGCTAACCTGCAGAGCCCTCACCCTGCTTCACCTACAACCCTCTACAGCTCCCGCGAGCACCTTGACATTACTTTGTGCCATATTTTTGTGGCAACCACTTTGTGTTTCTTTATTAAACCGCCCCCTCTGGGCTTGAACCTGAACTTATGCCTCCTCCATTGCTGTGCGCCTGGGTCTTCCCCCCACACTCCTAACACATTGTAGCATTTTTGGAGGGGTCCACCGGCTAAACATTGTAGCCACAACAAGCCAATTTTATTTGGCTTGTTTTAAAAAATTTGTAAAATACCTCAACGTCTATGTATTATGTGGTCCATGTTATGTTTTTATTTGGGGAAATCATCATTGTATTTATTTTAGGACATCTTTTAATTTGTTTTCAGTATGAAAGAATAGAAGAATTTGTGCTGTTCTTTTCTCTGAAAGATAATAAAAGAACTGACGATAACAATATCTGTATTTGTGTTAGGAAATGGTTGCAATAACTACTGTAGAAATAAAGTAGAATAATAATTTACATATGTAGGACGCCGAACCCCCCAGCCCCCCTCCAGCCCTGCAACCCCCCCCACCCCCCACCCCCGGTCCGGTCCAGGGCCAAAGTTCTTTCCCAGTACACCCCTGCCGCAGTGTAAAGATAGAATATTATCCTAACATATCGAAAGTATAGGGAGCCATTTTGTTTTTAAGGACAATATAGGAAGCAGAGCTACTTTTGGTGCAGATCACGTCGGCCAGTCTATTTCAAATAATCTTGTTGTGTCCCTGTTGTTTAATGTGTTGTCTTGTGCGCCTTTTTGTTAAATAGTTTAATCAAATTGTGGGGGGAAAGATTGCGAGGGACTTTGGACGGCGTCGATCATTACGTTACAGCAGCTTCTCCTATGGATGTGGGCTGTGCAGGAAACAACAACTGATAAGCCTCTCATGTACAGATAATCGATACGTCGGTCACACCCCGCCGGCTTTTATTATCTGCGGTGCAGATTCCCAGCTTCTCACTAAATATACAGCTGATCAATACATTGCAACGGAGACCATAATCGATCATATTTTAAAACGGAAAGACGCATCGCCCCTGCTTTAATGCGCCCGCTCAATATTTTATCCCTGACTGTGCTGACGGCTGTTGGTGTGGAACAACACTCTCTCCTTCCTTTTGGAAAATGTACACAAGGAAAGCAACACACACACCACACACCAACACACACACACACAACACACACAACACTACTAACTGTAGTCTCAGTTCATAACGTTCAAGCGCATTACTTTTGCAACCTGCATCTGTACCTGGTCCACCTCCAAATCTATCACTACCGTACCGTACTCAGCCTTCATGTGAAGAAAATCATTGAAATGTCTCACTTCTCTCTCTCTCTCTCTCTAACCCCCCCTCTCTCTCTCTCTCACCCCCCTCTCTCTCTCTTTCCTCTCTCTTCTCTGTCCTCTCTCTCTCTCTCTGTCCTCTCTCTCTCTCTCTCTCTCTGTCTCTCTCTTCTCTCTCCCTCTCTCTCTCTCCCCCTTCTCTCTCTCTCCTCTCTCCCTCTCTCTCTCTGCTCTCTCCCTCCCTCTCTCTCTCTCTCTCTCTCTCTTCTCTCTCTCCTCTCTCTCTCTCTCTCTCTCTCTCTCTCTCTCTCTCTCTCTCTAGGTGCTGGAGGCTGGTCACCTTTGAACTCTGACAGGTACCAGTGGCTGGAGGTGGACCTCGGGGGGCGGACCCAAATCACGGCGGTGGCCACGCAGGGTCGCTACGGCAGCTCTGATTTGGCTTGACGTCCTACCTGCTGATGTTCAGTGACACGGGGAACAACTGGAAAGCAGTACAGACAGGAGGACAGCATCGGGGTGAGCATCTTCAGATATGACTTGGCAGGATGCATAAGTGATGGGAGCTTTTGCTTTTAAGATTCCTTCAACGGTTCTTCACTTCATTGCTTTTCTTACTTTGTGTTTTATAATGGCACTCCCTGCGGCACGACTTCAATTCCACCTCCGAGTCATTTTGACAAAGGACAAAGTCCACCAGAAACGGAAATAGAAATTTCCCCCCTTATATTTTCAATAACGTATGCAAAAAAAATAAAAAATAAAAATACATTGGTCTTCCAAAACTAATAAAAACACTTTCAACTTAGAATCTGCTCAATGCTTGTCCTCGACCGTCACATGACCGTGGAAACAGACGGACAAACAGCCGGCTAGCGTGTTTCACTACTCTGACGGCCATCCGACCAAATCACACAGGATCACACTTTGTGTTCCTTTCATAGTTTGCTCATATGAGCTCAATGTACTGGCGTTCTACATTCGTCAGTCCTCGAGGGTACCAATCCGTTTGCAATTTTTATTTATTTCATTCAACAGAAGCGCGTTGTGAGATTTTAACTGCAATAAGGCTGGCGGGTGGCGGTGTTATTACCCTCCGTCCGTGCCATTTGTTTTTTGTTGAATATACTGTAAAGCACCCTCTCCAAGTACAGTATGGGTGTGATGCCATGGGGGAGGGCTGCTCTATGAGGATGTGGTCCAGCCAGCCACTGGGGGAGAGGAGGGGGGGGGGGGGGCTTTAAGGTTTGTATTAATAATGCATAGAGCCGCCCCCCCCACCCCCCGTGGCAGGTGGGCCTGGGCCTGTGCTGCTGACTGCTCCCCGCCAACCCCCCAGCATCTGCCAAAACACATTAGCCTTCACCATCATGAACGTGGACAGAGCGAGGGAAGGAGAGAGAGAGAGAGAGAGAGAGAGAGAGAGAGAGAGAGAGAGAGAGAGAGAGAGAGAGAGAGAGAGAGAGAGAGAGAGAGAGAGAGAGAGCATGGTGTAGTATTATCTATAGTGCAACACATAGCGGAAAAAAACTCCCACTCAATCCATTCCTCAGCTTGGAGAGGAATGGATTGAGTGAAATGAAGACATTTCCTCAGCTTGGAGAATGAAGACATTTCCTCGACTTGGAGAATGAAGACATTTCCTCGGCTTGGAGGATGAAGACATATCCTCGGCGTTGCCATTGTGCCACAGCCTCTCCCCACAGGGGCGATGGGGAGAGATAGAAGCCGGGCAGGGGGGACATAATTGGGGGACATGCCACCTCTGGTTATGAGTTACGACCCAACGCCACCGCCGTCGCTGCCACGCGGACCCCTGCAGGGGAGCATAGGGGTCCAAAGCCTTGTCTTTTTATTCCTCCGACAAGCTGGATATCAAAATCCCCCCACCCACGCCCTCTGAAAATAACCTGGCACACTTTAAGGGGTTTCTGATCAGAGGCAGGTGGGATTGCAGGTGTCGATGTCTAACCTACCGGAGAACATCGTCTTTGAGAACGCCGGCGCTCCACAGGCGATGTGTGCCCATTAAGGATACATGGGGTCATGCACTGTATAAGCACGGTACTCATGTCATCTAATGGCCTGGAAGTGTGCTCTCTCTCTCTCTCTCTCTCTCTCTCTCTCCCTCTGCTCTGCATCGCTTGT
>PIJE02000089.1:190000-225000 GCA_002895965.2 Coryphaenoides rupestris
ATATCAACAGCACACTGCCACTCATGCATTAACATGGCGTGAGTGTAACGGCGACATTAACATGTTAGAGGAGTGAGTGTAACAACTACATTAACATGTTAGAGGAGTGAGTGTAACAACTACATTAACGTGTTAGAGGAGTGAGTGTAACAACTACATTAACGTGTTAGAGGAGTGAGTGTAACAACTACATTAACATGTTAGAGGAGTGAGTGTAACAACTACATTAACGTGTTAGAGGAGTGAGTGTAACAACTACATTAACATGTTAGAGGAGTGAGTGTAACAACTACATTAACGTGTTAGAGGAGTGAGTGTAACAACTACATTAACGTGTTAGAGGAGTGAGTGTAACAACTACATTAACGTGTTAGAGGAGTGAGTGTAACAACTACATTAACGTGTTAGAGGAGTGAGTGTAACAACTACATTAACGTGTTAGAGGAGTGAGTGTAACAACTACATTAACATGTTAGAGGAGTGAGTGTAACAACTACATTAACGTGTTAGAGGAGTGAGTGTAACAACTACATTAACGTGTTAGAGGAGTGAGTGTAACAACTACATTAACGTGTTAGAGGAGTGAGTGTAACAACTACATTAACATGTTAGAGGAGTGAGTGTAACAACTACATTAACATGTTAGAGGAGTGAGTGTAACAACTACATTAACATGGAGGAGTGTAAGAGATACGTTAACATGGAGGTGTGTAACAGCTACATTAACATTGATGAGTGTGACAGCCACATTAACATGTGTGTGTGACAGTTACATTATCATGGATGAGTGTGTAGCTATTACACTCATCCATGTACTCAATGGAAATGATAGAAGTCATTACACACACACACACACACACACACACGCGCACACACACACCACACACACACACACACACACACACAGGTAGGCTGTCAAGTGTGTGTTCAGTTAATACAAGCTACTGTCTAAAAACGTTGCGTGGTTTCGTGTGAAGTCCAAGGAGCAGCAGATTGCGCGGCGCTCGTGGCGGCCGTGACCCATGCAAATGGAGCCTTTTTTCACCGCAACTCTCCCATCTGGCTCTTTCTCCCTGTCCCACGAGCTGTGCTGCTAATGATTAACCAAGTGTGTGTACACATGAATACATAATGCTTTGAAATGTGGCATCAAGTCGCGCATGTGGAAATGTGATGAGAGTTGGAAAAAAATAAGCCGAGGATGTAACACTGGAAACTTCTCAGGCAGGGGGAGAAATAAAGTTGTGTTTATGTTTGGTGTCTTGGCTGTCAAATCAGTACCTGGTACCATACCATCGGGCCTAATTTAATCACACATATATTTAAAATGCCAATATATACAAACAGTGTGACTGATAGCCTTCTGTCACCTGAGAATTGCAGCTAACCAAACCATCCATCACCTGATGACAAAAACGCACTTGAACCCTTTCAGTCTGGGTTTAGGTCTTTCTATTCCCCTGAAACTGCAGTGACCATCGTGGTAAACAATGTGCTCCCTACCATGGACAGCTCCCTGGCTGCTGCTGCTCGACCACAGCACCACATGCTTCCACACAAGTGAGCATCACAGTTTCTTGATCGTCTTGAGCACTATGCCGGCTCTTCTCTAGCGGTCACGGAGCAGCACTTTCTTACCTGCAGGATCTTATTGTTCCCTATTGTTCCCTCTCGGCCTATCCGGTGTTCAGGAGCTGGCCTTCTATCAATTCCAAAAGTTCCAATTCCAAAAAAGAAGGAGCAAGGCAACGAAACAGGGCATTTTCTTCAAGCGCCTTATTTGTGGAACAGTCTGCCACCTGTAATCAGGAAAACGGACTGAATTTCTAATCCAACCGTCCGCTCTCATCACAGCTAAATCAACCTGTTGTCAGCACTAGTCTATCCTTGCTGCCGATAGATATTAAGTTAGACCAGGGGTGTCAAACATGCGGCCCGGGGACTGGATGCGGCCGGCAAGTTGATCCAATCCGGCCTGGGAGGCAATGTGTTCAAATGTATTGACTTCTTCTTAATTTATAATCACAAAAACATCTGTTTTACTTCCTACAAATAACCACTAAGCTGCAAGAGTTTCACATGAGTTTCTGGGAGCTCAGGGACCTAAAATGGAGTCAAGACCTCATTTCACTGGTTTTATTAAGGTAATGAGACATTTTAAAGCTGTATCGCGCACGGTCAGAGAGGGCATCTTCAATCATATCAAAAGTGTTGAGTCAGTCCGGCCCCCAGTAAAAAAAACATTTGGTCTGTGATGGCCCTCAACCTCAAATGAGTTTGACACCCCTGGTTTAGAGGTTCCTACGTGTTCCTTGTCCACCCTGCCCCATCCAACCATAATGCTGGATCTATTTAGTGTGCTGCTGTGATCCTGACAGGATACCTGGCCTCCCCACCTGACGGCTCTCAGCTTGCTCACCAGCCAGCACCTCATCACCATGGACAATACTAATATTCCATTCTTTAAATTGTACTCGTTTTTTGTAATGTAAATGATGGGACCCGTTGCCCTCCGAACCATCCCTGGAAGTCACTCTGTGTTTCTTCTCAAGGTTTCATCCTTGATAATTAAGGGAGGTATTGCTTGCCCCTTGCCTGGGAAGCATGGAATGAACGTCCCCACCACGATCAAGGGAAAATAAATATGTTCCACACAATGATTGGCCATCTGTTGGACGATGATCACGATAATCAAATCCGATATTTCCTCCATTATATATTCAGTGTGTTTTTTTTCTCTCCCCTTCCTTCCTTCCTCTTCCTCCCCGGGCCCCCCAGTCGTTTCCAGGTAACACTAATGCTGACAGCGTGGTGCAGCACTCCCTGCAGCAGCCCGTCCTGGCTCGCTACCTCCGCCTGGTCCCCCTGGAGTGGAACCCCAGCGGACGCATCGGGCTCCGGCTGGAGACGTATGGCTGTCCGTACGGTGAGCCCCCCCCCGCCCGGGTTTACCTGTGCATGTCTCACAGCGTAGCATAGCATGATAGCATCACTCCCCCCTCTCTCGCTCTCGCTCTCTTTCTGGCTCAGTGTTTAAGAGCCGGGGGAAAAGAGAGATTTAAAAGCAAACACTTCAACATAGAGGAATGCATGCGCGTGGAAATATTCTGTCTTTACTAATGACTACCAGCACCTTGTTAGACCTTTTTCTTGCTGCAACATTGTTTAACGCATATTTGCATTGTTTATATAATAGTCAACATATTTTGGCCTCCATTAATTATGTTTACGTCTTCATATAAAACACACCAATCACAGATGCACACTATTTCACGCAGAGAGACATATTGTGGGAAAACACAGAGCGCTGTCTGCACTTTTTTCTTTTCTCTCCGCTTGTTCGGCGTCATCGTTTCCAAGTAATACTTAAATTGTTTGTTTCCGTCTCAAATCAACAGACAAAAACACTAACAACACTAACGTGAAGTGGCTTTGTTTGGGCTCTAATTGAGAGGGAGAGACGGCAGTCGTGGTGGCTAACCTATTTATTGTCCTCCAAAAGGTTCAACATAAAAATCACCCAAGGCATTAACAGGTCACTTAAATATTCTCTCAGGTCGGTTTTCCCAGGTTTACGGAGTCGGTCTCACGTCAACCGCTGTATCTCTGTCGGTACCCAGCATCTCACTGCGAGGAGAGCAAACACATGTCAATATATGCATTCCAAATCATGCTCTTCCCCGACAGATGCGTCAATCCAAGGAATTTGCCGGTACGCCCCCTCCTGTTTCACAAGCCAATGCTAAACCACGCCCCCCTTCATACCACATATCCCCACCGCCCGACTGTGGCCGCGTTCCCGGCCAACAGCCAACTCCGTGACCAGGTCCATGACGTACTGAATTTTGTTTTTGCTAGTGCTTGGACCTTCCTCCCAGTTTTCCTTAATAAGGTCCAACACCCATCTCGGTAACTCGCTAATCTCCCAAACAGTAACTCAAATGGGGAAAACCCTGTGGAGGCCTGAGGTACCTCCTGCACTGCGAATAATAGAGGGTTGAGCCATTTCTCCCAATTTCGACGATCGGTTTGTGGATGGTACAAGCTGGTGCGAATTGATGTGATCCCCAATAACCGGTACAGTTTGCGGAGGGTGTGTGACATAAACGAGGTGCCTTGATCCGGGTACCGAGTTGCATAATCTGCCTATTTTTGCGCTTTTGCTCCAGGCGGAATCTCCCACCGGGGGAAACTAGAGCCAGTAAAAACCCCACGGGAGGCTCCGCCGGGTCCTTCCCCCCTGGACGACCTTGGATCACTGGCGAGCACGGCACACATTCCGCATGTCCCTGTCGGTCATGACTGCGCATCCCCCTGCCCTGTGACTAACCTATTAAAGCCCAGCCAATCAGTACCTAATAAAAGGGGACTAACCGCAGCCCTCACGTTATGTTTTTTCCCGTAATGTCGGATTTATAAGGTCACGGTCGGATAGTTGTGCACATCCCCATAAATACAACTAACCCTCACCCATGACACTTCATCCTCGTGGGGCCCCTGGGACCGAGATTGGATCGGTAATCCCCGGGAGCGTTGGTGCAAAGTCGTGGGAGATAGGCATGGGAAGGTGCCCTACTGCCTTCAGGCAGCTCCAGGTCCCCATCGGAAATGAGGAGTGGGCCCCCTGCCACTCTCCCCCTGGGCCCACGGTGGGAGCGCCTTGTTCACCTCGTGATCGCTCCTTCGAGGGAAGCAGGCCCGTGGCAAGTCACCCACTCGGCTGTTGACGGGGGCTTGGCCCAGAGGAAGCCCTCCCGGACCACCTCCTCCACCACCCGCTGGGCACTCCTCTATCACGGGAGCAGCCACCGGCCCGTGCCGTCCAGCAGTTGGCGGGCCAGGGAAAAGGGCCGCGTGCCGTCCTCCCACCGGATCCCCTGGAAGCATCGCCTGTGTGAGGTCCAGCCTGTCCACCAGGGTTTGGCGAAACTCTGTGTAGGATAAGCGGGCTGCCGCCGGTAAGCCATGCGCGGTGGAGAGCCCGTCCCCCGTCAGCGGTGGAAGGAGGCGCAGGGCCCACTCAGCATGCAGCTGCCCACACGCCTCTGCCATGCTCTTGAACACCTGCCACTCCGCCCCCCCCCCGTTTAACAAGCCGACGCTAAACCACGCCCCCTTCATACCACAATGGAATATAATTTTCTGATGCTTAATGCACACCTTGATAACTCTTAATTAGCTCAGAAATCATCACTTAAATTTGATGCAATACAATTTCACTGATCAAATCTGTACATGCCATGATGAACTATGACGTGTGACTCGGCAGAGAGACGTCTCCTGGCAACGTATATGGATGCCTTGGGTCCTCCACCATCTGCTTGCTATGGTAATGGTTGGTCACACTACTTAATGGATGAAAATCTCTCTCAACTCTCATACTTATATGGTCTGATTCTGGGTCAAACACGTTAAGGAGAAGTGACTTCGAACTGAATGTGTCACGTATTTTCCCCATAAGCCATCCATTTAGTTTCAAGTTGTTTCAATAACTATTTAATAATTAAATGTCCGCCCACACCTCAATTAATTCAGACTTTAATGTAGTCAACAGGAGTGATGGCGGCTGCGGTGACAAAATAACACACACACACACACACACACACACACACACACACACACACACACACACACACACACACACACACACACACACAAAAACACAGACCACAGGTTTAAACTCTAGAGGTCAAAGTTCAAGTTTTATTCCTGAGAGCCAAAACAACAAGGCAGCAGTTGTGTGTATTAGTAACAGATTGCAGGTTCACTTGACGGTCTCCATCTCACACTCACTGAGAGTGCCAAGGAAAGGCAACAAATGATCTGCCTTCATCATTTATTTTGTGTTGTCCTGAAGCCACTAATGCTCTGATACTGATAATTGCTCCATCAGATATCACAACGAGTAACCTGCCCTGTTACCTGACTTCTGGTACATGTGAAAACATCTGTTCTATTCCCATTGATGAAAAACTTAATTTCAATGAATTAATTAATTTCATTAAATGAGTTCAGCAGCTGGAATATCTTGGAGGACTGTACATGTTTTGTGTCGCTAAAGGTTAGGAAACTATCAGCTAGGTGTGTGTGTGGGTTTTTGCATGCGTGCATGTGCGTGAAAGTGTGTGTTTGTGTGTGTGCACGTGCGTGAACATGTGTGTGTTTGTGCATGTGCGTGTGTGTGTGTGTGTTTGTGCGTGCGCGCATGTGTGTGTGTGTGTGTGTGTGTGTGTGTGTGTGTGTATGCCTGTGTGTGTGTGTGTGTTTGTGTGTACGTGTGTGTGTGTGTGTGTGTTTGTGTGTGTTTGTGTGTACGTGTGTGTGTGCGTGCGTGCATGCGTGCGTGCATGTGTGTTTGTTTGGAGCATTCGGCTCATTAAAGTCCATTCAATTCAAAGAATGTCTGTTCTGGCAGGAGAGGAAATTGGGACTGGCCTGAGCTGAACTGCTTTTCAGAACATTATAGAATTTAAACGCTGATGGCTTCTCGGCCCGGCAAACACAAGTCTGTGTTGATTCTGTGGCAGTGGGGGAAAGTATTTGGTCCAGGTACAAAAACAGGAATAGGCCTGATCTGTGTCAGAGTGTGAGCTGATGAAGGGCTGGAGGGGTGTGTGTGTGTGTGTGTGCCTGTTGAATTTTTTTTTTCAGCATATTTGAAACCATGAATACTATTTCAGTGTTAATGACGGCTGGTATTTCCTAATCGTTCCCCAGCAGTGATGCCGCCTCCTCATTATCTTGGTTAGTTAAGAACATATTAGGAATATATTAGGAAGAAATCGGAGATTAGTAAGAGAATTAAGACTAAGATTTGACAAGCTTAAATTATTTAGTGGATTGAGCGGATGCCGGGGGATGTTAACGCCTTAAAGGATAACTTTGCAGATCTTCAACCTTATCTCTTATCTCTCGCCGCATTAGGGACAAAAACGCCTTCAGTTGTTGACAACGCTCTCTGTGTCTCTGGGGTGCAGCTCAGCACAGACGCTAAATGTTAGGCAGACGGAGTTAATGACAGAGCCCAAACTTTTCAGGGCTACGGCACACTACGAACCCCAAGCAGCAATGCAAGGCACACCAACTTAATGTTGTAGGGCATGCTGTTGATCAATGCCACACACACACACACACACACATTATTACCAGGATATTACAGGTTATTATCATTTCCCCATTATTCCACACAAACAATACAGCCAAATAAAAGATCCATTGAAATGGAGCAACAATTTACATTACATGGCACCATGAATCAATAATATATCAAATCATAAATAATACTAATAACCTCGTCAGAATTATATATTAAGTCCCACATTAAGTCCTATTCCTGCCTCAAGGCATACCACGGGTTGGGAACCACCCGTTTAAATGACTAACCAGGCTACGGTTTGTGCTGGCGTTTCAGCATCTGACGTGGTGGGGTTCGACGGCGGCAGCGGCCTCCTGTACCGCTGGAGCCCCGGGCCGAGGCCCAGAGCCCGGGAGAGCATCTCCCTGAAGTTCAAAACCCTGAGGAACTCCGGGACGCTGCTGCACGCCCAGGGCCCCGCGGAGCACAGCCTGGCCCTGCAGCTGGAGAGGGGGAAGCTACGACTGCTGCTCAGACAAGGTACGCCACCTGCACCGCACACTCGCATCTGTTCACAGTCTACTGGGTTTACTTAATAATTTGTTTATGTGTGATGATGGTGGTGGTAAATGGATGCATTTATAAATCGCTTTTATCCAAAGCGCTTTATAGTTGCCTGACATTCACCCATTCATACACCGGCGGCGGTGTCAACCATGCAAGGTAACAACCAACACGTCAGGAGCAGTTAGGGTTAGGTGGTGTCTTGCTCAGGGACACCTCGACACTTATCTAGGCAGAACTAGCAACTTTCCTGTACTCTTACCTCCTGAGCTACTGCCGTCCTGCATTTGGTGAGGATCCAAATGCAGGACAGCGAGGCATGGGTGGCGATCAAAAAAGCTATCCGTTTAATGTATCTAGTACAGGTAGCACAGGGAAACGACGTGAAGAGAGCTCTTCACACTAAAACTGACACGTAACAGAAAAGATAACAATGATCTGACCAGGATTGGTGGAGTACCAGACTAACAAAGCCTGCACATGGGCGGGTGAGTACAGACAAGACACAGCTGGGGCAGACCGGACACATGGTACACATAGAACACAAATAACTAGACAGGCAACACAATGCAATACATGGATTTGCATTTAACAGACATAGCGCTTTTATCTAAAGCACTTTACAGTTGCCTCACATTCACCCATTCATACACCGACGGTGGTCAACCATGCAAGGTAACAACCAACACGTCAGGAGCAGTTAGGGTTAGGTGGTGTCTTGCTCAGGGACACCTCAACACTTAGCTAGACGGAGCCCGGGGATCGAACCAGCAATCCTCTGGTTGCCAGAGGGTTGCTGAGGGTCTACCCCCATAAAAAATCAGAACTAGACAATGAACCATGAAGGCAAAACATCCCAACCATGACATGATATATTTAACCAACTCGAAAGGATTTGCCTCTCTCAAGGTTGAGCTTTGCTTGTGTTTCTTTTGTTTTTATTTCTTCATTTATTTATTTATTTTAATTATTGATTTCATACTAGCATGATGCATAATTAACTCACATTGGTTATTGAATGCGTTTTGAAAATGTTTTTTGTTCTTTTGTTTGGGTTATTTTTGTCTCAAATATGGGATTGTACCATGCTGGTGACATGGTGTCAGATTTGTGTCAATCAGTTGTTGGTGTTTTGCAGTTTGTTTTGACAGCGCGTGTCATGGTAAGAGCTGTGTCGTTGCCCGCACTTGGACTTGGTCCAAGCGCAAGTTTGTTTTGTGATTCTTCAGACTTGGCTGGGTGGCTCAACCCTGTAAGTCACGCTTTGCAGTGACTCTGGTTCCAGTCCAGCCTGCGGCCATTTTTTTGCATGATTTACCCTCTCACCTCGCTCAACCCACTCTCCTGTCCATCTTCACTGTCCAGACACACAAATGCCCACAGCTATAAATCGACCGCTGTTGGTTTCTGTTTAGTACAATATTTGATTGATATGATACAAACATACTGCAGGACATGCCATACATTACATAAATCACACAATATCTGACAATAAAGTACCGTTGCTAATCCTCAATTTGGTGTTCCCTGTTGTAGAACCATATGCATATATTACACACGTAATATATAACTATATCTGAACCGTGGCCATCCATCCATTCAAGGGCTAAAACTTGCGAGAGCTAGACTCCCGTGTGCTACTAAGGGTCGACAGCTAAGGGGCTCTGCTTGGCGTCTGGCCGCTTAGCTGTGATATAAAAAAGTGTCTGCCAAATGCCCTAAATGTAAATAATAACCATATACCATGGCCTGGTCAGTATATACCAATAATAATAGATTAGATAGAGAGAAATTTGACATTTCGTAGTACTTCTCAATATTATCTTTCACTATTACCTTGCTACATTACCTTATATCATCATGTGCAATATTCGTAATATCATGTGCAATACTACTTCTCAATATTACCTTGCAATATTACCTAGCAATATTACCTTTCATCATTCCTCTCATTACTACTTCTCTGTTTTGTTTACTAAATATCTTACCGATATTTTTCTTTATCTTTTAGGCTTATTCACTATCCATCCATCCATCCATCCATCCATTTTCGTCCGCTTATCCGGGGCCGGGTCGCGGTGGCAGCCGGCTAAGCAGGGCCCCCCAGGCTTCCTTCTCCCCAGCCACACTCTCTAGTTCCTCCTGGGGGGTCCCGAGGCGTTCCCAGGCCAGACGAGATATATAATCCTTCCAGCGGGTTCTGGGTCTGCCCCGGGGTCTCCTCCAAGTTGGACGTGCCCGGAAAACCTCTAAAGGGAGGTGCCCGGGGGGCATCCTAACCAGATGCCCAAACCACCTCAGCTGACTCCTTTCGATGCGGAGGAGCAGCGGCTCTACTCCGAGCTCCCTCCGGATGTCTGAGCTCCTCACCCTATCTCTAAGGCTGAGCCCAGCCACCCTGCGGAGGAAACTCATTTCGGCCGCTTGTATCCGCAATCTCATTCTTTCGGTCACTACCCAAAGGCTTGTGACCAATGAGGTGAGGGTTGGAACGTAGATGGACCTGTAAATCAGGGTCTGTCCTCTTCTACGCACATGACGTATGGACCGAATGGCACGTATCAACGGCCCCGGGTACCCCATACTACCCGTAGTACCCCCCACAGGATTCCCCGGGGGACACGGTCATAGGCCTTCTCCAAGTCCACAAAGCACATGTAGACTGGATGGGCAAACTCCCATGCCCCCCCCAACAACCCTGCGAGGGTAAAGAGCTGGTCCACTGTTCCACGGCCAGGACGGAATCTGCATTGAGCTTCCTGAAGCTGAGATTCGACAATCGCCGGAGCCTCCTTCCAGCACCCTGGAATAAACTTTCCCGGGGAGGCTGAGCAGTGTGATGCCCCGATAGTTGGAGCACACCCTCCGGTCCCCTTTTTTGAAAATGGGGACCACCACCCCGGTCTGCCATTCCACAGGTACTGTCCCCGACCTCCACGCTACATTGACTAGGCGTGTCAGCCACGACAGCCCGACAATGTCCAGAGCCTTCAGCATCTCAGGGCGAATCTCATCCACACCTGGCGCCTTGCCACTGAAGAGCTTTCTGACTACTTCAGTGACCTCTACCAAGGATATGGGTGAGGCTTCCCCCGAGTCTTCATTCCTCAAAGTGTTCTTTCCACCGCCCGACAATATCCTCAGTCTGGGTCAGCAGTTCTCCTCCCCGACTGAGCACAGCCTGAGCCAAGCCCTGCTTTCCCTTCCTGAGTCGCCGGACAGTTTGCCAGAACTTCCTTGAGGCCAACCGAAAGTCCTGCTCCATGGCCTCCCCGAACTCCTCCCACACCCGGGTTTTTGCTTCAGTGACCGCTGAAGCCGTGGTCCTTTTGGCCTCGTCTGCTGTTTCAGGAGACCCCTGGGCCAACAAGGCCCGAAAGGCCTCCTTCTTCAGCCTGACTGGCTTCCTTCACCGCTGGTGTCCACCAATGGGTTCTTGGGTTGCCGCCACGACAGGCACCGATAGCCTTTTGACCACAGCTCCGAGCTGCAGCCTCTACAATGGAGGCTCTGAACATGGCCCACTCAGATTCCATGTCCCCAACCTCCCCCGGGATGCATGAGAAGTTCTTCCGGAGGTGGGAGTTAAAGACCTTACGGACAGGCTTCCACCAGACGTTCCCAGTTCACCCCTCACTACGCGTTTGGGTTTACCAGGTCTGTCTGGCAGCCTCCCGTGCCATCTGATCCAACTCACCACCAGGTGGTGATCAGTTGACAGCTCTGCTCCTCTCTTCACCCGAGTGTCCAGAAACATGCGATCTGCTGATACGATTACAAAGTCGATCAGCGTCCTTTGGCCTAAGGTGGTTCCGGTACCAGGTACACTTGTGGACCAACCCTATGTTCGAACATGGTGTTTGTTTATGGCCAGTCCATGGCTAGCACAGAAGTCCAATAACAAAACATCAATCTGGTTCAGATCGGGCAGGCCGTTCATCCCAATCACTACCTCTGCAGGTTTCTCCATCATTGCCCACGTGGTGCGTTGAAGTCCCCCAGTAGAACTATGGAGTCCCCGGATGGAACCCTTTCCAGGACGCCACCCAAGGACTCCAAGAAAGGCCGGATACTCTGTTTGGTGCATAGGCACACACAACAGTCAGAGCCTTCCACCCAGTGACTTGCAGTCGCATGGAGGCGACCCTCTCGTTCACCGGAGAGAACTCCAACACAGCGGCGCTCAGCCGGGGACTTGTGAGTATCCCCACACCCGCCTGGTGCCTCACACCCTGGGCAACTCCGGAAAAGGAGAGGGTCCAGCCCCTCTCCAGGAGTTTGGTTCCAGAACTGGTGCTGTGCGTGGAGGTGAGCCAACCATATCTAGTTGGTACCGCTCCACCTCCCACACTAGCTCTGACCCCGATTTTGCCTACCGCCCGGTATACAATGCACCCGACCCCAATGACTCTCCATGCAGGTGGTGAGCCCACAGGGATTATTCACGTATACAATGTGTTATTCTATTTTTGTATTCATATGTTGTTGGTATTTCTGAGCCAACCTCTGGCAAAAATAATTTCCTTTGGGATGAATAAAGTTCTATTTTATCTTATCTTATCTTATGAGTCTCTGTGGCCGTCCTATCTGATTACACACGATATTCACATCCGATTCATAACAACAACGCTGATCAAGAAAGAGAAACGTATAAGTGTTCTCTGTCTGATTAAAATGGCAAAAATTGCACTTCTAACAGAGTACCGAGAGAATAAGTTTCACCAGCGTGAGTAGTATGATATGACAGCTGCTGTTGACACAGCTGATAACACAAGTGTGAATTTGAATAATTTGGATACTCTTGGATAGTTTTGAAATGCTGCCAAACTTTAGAAGAATTTTTCTCCTGACATTTGGTAACCTATGAGACGACGTTGACGTAGAATGTGATGCACTGCTTCAATAAGACAATGTTTGATAGTGCTACTGCCATTATTACACGAAGGGGTTCTCAACAAACATGAGGGCGTTTATTGAAAGCAAAACGTTATGCAGCAAATTGGCACACAGAAGACAATTCCCCACCTCCACAAAAAAAAACTTTGTATAACTTCTAGGCCTAAGGCTTTTCATTCTAGAAGCCAAGCCGATTTTACTAACACAACGATTTGACCATCTAAGGTAATGATCGACTAAACTCTCATTTCCCATGCTTTCCTTAATAATTAAAGAAGACGATACAAACATTCTAGGTATATTTTGGTGGGATAGCAGTTTTTCTTTCTTCGTATGTCCGATCTTATGAAAAAAAAAAACAACAGTTACGAAAGATGTTCGGTTGGAAGATACTTGTGAGGCCGGGCCCTGGTTACAATGAATTGCACCAATTCAAAGACTCTTTTACGAGGAAGTGCTTGTGGAGCAGCCAGCAGTAACTAAAGGAG
The DNA here is from genome assembly GCA_002895965.2 of Coryphaenoides rupestris. Taxonomy (NCBI): domain Eukaryota; kingdom Metazoa; phylum Chordata; class Actinopteri; order Gadiformes; family Macrouridae; genus Coryphaenoides; species Coryphaenoides rupestris. Next base: position 203,024 of record PIJE02000089.1, read on the forward strand.
CTAATGCTCTGGCACAGACAAGGGGCCGGCCTGCTCCTGCGTCTCTGTCCACTTCTGCTGGTGATGGATGGGCCAGTCAGCCCAACATGTGTTAGGGCTGGACTCTGTGCAGCACAGTGGAGCAGCACGGCGACACATGATGCATGGCCTGCACAACACGGCACAGCAGAGCTCAGCACCGCTCCCAGCCAATAGCATCTTCCTATGCCTCTGTGTGTGTGTGTGTGTGTGTGTGTGTGTGTGTGTGTGTGTGTGTGTGTGTGTGTGTGTGGTGTGGTGTGTGTGTGTGTGTGTGTGTGTGGTGTGTGTGTGTGTGTTGTGGTTGTGTGTGTGTGTGTTGTGTGTGTGTGTGTGTATGTGTGTGTGTGTGTGCGTGCGTGCGTGCGTGTGTGTGCGTGCGCATGTTTGTGTCTGTGATACACATTTATCTGTGTAAGTACACGATCTTTAGGGAGTTTAAGACCATGTGTGTGTGTGTGTGTGTGTGTGTGTGTGTGTGTGTGTGTGTGTGTGTGAGTGTGTGCATCTGTGATACAAATATATTTTGTGCGAGTATACTATCTTAAGAGAGTTTAAGAGAGAATGTGTGTGTGTGTGTGTGTGTTTGTTTGTGTGTGTATGTGTGTGTGTATGTGTGTGTGTGTGTGTGTGTGTGCACAAGTGAGTGCAAGTGGGGGGGGGGGTTTGCATGCCTATTGTGTGTGTGTCTATTTGTGGTGCACATGTGTGTGGACACAGAGAGTGTGTGTGGTGCATGTGTGTGTGTGTGTGTGCGCGCGTGTGTGTGTGGTTATGTCTGTAATTGGGGTTAAAGCGAAGGTGCTACCCGCCTGTTATCAGTACCTTATGGTTAACCTCTCATCAGACGTCCCATCTGGCTGCTAACCATCTGCTCTCTCCCCACAAGTACCTCATCAAGTATACCTCCTCCTCACAGAGGAGCCGGCACGCACTTCAAGGAGCCTCCTCCATAATGAGACCTCCTATCTTCTCCCGACTTCAGCAACATTTCCACCCACAGGGCCGGATGCATATCTCCATCTTCAAAACAGATCGTATCCCTTGAAGAACGAAGCCAAACGGCGTCAGCGTGCGCAGAATACCATCTCGCTATCAGCAGTGTGTGACTCGGAGGAAGACATGTGAAGTGATGTGGTGCTAATAGCTACTATAGCGGTTATTATGCTGATGAGATCCCCCCCCCCGTGTCATATTCTTATCCGATGGAGCCATTAACGTTAATCTAGATGCATGTGTTAATGCACTGGACTCAAAGCAGGGAAAAAGGGGTCTGAATTCCTCAAGTGATCAGTATGTGCAGCATGGCGACCTGCACCAGGACCACCCGTCTGCAAACAGAGCTGGGCACTTCTATGCAATTTGATGCAATCAGGGCTGGAAAAAGGCATAATCACCTGTTGCCTTTATACCTCCGTGTCACTGCAGAAAAAAAAAGCGTCTCAAAGAGAGATGGTTTATCCCGTTAGCTGATAGCCTGTTCCCTCGAGTCAAGACGCGGGGGAATATTTTTTCACACTTGTTGACGTAGGAATTTAATACGCTGTGTTTAATATGAAACGCTCCCACTTCCTCATCTATTTGATTTATTTTTACTCTCTCTCCCTCCATCTCCCTCCCCCTCTCTCCCCCCCCCCCTCCCCCCCACCTTCTCCACTCAGATTGATCTTTCTTTACATGAATATCCCATTTCCGTGCCCCATTATATAAGATAGATAAGGTATACGTTACATTATGCTTCATAGTCCTTTGGACCACATTGCGTCCATTAAGGCCATGTCCAGACTGATCCTGCTGAATGTATAAAACGTGGCTTCCGTCCACTACTCATGTTTTCTGTCAATCCCCACTAAAATGAAAATTAAAATCAGGTGTCTGGTTTACACCACAATTACACAGGCATCATTTTCCTGGCATTATCCACTTTGAACCGCACACACTTGAAAGCTGCCTGGCGCAATCTCCCGGTTCTACTACCGTGGACCCCAAGGGAGCTTGCCCCAGTACAATCTCTTCAGTCTTGATCTGGTGGGATCTGTGGTTGGACACATACAACCCCACAACGCCCATCGCTCAGCCTTTCAGCGTTGCAAAAGGTGTGTTTATGAGGTGTGCAGGGAGAGTGGCAACGTACCCAATGGATGGGCTCCAAACGCAGATGGAGGCATCTATATATTAATCATAATAAAGCAAACCTCATATACAGTATATGAAAATGTATGTGAGGTTGCATACATTGAAAATGTATGTGAGGTTGCATACATGAAAATGTATGTGAGGGGGAAGGGGACAGGGGTGTGGTTCATGACCCAGAGGTTTCAGTGAAATATCTGTGTTTGCTGTCGTCTTGGTCTTGAATCTTCTTGCCAGTGATGGAGGGTCTCTGATGGCTTTTCACTTTACATTCCTCCAGGCCCGGGGGTCTGTGTGCTTTGGTTTCGGCAGGGTGGTGCCTCCGAGCCTTGGTTGTTGTGCCTCCAGAGGTTTATTCCTCTGGAGTCTGAGGGTTGAAGATGAACCAGCGGTGAACCAATGGTGGCAGGAGCAGGCTGGGGAAAAGACAAAGGGAGAGAGAAGTGTCTTAGCGGCATGGAGCGTTCTCTTGTGGCTTTTCTGTTGTTTTGTTGCCGTTTTATATTGATACCACATATCTCCTACCCACTCCCTCTCTCTCTCTCTCTCTCTCTCTCTCTCTCTAACTGAAACAATAATTTAACCACAAACCACTTTAAGCTGTCTTCTGTTATCTGAAATGTGTTACTTGTTTTTTTTTGTTGCTTTTTCTTCCGCACTCTCTCTCTCGCGCGGTTGGTGTTTTATCAATATATGCCAAATGTGTTTGTTAGCACGTCAAGCATCCAACCTCGTTCACGGCCGTCATCATCTGTCCAGGTTTGAATGAATAAATCAATGGAATATATCCGTACGGCACATTGGATGAAATTACTTTTTTTGCCCCGTACCAAAAACTGCTCCCCTTCAATGGTCTCTCCTTATTTTGCGGTTTTCAATCTCTGTGTTTGCTTGAAGGGGCCCGACTATACCACCACCAGGTGTGGGCGTCATTAGCCATTGGGCTTGGCCACGATTTCGATAATATTTTCGATGAATTGTTCAGCCGTACCCTGAACTCTACCTGGGTCAGTTTGTACTTTATAGTTTCCCCCTCCATTTTTCCCTAATGCCCTTCATTTTGTACAACCTGCCCACTGTAAAAGAAAAAAAAAAAAGAACCTGTTAATAATTCTACGTGTTGAAGACTGTTGTCCTCTCAAGCAAGCCCTTTAGAAACGGAGGATATTTAAACAAGGCGGTAATGTAAAACCCCCAGAAACCCATTCATCAATGAAGATGGTGTCCCCTTATCTTCACGTTAGACCATTTCCCAGAGTCTTGTACAAGAGGTTTTAACATATTGGTGTTCAAGTGTTCCAAGTGTGGGGACACCCTAATGAGAGAGGGTGACCTCGCTACAACGCTCCTCTTTGTCACACTGAGATAATTAAAATATTCACATTCAAGAAACTCCTGCCTGCTTTTTTTTTTAGGAGTCCTCTTCATCACAACAGTGGCACAGGCAGTGTGCTTGGCAGAGACGCCACTGTGGATAATTAGCGAGCAGTTGGTGAGAAGAAGTAGAAAACGCTGGAAAGAAGAAAGAGGCGCGAATGTGGCGCAGGAAGATACATGCATACATACATCCATTCTTTTTTTCTATATTTCCTATATTTCCTATATTTAAAAAAAGATATACTTTTGTTATTGCTATGACTGTTGCAGTCGCTGAGGAGGTACTAGAGCAGCTGGAAGGTTTTTTCCGTTGGATTCCCGACTCTGAGTCTTGGTAATAGCTAGAATAGTGCCAAACGAATGCGGCCCATTAACTATTCTGCTGCCGCTGCCACATTCAGCCGACAAAATCCTAATCCAATTATTTTTTTATGCTTTCGAGTCGAAATAATAATCACCACTTGGATTGTGCACATGAAACGAAAATAAAAAAGGCTAACAAATTTTACAAATAACAAATGTAAAAAAAAAACGGTGTTACTCTTTGGTTAGTATTTTTATCCTGTGTAATGAGGACAGAGTGTTATATTTTAATGACAACCAGCACAACATTTCTCATCGGAAAACGAAACTATTTCTGAGCGTCTGGCTCTTTTTCTCGGTTTCTCACAAGCTTCGATCTTACCATCGCATCAGCTTTGGAGAGTGATGACTTTCTTGACGTAGTGATTAATTGAGTTGTCTACGACATGACCACGTATCACCACGAAGTAATGCTCCATCACATGGCTACAAATAGCTTCTGCAACAATCATCAATGCCCCGCAGTGCAGGGTTGAAATACATTTCTCCTGAAGTGTACTACTACTATATAGGCTCTATTACATGAAATACAATGGACAGAGGATACATATACAGAAATGTACGACATTACTGCACTGTTGTACCTAGTAGGCACACCTGAAGGCACACGCTGTAGTAGAGCAAACGTATAGGAACAGTATACCTAAAGCATTAACGGTTGTAAATAATAGATAGAGATCGACAGATGCAAGAAATCTATAGAGGCTACTTTATTAATCCCAGATGTGAAATGTCGTCATGGTAATGGTTAAGCTATAAGGTTATTAATGTTTTCGATCTCTATTGCGAAATTGTTCATGTCTAAAGCAAGGCCGACATTGTACGAATTAGGCCCGGTTTTAAACCAGATTTGGCAGTCTCTGACTATGTTCAAAGTCGTACCCAATTTGAGCCTAAGCGGTTGTGGTTCAACATGCAGTATGAGGGGGGTTAGAATGGATGGCCGAAATAAAGTGCAAACACAGACAGTACAGCCAACGCCACAACTTAAGTTTGTGTTGATTTCTATGCACAGAACCGTCACCACAAGTAATGCTGCTGTTTTGTTTGGTATGTTTACGTCTTTCTGGGTGTCCCTCTGGGTGTCCCTCTGGGCGTCCCTCTGGGCGTCCCTCTGGGCATCTCTCTGGGTGTCCCTCTGGGCGTCCCTCTGGGTGTCCCTCTGGGCATCTCTCTGGGTGTCCTTCTGGGTGTCCCTCTGGGCGTCCCTCTGGGCGTCTCTGTGGGTGTCCCTCTGGGCGTCCCTCTGGGTGTCCCTCTTGGTGTCCCTCTGGGCGTCTCTCTGGGTGTCCCTCTGGGTGTCCCTCTGGCTGTCTCTCTGGGCGTCCCTCTGGGTGTCCCTCTGGCTGTCCCTCTGGCTGTCTCTCTGGGTGTCCCTCTGGCTGTTGGGCAGAGCTACACTGCATAATGATTTTGGGGGAGAATTGGAAGGAGACAAGGTTTCACTATTTTTTGTTTCATATCTGTTTCAACCAATGACATCACTGGCGGTGGAGATCTGTAATCTGTAACTATGGAAAGATAGACTTTATGTTCTGTTGCTATCCTTAGCTACCTTTGTTTTTATTAATGTATCTTTGTTTGGCAACAAACATATTTACTTTAATAGTTGTATTATTATTTGTATGTATTTATTTTCTATTTATTTTAGAATACAAAAATGATGAAAGTTTTAAATGAGATACATGTCTCCATAAATTAATAAATAACACAAAATCCAGCAAGGAATAAAGATAAATGAACGGAAGAAGACGACGGCGTACAGATTTTCATCCGCATGCTCTGCTAATACAACAACAACAACACAACCGGCAACTCCTCCTCTGGTGCTCCAGGTAGGAGCGGCTCGGCGGTGACCTCCGAGGCCCAGCGGCAGCTGTCTCTGGGCAGCCTCCTGGACGACCAGCACTGGCACCACGTCACGCTGGAGCACCTCAACACACACGTCAACCTCAGCGTGGACAAGAACGTGCTGCAGTTCCACGTCCCCACGCAGCTCAGCCACTGGGGATTCGACCGGGTGGGCTGCAAGAGAGACACGCACCACACACACACACACACACACACACACACACACACACACACACACACACACACATGAACACACACACACAAACACATCACACGAACACATGAACACACACGAACACACACACACACACACACACACACATGAGAGAATACACATGCACACACGCAGACACACACACACACACACACACACACACACACACACACACACCCTCTGGAGAGATGACGCACATACACCCACACACAACCACGTGTACCATGTACACACTTTGAATCTGTAGCTCATATGGGGGATATACATGGACATGAACATCCAAGTATCGCAGTGTATGCAGAACTGCATATAGTACTTTACTATGTATGTAGGACTTTACTATGTATATCGTACTTTGCTATGTATATAGGACTGTACTACATATAGGACTGTACTATGCATAAAGGACTGTACCGTGTATCGTATATAAGACTGTATTATGTATATAGTACTGTGGCGGTTCCATATAAGTGAGAATGAAAACACACATTACAGACAGGTCAAAGGTTAAATAATAACAACGGGTCTATTAAGGGGAGGGGGAGTTAATCCAACTGTACAGTCCTCCCCGGGACCCTGGGGTGTAATTCCTGCAGAGGGGTTTTCAGTCGTGCACTGGAGCCTGTTTAAAAACGACACGGGGTGGAAATGGGTCACACAACAGGTCACTGTAGACCCAGATGCTGCTCGTGACAGTAATTATGGGTCTGACCCCCAGACCCATAATTAGTGTTTGAGCGTGTTTGTCCTACGATGACACCTCTGTGAAAAATGTTATCGTATTGGATTCGAGTTCATGTTCCTCCACTGCCGTTCTCCTGAGGTTTCCCAGTGTCCCGTGAGACCAGTGAGAGAGTCATGGCCGTGTATCTGTTGGCTCGTGACTGGCAGGTGTGACCATGACTGGTCAAGCGGCAGCTGCCTTGAACCGTACTTATTGTCAATGACTTGGCCTGGTTGGAACTAAACTCCTCCTACTCTCATGGGAGGGTATTGCAGGGTTCCCTCGAGTCCTTGAAATCCTTGAAAGATTGTGAATTTGAGAATAAAATCAAGGCCTTGAAGAATTAAAAATAAATAAAAAAAGCCTGCCATCAGCCTGTCATTATAAAAGTCCCCAGTTTTGTAAAGGTAATTAACCTTGATCTCTCAACTATGCCATGTTGGGTCCTTGAATTGGAGGGAATTGGGCCTTGAAAGTCCTTGAAATGTCCTTGAATTTGATGTTTAGGAAGGCATGGGAACCCTTTGCTCGCTAGGCCATCCACAATACTGATATGCATTGTGATAAGATACACTCAAATACACAAACACTTACAGTATACAGTACTAGGATATATGTACTGCGAAGAATAATATTATTATCATTATTAATAATAATAATAATAATAATAATAAAACGCATTTATGATTCCAATGGCAACTCTGCACTCTGTCCCCCACCCCTCTTTCGTCTACCTACATGTGAAAGTAATATAACACATATGCAATAGCACCTATAATGTAGATCTGAATATTTTGTGCGATCCGTGCATTGTGTGTGTGTGTGTGTGTGTGTGTGTGTGTGTGTGTGTGTGTGTGTGTGTGTGTGATGTCCGACAGTGCATGATGACTTCATGCAGCCTCATGTGGTGTGCGTTGTCCCCATGCAGCTGAGCGTGGGAGCGGCCCTGGACCGCAGCTCTCATCGAGGGCCCTCAGACGGCCACTTCCTGGGCTGCCTGGAGAACCTGCTCTACAACGACCTCAACCTGGTGGAGCTGCTCAAACACAGCAGCCCCCAAGTTACTGTTCTGGTGCGTCGGCGGTCGTCTGTAGTGCGTAGTGTGTGTGTGTTGTGTGTGTGTGTGTGTGTGTGTGTGTGTTTGTGTGTGTGAATCAGAAAGTGTTATTTAGTACTTGGTGCAGGTGTCAGCATTTCTTCAGGATGTGTGTGTGATGATGTGTGCGTGTGTGCATGTGTGCGTGTGTGTAATTGGATCACCGTTACAGTTAAAAAATGAGGGCTGGCTGCGTTCTATTCGAGTGCTTCTTATGTTCATGAATCTGATAAGCTTGTTAGTTGCTTAACAAGACGGACTGAACTAATTGACAGAAATAGTAGAGGTTAAAGGAGGCACTCATTACTCCTAATCTTGAGGGGAACCAGAGACCATTGAGCGCTGAAAGCTCTTAACGAACAAGTGGCTGACGAGCTGTTGTCAAGCCAGATGAGCAAACAAAGATATATACAGTATATATATATATGTATATATATATATATATATGTTTCACGCTTTTAATGCTTTGATAATGACAGGGGGTGAAAACGGTTAAGTGCACGGGACTCATACTGTACAGAACAAATCATATTATCTGCCTGCCTGCCTGCTTCCAGTTTTAACTGTTAAACTACTGTTTCTATTAAGTAACTGCATGCACACGCATACACTCTTACACACACACACTGCTGGGATAGAATATTATGGAGGTGTGTTGTTGTGGTGCTATCAATGTTGCTGATGTGATATTTATTAACTTCATTCCCTTTCTCCCCCCCACCCCCTCCCCCCTCCATCCCTTACTCGCTCACCCTCCTCAGGGCAACGTGACGTTCTCTTGTGCAGAGCCAGCCATGGTGGCTGTGACGTTCTCCAGCCCCCAGAGTTTCCTCCAGTTGCCGAGGGCGACGGCATCGGGGCCGGGGGGCGTGTCCCTGGGGCTGGAGTTCAGGACGTGGAACAAGGCAGGGCTGCTCTTGACCTTCGACATACCTCAGCGAGGGGGCGTGGTCTGGTTGTACCTGTATGACGGCAGGCTCCGCCTCCAGATCCACAAGGCCGGGAGGACTCTGTTGGAACTCGCCGCAGGTCAGTTTGACAGCTTTGCTACAACTCGCCCTAACAGGGAACCAAACGCATGTAAATGTTTCTGCTGGGGGGAATGTTTCAGATGTGTTGGCTATACCAGGTGCGGCCACGCGTGTGTTATGTCCAACAGTGCTAGATCGGCAATGCTAGAGCCTTGCCTATGCTGAGAAATAGAAAGAGTCTATTTACTATTTACGGAGAAAATATTTGTCCGTAAAATTAATCTGAAATTGATTTTTGTGATTTTTGTGAGATTTGTGATCTTTGTCATCAAACGCCATGCTGTCAAACTCAATTGGATAGAAGTGTTCCCGCTTTAATAATGAAATACCAACAGCATGTTGTGATTGTGCCCTTGCTTTCGTTTTCATCCAAATGCGGAAATTTGAGTAAACATGAGCGCTTGCAGAGGCTACGTGTTGTGAACAATGCACTGCTTCAATAGATGTCTGCAAATATGTCGCAACGTGAGGGTACCGACAGAGGAAGGAGGTCCCCACATATATATTAGAATGCCCGCACACGCATGGAGAGGTCAACAGAAATATGATTAACTCATGTTTTGGTGTCGCACCAGGCTCTGATTCCCTGACCAACGGTGCTAACCTCTGCCCCCCCTGATCAATAGTGTTGAGCTATCAAACAGCTAACCTCTATCACCCTGACCAATAGCGCTAAACTATCTAGCTTGCTAACCTTTTTAAAACATGAACCCCTGGAGCCCGGACTCCCTGACCCTTATCTCTAAACTGGATTACAACAAAAATGATTGTCCATTGATCCGTATCCTTGAACTCTTGGGAAAGATCAGATGAAGACAGACATAGCATCCACACGATCCACATTGTCTGTACTTTGGTGAATTGTGTGTTACCTTAGGCTCCAGTCTGAATGATGGACAGTGGCACTCTGTGCAGCTGAGTTCTACACAGGGACGTCTTACTATCGCCGTGGACAAGGAGGAAGGAGACGCAGCCCAAGCGAGACCCTCATTTCCTGTCACTACAGGAAGTAACCTCTTCTTTGGCGGTAAACAAAAACAATTTCTTACAAGTAAAGCTTACTTTAAAACTATTTATCATAACCTGAATGTTTGTTTTTTGTAATAAGAGTGCATGTTTTTTTCAGAAGTTACAATATATTGAAATGATAACATAATAACTGTTCTGGTAATGTAGTATAGCAGTCTGATGAATACTGTGTATGGTATATGGAGGTAGTATATTGCAGTTATGTAAACCAATTACACCTGGAAATGGCTTTCAGTTCCATTATGATTTAAGTACAGGTCTTTGTCATTTTCCCTCTAGTGCGTACAATACAAATCACATGAAGAGATTAAATTAAAATGAGCACAGTTCATTCAACTGGTTTAATGCATCTCTCTGCTCCTCCCCTCAGTGCAACATTCTTCTTACCTGTTCTCTTCCTTAACCCGCCTCTTTAATTAAAACCCAGATAGCACACCAATCATTTCCAGCAGCTACAGTCTACTCTCGTAACCAGAGCGGCACGCCGCTGGTAGTTTTCCACCGGTATGTGTCTAGCGGGGTACTGTTCTATTCCGCTGGAGAATTATTTCTGCTGGTGCGTCAGCAGCGGTCTCCCAGCAGACTTCCACCCGCGCCAATTCTATGCAAGTGTGCGTGCTGGTGGTGGAATTGGGCCGATTATAACTGACAATGTTATTGATTGGAAACGGGCTGGAACTCATTCCTAAACAGCTCCTATCTGCAGCGGTTGAGTTATATGTTAAGTCTTAAGCAAACTTTAAACTAAAAGTTCAACTAATATGAATATTTTCATTAGTATTAGTTTAACATCAAGTCAAATTCCACTGAGAATCCACGAGAGGACTGCTGGAATACCCATGTGGAAAAATCCAGCTCTTCTGCTGCTGATCCGCCGTCTCTCCGCCATCGGTCCGCCCGCTTTGTGCTATCTGGAATTGTACCATTCTTCCCTCTATTGTCGCTCTTTCTGGATTCTGTCTTCCTTTTTTTCTCCTCGTCTTTCCCGGTACATTCGGTCTTCTCATTTTGTTATTGCATTCTCCTCATTCTCCTCTTCAGTTGTGTTTCTGTCTATACCATCCCCTGCTCATAGATACAAATTATATCTATATACAGTATATCTATAGCTCTGTAATATACAAACATTACACCAGCCCTGTTCTCAAATGACCTCTTAAATATGCTTACACTCAAAGAACATACATTCACGGGTAGCGAAACGTTACACCATGTTTATTTTATTCTCTTTTCTGTTATATATATATATACATATATACAATATTTATATATACAGTATATCGTTTTTTTATATTAATTAATTTATTTTGTATGTGTAAATATTTGTGGAAGAGCAACAGAAATTGTCAGGGGTACGAATCATTTTAAATGTACAATGAGTCTTGGAATGATATAGTAGCTGCTGTCATGGGATTTATTTTCTGATTTCCTATTGGCTAATAGTTGCCATTTTCTTCCAATGCCCAGGCTGTCCTGCTGAGAGGACCAATCAGGACTGTAGGAACCCCTTCAACGTGTTCCAGGGATGCATGCGGCTCCTGACTTTGGACAATCAGCTAATAGACCTTATTATGGTGCAGCAAAGGCTTCTGGGAAACTACAGCCACTTATATATTGACATGTGTGGCATCATTGACAGGTAAGGCCAAAACAAATTGCACCCTATTTGTGATAATGAAACTGGTAATTCTATTATTCTGTGGTATCGTCAGAAGATATTTAACTGAACATGTAACTGAGAAGGCCACCTTGTTCCTTTGCACTGATAAGGCAATTATAGCACATCAGAAGATATGCAAAATATCTCCAAGAAGTGGGGTTTGAACCTATGTGGGCACATCAGAAACAGAATCAGACCTTAATGTGTTACTTTAGTTTTTGCAAACAAGGTATGTGCTTGTGGCGTGAGGTTTTGGTCCTGATGGAACGCAACGTTCTGCCGTAGAGAGTTTGGGGTGGGAGGGTTCGACCACAATCTCTCCCAGAGAGATGGCAGATTGCAGCCAATCACCTTCTCAGCAGAGCCAACGACACGCTGCACTCTGCCAATGGACCTTTCCACCCTGTCAGTCACGCGGAGAATAATAACCAATAAGATTGCCTGATTTCTTAAGACCACGCCCCTTGCAACAGAGCCACCATGATGTCCCACAAACAAAGCTTGTCCCGCGTTGTTGTGTTCATAGATTAGACTACAGCTACATTTAGTTAGAACAACATGGTTCAAATAGATTAGACTACAGCTACATTTAGTTAGAACAACATGGTTCTTAGATGCGCTTGGGGAACGTGCAATAATGACCACAGATATCCAGAGAGATTACAGGGAGCGCGTTTCATCCAGATTTGGAGCATCCATGCAGTCTGCAGGACTTGTTTTTAATACATGGATAGAGTTTATGTATTTTAAATTTGGACAACTACATATGGCCTCATAGAGACATTATTATTAAAAACATGCCTGAAAACTTTCAGCTTTATAGTGACTATAAGTCAAGCACAACCCTCAAAGCATTGACTGGATGTGATCCAAGTGGTTCTGTCATTTTTGTGTCTGAGTTATTTACAGGTCCTGTATCTGATAAGACAATTACTGAACGCAGTGGTTTTTATGATTTACTTAAAACACTGAAAGTTCACAAGTGCAACAATCAAATGGTTGATAGCGACTCCACACATCAATTTACAGCAGCGCCGACACAAAAAGCTACAAAGCTCGCTAATTAGTTAAAATTCAAAGGTTTATTTGTCACCTATTTCAGTGTACAGGTACATTGAGCAGTGAAATGTTTTTTTCGCTAGGACCAGATTGCTACCGCGCCATCGTGTGATTAGCATAGCTAGGTGATTAGCCATTGTAGCCTAGTAGTTAGCAGATCTTAGGCTTATTTTCATTGTAAAACATCACTAACGTACTCACCCTGCTTTACATGAGCAGTAGGACTCCACGATGTCGTCCTGACGAATTTCAATGTGGAGTTTGTGAGGCGTTTGTGTCTTCCGCATAGATCGCCAACACTTAGCATCAAGTTTTATGTTGTCGTCTGCTCCGTCCGAAATCCGAATGTCATGAATATATCCTTGTGTACAAATAGTTCAGGCCTTTCTGTAGAACTCTCTTAGATAAAGTAGCGGCATTTGGTAAATAACATACATTTATATTGTCAGGAATCCTTGAGAGAGAATCATCAGCAGGGGGGCGTTGTTCAGTGGACATTACTAACATGCTGCAGAGCTGTGGGAAAGCTTGTGGGGCATAGCAACAGTAACTAGGGGGGGCGGGACTTGCCGCTTGAGTAGGGAAAGGTCCATTGGGTCTTGAGTCCAATGCCTTAACCAATTGCAGATAACATAAAACTTGATGCTAAGTGTTGGCGATCTATGCTGAAGACACAAACGCCTCACAAACTCCACATTGAAATTCGTCAGGACAAAATCGTGGAGTCCTACTGCTCATGTAAAGCAGGGTGAGTACGTTAGTGATGTGTTTACAATGAAAATAAGATCTGCTAACTACTAGCTACAATGGGCTAATCACCTAGCTATGCTAATCACACGATGGCGCGGTAGCAATCTGGTCCGAGCGAAAAAAACATTTCACTGCTCAATGTACCTGTACACTGAAATAGGTGACAAATTAACCTTTGAATTTTAACTAATTAGCGAGCTTTGTAGCTTTTTGTGTCGGTGCTGCTGTAAATTGATGTGTGGAGTCGCTATCTAGTCACTAGTTCTATTTCTATTTTGGTAGTTCTATTTCTATTTTGTATTCTTTTATAATTACTGTCGGTTGTCGGGCGTTTTGCACAAAAAGTTTTTCACTCACTGCTTATACTCACGTGTAAACTGTGAAGTGACAATAAAATACTTGAAACTTGAAACTATCAACCATTTGATTGTTGCACTTGTGAACTTTCAGTGTTTTAAGTACATCATAAAAACCACTGCGTTCAGTAATTGCCTTATCAGATACAGCACCTGGAAATAACTCACAAAGATGACAGACCCACTTGGATCACATCCAGTCAATGCTTTGAGGGTTGTGCTTGACTTATACTCGGCCTGGTGTGCTGAGAGGCTATTTTAACTAAAATTGTCTCTAGTTCTTTCTTTGTTCTGTTTGAAAACTAAACTGGTGGGAAGTTGGTGGATATTTAAGGAAACACTTAAAGATAACAGATTGTCCAATTGGGCTACTAGTTTTTGTCAGGTATTCTTGGTGTCTTTGTGTCATTCGATTTGTTCCACACTGACCTTTTAATTGAGGTGTCAAACGTAGAAATGTCACAATGGGTTCTCGAGATATTCACCGTTTGTATGTCATATACAATATCCATATAGAGTACATATGTCTCATCAAATTTCCTTTTGGTATGTGCCTTCATCATTCACAGGGAACAAAGGAATTTCGAAACACAAACTATATGTTTTTCTTCCAGTGTTTTGCTTTTTCTATCACTGCCTAGCTGCTTCTCCGAGCTTTGCAGGCAGCTCTGTGTATGGCTCGGAGCGTGGTGGAGTCAAGCGTCGCGCTGACACTAGTTTGAGCATAGATGCTCGTGCCATAGGGAACGAATGGCATCGCCAACGCTGACCTCCTTTGGAACTCATATCATGGACGTGGAGCATTAGGGTGAAGACATTGAAGTTACATTTGAAGGCTTTAATGATGAAAGGTTGGTGGAGGTTTGATGAAACTACAGAGAAGACAACGTTTTTGCTTTTTCTTCGTGACTTATGGTTGACAAAGGAATTGTGTTGTGAAATGTATTGTTACATGTGAGGAAAAGGTATTTGTTACATACACAGTCAAAGCTTTTTGGCCACAATGGAGCCATTGAAATGTATGTGTTCTTTATTCTGTGAGATTTATCTGCTTTAGTGCTAAATCTTGTTTTTTTTTCCCCCAGCACAACAGGAAGCAGGTCCAACGTTTGTGGGCACAAACTAAGCCTAACCCAACATTTGAAATGTTGTTATTGAGTGAAAATCTATCATCGGCTAAATGAATCAGGTTGAAATACACCCGGTTTCAGATGGGATTTTTTTACAACACAGTAATGGGTGCAGGAATTTTCTTTCTGTGGGAGAGTAGACTAAGAAAAGAATATCGGGTTCATCGGGTCCTCCGCCAAGACCTGCCTGTGCATCACTGGTAATGCAATACACCTTTTAACTGTGCAAGAGTAAATATTCCCCGGAAGGCTATTTAGCACAAAAGTATGTTTCATGGGACAGGGCTATAATGTGTTGTGCTGTGTGTGTGTGTGTGTGTGTGTGCGTGTGTGCGTGTGTGTGTGTGTGTGTGTGTGCATGTGTGTGTGCGTGTGTGTGCGTGCGGGTGTGTTTG
Source organism: Coryphaenoides rupestris (assembly GCA_002895965.2). Classification (NCBI taxonomy): domain Eukaryota; kingdom Metazoa; phylum Chordata; class Actinopteri; order Gadiformes; family Macrouridae; genus Coryphaenoides; species Coryphaenoides rupestris. The sequence continues at coordinate 218,210 of PIJE02000089.1, forward strand.
TGTGAGTGTGTGTGGATAATGAGTACGGTCTATGGAAGAGTTTATTATTGTTATAATTGTTCCATTAATTTGCTGCTCTTTTACTGTGTCATTAAATCAGCCAGCCATTTGTTCTGCACAAGTCCCTTCTCTGCTCTCGTCTCTCTCCTCTAAACACTGCTCACACACACCACTGCACACACACTGTACACACACACACACTGCACACACACACACACACACACACACACACACACACACACACACACACACGCACACACACACACACACACGCGGCACGTCTCCGTCTCTTTATCACAGAGTGCTATGTATGTGTAATGTGTGTTATGTACAATATATGCTCTCTATAATGCTACGTGCTGCTAGGTATGCTATGCGCTACATGGCTCTGCTTGTGTTGCCGCCGCCGCCGCAGAATCTGTACATCCAGGTCAGGTCCACTTATATAATGGTTTGGTAGCTTTGAAAGGTTTGGCTACGTGGTCGAAAAGGAGTGTGTGTGTGTGTGTGTGTGTGTGTGTGTGTGTGTGTGTGTGTGTGTGTGTGTGTGTGTGTGTGTGTGTGTGTGTGGAGGGTGTTTATATGTGTTATAGGGTGGTAATTAAAATAAAACCGCCTGAAGCACATTCACCAAACACTCACTTCTCCCTGCGCCGGTGCGTCACTATTCCCTGAACATCCATGACGATATAAAAATCACATCCCTCGCTAGATATTTGTCATATAAATGCAAATGATGAATTAATTAAATAATGAATAATAATGAATAAATAATAAATGTATTCATTGCAACACTGTAACAAGTGAACATGAATGTAACACTGCTGCGAGGTCAGTGAACTCAACTTGATATCTGTGAGATTTATCTGCTTTAGTGCTAAATCTTGTTTTTTTTTCCCCCAGCACAACAGGAAGCAGGTCCAACGTTTGTGGGCACAAACTAAGCCTAACCCAACATTTGAAATGTTGTTATTGAGTGAAAATCTATCATCGGCCTAAATTAATCAGGTTGAAATACACCCGGTTTCAGATGGGATATTTTTACAACACAGTGATGGGTGCAGGAAGTTGCTTTCTGTGGGAGAGTAGACTAAGAAAATAATATCGGGTTCATCGGGTCCTCCGCCAAGACCTGCCTGTGCATCACTGGTAATGCAATACACCTTTTAACTGTGCAAGAGTAAATATTCCCCGGAAGGCTATTTAACACAAAAGTATGTTTCATGGGACAGGGCAATAATGTGTTGTGCTGTGTGTGTGCGTGTGTGTGTGCGTGTGTGTGTGCGTGTGCGTGTGTGGTGCGTGTGTGGGTGTGTGCGTGTGTGTGTGCTTGCGTGCACATGCGTGTGTGTGTGTGTGTGGTTTTTATGCTTAAGGGACTCTCCTCATGGCTACACAACCAAAACAAAAAATTTGACACTAATCGAAAAGTAAAAGATAGACAAAGGAAAGACAAATCCCATCATGCCTGAGCAGAAAATGGACAGTTCAGAGGTAAATAAATGAAACAATCAACGCTGGCTTCTGAACAACATCTGACTCCCACCAACAGACTCCCTGCCAGCCAGAGGACGGTGCAGCCGTGATTTAATCTCACTCACGCTATCATTACATTATACCACTGCTGCAACGAGCTGGGGAGAAGACGTGAGCAACAATCTTTTTATTAAAACCTTTTTATATGCCTTTAGTTATTAAATACCCATAAAGCAAGGGGCGGCTGGTCAATATTATAGTTCTCTGGCTTATCAGTGATAAATGTGTGATTGTATTATGAAGTACTTTAATGATTATGGCCTGAAAATGCACACTCACCACACTGAAGGCCATATAGTTAATTCAATGGAATAAATCAAGTTGAGTTCACTGACCTCGCAGCAGTGTTACATTCATGTTCACTTGTTACAGTGTTGCAATGAATACATTTATTATTTATTCATTATTATTCATTATTTAATTAATTCATCATTTGCATTTATATGACAAATATCTAGCGAGGGATGCGATTTTTATATCGTCATGGATGTTCAGGGAATAGTGACGCACCGGCGCAGGGAGAAGTGAGTGTTTGGTGAATGTGCTTCAGGCGGTTTTATTTTAATTACCACCCTATAACACATATAAACACCCTCCACACACACACACACACACACACACACACACACACACACACACACACACACACACACACACACACACACACACTCCTTTTCGACCACGTAGCCAAACCTTTCAAAGCTACCAAACCATTATATAAGTGGACCTGACCTGGATGTACAGATTCTTGCGGCGGCGGCGGCAACACTATCAGAGCCATGTAGCGCATAGCATACCTAGCAGCACGTAGCATTATAGAGAGCATATATTGTACATAACACACATTACACATACATAGCACTCTGTGATAAAGAGACGGAGACGTGCCGCGCGTGTGTGTGTGTGTGTGCAGTGTGTGTGTGTGCAGTGTGTGTGTGTGTGTGCAGTGTGTGTGTGTGTGTGTACAGTGTGTGTGCAGTGTGTGTGTGTGAGCAGTGGTTAGAGGAGAGAGACGAGAGCAGAGAAGGGACTTGTGCAGAACAAATGGCTGGCTGATTTAATGACACAGTAAAAGAGCAGCAAATTAATGGAACAATTATAACAATAATAAACTCTTCCATAGACCGTACTCATTATCCACACACACTCACACAAACACACCCGCACGCACACACAAACACACACACACATTCAACCATCCAGAGAGAGAGAGAGAGAGAGAGAGAATGTGCTCTAGTGGTTTTAATTCAATCTGTTCTTGGTTGTACATTAATCAGTTTCTTATCGAGTCAGTAGGAATAATCATTAATGACGATAAATATTCATGGTTCTCTATAAGCCTTCTCTCTGCTATTTCTGGTGTTCTAAAAATACCAGCTTTGTTGTTTTCCAACCAAAATAATAATATTTACAGAGACGTTAATTACACACAAAAATCCTTTTTTTTTTTTACTTCATCACTACATCTCAGAGGAAAATATTGTACTTTTTACTTTACTACATTTATCTGACAGCTTTAGTTACTTGTTACTTTGCAGACTAACATTAGCAATACAAAACATACTCATAAATAATGTATGATATTGTAATATCAACAAGGCTTCATTGGTCCCTAGGGGAAAGTTCACAAGCTACCAGCAGTGTGTAGCAGCAATATATAAATAAATTAAAATTACCTTCACATTTACTAGCGACCACATTAAAGCAATGAACACATTAATGCACACACATTACAATCCAATAATGGCAGACATATTATTCTGAAATGGACCATTCTGCATAATGACAACTTTTAATTTTGGTACTTTAAGTATATTTTCATGCTAATACTTAGCATAGCACTTAGCATAATTGCATAATTAATTAGGTAACATTTTCAATGCAGGATTTGTACTTGTGACAACTTGTGACATAGTGTATTTACAGTGTGGTAGCTGTGGTACTTCTTCCACCACTGGTCATGATCACAGTACAGTGCCGCTCCATCCTCGCTGGTGCTGTGGGGACGTCGCCACGGTCAGTGGCCTGGCTAATGTGTGATGTGTGTCGGTGAAGAGAGAGAGAAGACACCTTTGAACTTTGTCTGAGGCTGTAGTTGCAGCTAATGCTACAACTACCAATATCACAGGCCATGTAGGATTCAAAGGGGCATCATCATCATCATTGTTTTTCATGAGCTCATAGTTGTGTACAGTATGCTCTTTATGTTGACCACCTCATGAGTGTGGATGGTCTATCTTATGTCTTATATCTCTTCTGTAATAACATCACACTGATGACAGATATCGTCCCCCTGTCGATGAACTCACACTGCTGTAATGATGTCACGATGATTTCACACACAAGTTGTTTGCTCATCTGACGTAATCTCCCGAGAGCCCATGCCGTGCTATCTCCTAGCTCCTGAAAATAAGTGACATGGGAGCCAAATAAAGTGGGGGTAACCATAGCAACGAGTCCACACATGGATCCAACTGTTAATATTGCTTCATATAATTGGAAATAACACCCTAAAAAACACTAACATGCATCCCTTCTGTTGATGACCTCACACCAACATCTAGTCCTTCTGTTGATGACCTCACACTAACATCTAGTCCTTCTGTTGATGACCTCACACTACATCTAGTCCTTCTGTTGATGACCTCACACTAACATCTAGTCCTTCTGTTGATGACCTCACACTACATTCTAGTCCTTCTGTTGATGGCCTCACGCTCACGTCAAGTCTTTCTGTTGATGACCTCACACTACAGTAACATGTCATCCTTCTGTTAATGACCTCACACTTACCGTATTTTTCGGACTATAAGGCGCACTTAAAATCCTGTAATTTTCTCAAAAATCGACAGTGCGCCTTATAATCCGGTGCGCCTTATGTATTAACCTCGAACCGATTTTATGTGGTACACGGCGCTCAAAAATCTGTCAAGCCACACCGCTTGATGGATTGTCGGCGCATTACGGCTACCGCGGCGTAATACTTGATGGATTGTCGGCGCATTACGGCTACCGCGGCGTAATACTTGATGGATTGTCGGCGCATTACGGCTACCGCGGCTCCATGCGCGCCCATCTCACCGATACTGTCAAAACCCAAGTGAAGCAAACTAATTCGGAGCTTGCCCGTCATTCCGGGTGGATTAACCAAAGAATCCAACGCACTAGAATATTGGTGTCAACAGGTCGTTCAAAGTTAAATTGCGAGCTGCGTGGGAGCATTGGATGACAGAAGGCGAACACACATTCTAACCAAGACAGGGAGGCAACGCCTGGGCGAGTTATCGCCACTATCTGCCAATGGATCGGTGGATGCCTGGGCTAAAAGTATCAGTCTCAAGTGTCATCCGAGCTTTCACGAAGGCTGGAATCATTCACTGAACAGCTCAGTGACAGCAACGAGACTGACTCGGATAATGACGAGAGGGATCCGGGCATGCTTGATGCCGAAATCGCCCAACTGTTAAACTCAGACACTGAAGATGAAGAATTTGATGGATTTGTGGAAGAGGAATGAACTGAAAAAGTGAGTGTATTGTTTTGTATTTTATGTGTTACAACTGAACAATGTTGAGAGTTATTGTGAGTGAGTTGAATAAAGTTCGATTTAGCTGACTGTTTTGTGTTGCTTAATGCGCCTTATAATGCGGTGCGCCTTATAATCCGGTGCGTTTTATGTATGAAAATAGACCCGTTCATTGACAGTGCGCCTTATAATCCGGTGCGCCTTATAGTCCGAAAAATACGGTATATCTTGTCCTTCTGTTGATGACCTCACACTGACATCTAGTCTTTCTGTTGATGACCTCACACTGACATCTAGTCTTTCTGTTGATGACCTCACACTGACATCTAGTCCTTCTGTTGATGACCTCACACTGACATCTAGTCTTTCTGTTGATGACCTCACACTGACATCTAGTCTTTCTGTTGATGACCTCACACTGACATCTAGTCTTTCTGTTGATGACCTCACACTGACATCTAGTCTTTCTGTTGATGACCTCACACTGACATCTAGTCTTTCTGTTGATGACCTCACACTGACATCTAGTCTTTCTGTTGATGACCTCACACTGACATCTAGTCTTTCTGTTGATGACCTCACACTGACATCTACTAGATGGGCCCAGGCTATTGTGATGACCTCTCAGTAGCATATGGTTCATGCTGGAACAGAAAGCCAGCCTGACTCTTGGGAGGGAACGTACTCTGCATGTGTTGTAGGCGTTTGTACACTCGGTATAGAAACTGTGTCAGGAGCACTGACACAGTTTAGGGATGAAGAACTCTGTCACTCTCAAAACCAACAAAGGTACATGATGAATACAGTGACTCCAGCGGGATGACATGAAGAAGATCACACCATGACATCAGATAGTTGATATCATCGTGGACTATACGCCTCAGTGTAAGTAATACTGAGGTGGTTTACTGTCGATCCTGGAATGTGGTGGTCAAGAACATGAAACGACGTCACAATCGCTTTATCAGCGCTTTCCACTATTTGGAACAGGACCTTGTTTTGAATTGTCTCCCCTCCAGCTACGAACAGCAGCCACCCACTAATAGAAAAGCTCTACGCTGCACCAAAGCACTCAGCTGAAACAATGTATTTTCCCACTGTTTGTCCATCAGTGCAGAATGTGTGTGTGTGTGTGTGTGTGTGTGTGTGTGTGTGTGTGTGTGTGTGTGTGTGTGTGTGTGTGTGTGTGTGTGTGTGTGCCGTTGTGTGTGTGTGGTGTGTGTGTGTGTGTGTGTGTGTGTGTGTGTGTTGTGTGTGTGTGTGTGTGTGTGTGTGGGGCCAGTGCAGGTCTGTCTCTGTGTGTGTTTGTGTGGCAGTGGAGGTCTGTGTTGTGTATGTGCGTGTGTTGTGTGGTGGTGTGTATGTGTGGCAGTGCAGGTCTAGTGTGTGTGTGTGTGCGTGTGTGTGTGCTGCTGTGTGTGTGTCAGTGCAGGTCTGTGTGTGTGTGTGTGTGTGCGTGTGTGTTTTCATGCCAACCTGTGTTGTTGATGAGTTTGTGTGTCTTTTAACCCATTAGTCCAGGACTCCCCCCTCCATCCTTCCTAATCTCTGCCCATTGTTCTCTATCTTCAGTTGCAGGATTTTAATCTTTGTTTTGTTCCTGCAATATGCGTGAACATAGAATAAATAATAGAATATAACATAGAATAAATAATAGAATATAAATATGCTTTTTCCTGGCACACCACTCTCCGTGTGTCTCTCTTTCGTTTCCTCCCGCTGTGTTTCT
>PIJE02000089.1:232500-345000 GCA_002895965.2 Coryphaenoides rupestris
TACCATGCATTATAGAACACTTTTAGCACTGCTTCTGGAATAATACTTTTCTTTGGATCTGTTTCATGCTGGATACTGTTACATTTGTGTTTAGATTTCTAAATCAAAATGAACCATCACACAATAGACATTTTTTTATTGTGTAATTGTTTTGTTCATCTTTAAAATACACAATTTAATAGTCGTGGCCCAGTTCTGCAATGTTCATCATTAAAGTTTAAATCCGTGAAACATAGATGCTTTTTCTCGACCAAAAAAAAACAAGCTTTTATACTAAATATTCAACATTTGCAGTGTTCAGAGGCAGGGAGAGTTACAATAAGTAAACAGTGAAAGGAATGGAAAATAGGATTTATACCATTTGTTTTGTATCCTTCAGGGAAGCATTTTGTCTGAGTAGACAGCTAGATGTGTGGGCTGGTGCTTTGTCTTCGTGTAATGGTTTCTGAAACAGTACATATATCATGTATGACAAGTGATTTTGATTATTGAACCAGCCTTTGCACCAACCCCTTCAGAACACAGAACACGAAACTATAGCCACTTCAAACTGAATATCTAAACACTATGGTTTCTCTTTGATATTTAATCGGCTTACTGCACTCACACGCACACACACACACACACACACACCCAACATACAAAGGAAAAAGGGTTATTTTATTTCAGACATTTGCCAGCAAGAAGACTGACCAATAACAATAAAGTATCTACAACAGAAACCATTGATCTGGAATGAAGGTGAGCACGCACGCTGGACAGGTGTGTCACTGGTTCCAAAGCAACGTTCACCTAAAGAACCGCATCCTGCACATTTTGTTTAAAAGATGCAATGTCGTGAAGTCACGGCTGTCAGGATGATCTATGGCACCATACCTCTTAAAATGATGCTGTCCAAAAATAACCCAAGCAGCTTAAAGCTGGAAATACCAAAAACCCTCCACATACAAACCAGTGACGATTATCATTCTCTACTGAGCCTCTTTGTCATTGAAAGGAAAAAAGAACAGAAAAAAGCCATAAGGAGCTGAGAAATTGAGCTTTAAATTTAGCTTGAAGTGAAAATTGACTTATTGTATACTGGGGACATATTGTTCCCCAGCTGTTTTCCACACGACTTGAAAATTATTTCTGTTTCAGTTTTTTTTACATCCAATTATAATAAACTACCTGAAGCTCAAGTGTTTAGTGGAAGTATGTTGGGTAGTGGAAAACGGCCAGCAACCAATAGTATGACGTTGTGTTTATTACCCATCATATTAAGTTTAATGTTCAACCAATAGTATGGCGTCATGTTTATTACCCATCATATAAAGCTTAACTTTCAACCAATAATATGACGTCATGTTTATTACCCATCATATAAAGCTTAACTTTCAACCAATAATATGACGTCATGTTTATTACCCATCATATTTTGTTGCTTCTTCCCTTCTTCTTCCTCTTCCTCACCCCCTTCTTCCTCTTCCTTATCCTCTACTTCCTCTTCCTCATCCTCTTCTTCCTCTTCCTCATCCTCTTCTTCCTCTTCCTCATCCTCTACTTCCTCATCCTCTACTTCCTCTTCCTCATCCTCTTCCTCCTCTTCCTCATCCTCTACCTCCTCTTTATTATCCTCCGCTTCATCTTCATTATCCTCTTCCGCTTTTTCCTCTTCCTCTTCTTCCTTATCCTCTTCTTCCCCTTTATCTTCTTCCTCTTCATCATCTTCCTCTTCACGTTCATTTTCGCTATCGCCTTCTTCCTCTTTGTCATCGTCCCCTTCTTCATCCTCTTCTTCCTTATCTGCTTCATTCTCCCATCCTCCTCCTCCTCCTCCTCCTCCTCCTCCCTCCAGGGCCATTGACTCTGGTCTACTGACCCACAAGGAGAGCCTGCCGGTCAGGTCTGTGGTGGTGGGGGACGTCCAGAGAGCCGGGTCAGAGGCTGCCTACAGGGTCGGACCACTCCGTTGTCACGGCGACAGTGAGTCCACTTCACAGCACTTCATTATGAACATTATACGTCTGAGAAAAACCACCATCATATACAAGTCTAAAATTAAGTTTAAAATGATCCAAAGAAGGTATGATGCTCCACAAATGAAATAAATATACTTTAATCATCCACATTTCTAAATGCTTTCACAATAGCCGTGTGGTCCCTTTGTTTGCTAGACAACTTCTGGAACATGGTGTTCTTCGACAAGGAAACGTCGTACCTCCATTTCCCCACCTTCCGGGCTGAGCTGAGTGCAGACATCTCCTTCCTGTTCAAGACCACGGCCTCCTCTGGCGTGTTCCTGGAGAACCTGGGCATCAAGGACTACATCCGCATTGAACTCAGCTGTGAGTATCGGACCACCAGACTCACATGGAATAGCTTCTGGGTGATGGTAACTAGACAGTGATCAGTCTGTGGGTCTGTCTGTCTGTCTGTCTGTCTATCTATCTATCTATCTATCTATCTATCTATTTATCTATCTATCTATCTATCTATCTATCTATTTATCTATTTATCTGTCTATCTGTCTGTCTGTCTGCCAATCTAATTGCCTGTCTGTCTGCCAATCTAATTGCCTGTCTGCCTGCCAATCTAATTGTCTGTCTGTCTGCCAATCTAATTGTCTGTCTATCTAATTGTCTCTCTATCCATTCCTCAATCTAATGATCTATCTGTCTGTCTGTCTGTTGTCTGTCTCTGTCTCTGTCTCTGTCTCTCTCTATCTATCTATCTGTCACAGCAATTAAAGACATACGTATTTCGATAATGAAATCTTCACCTTTTTTCATTCTTATAAACACATTCAACAGATTTGCAGCAGAAGAAAGGTTGAGCAGGAGTGGCATGTAATCCTGCAAAATCCAGCCGGTATCAAGCAGGCCTGTTTGAACATGATAAATTTGAAGCCGGGTCTTATTATCCCATTATCTTGACACGTCTATCTGTCCGCCTCAGGATTACCCAGTCACGATTTCCTTCACCCCCTCTCTGCCAAACTCTCTCTTTTTCTTCTTAACTTTCACTTTCTCTGCATCTCTCAGTGACCCCCGGGTCTTCGGCCCTCTGTTGTTAACCGAGGGCTTAAAGCGCCACCTGTGACCGCCACGGACCTCCACTGTTTGAGGATCGGTGCCTCTGACCACAGGGCCTTTATATCTTTCTCTCTCTATATATATATATATCTGCAGGTGGTGGTGGTGGTGGTGGTGGGGGGTGGTGTAGTCCACCCACCCTGACTGAAGGGATTGAGATGGGGCTTAAATCTAATACATTTTCCTCTTCTGTCGTGTCTTATCTAATCTTTAAAAGACTCTATTTGGCCTGGGAACCGCATAACAAGACACAGTGCACAAAGGCCCTGATATTATTATTTATTTATTGGTCTATTTACTCACTGCCTGATGGGTAGAAGAATGTTGCCTGTTAGCAGAGATACAGTACATGGCGAGTGTAGGGATCATCTTTATGTCCAACTTTTATTTCCATTAATGTCCATTGTCCTTTCCATTAACGGATTAATCATTACATATGAAAAGTTAATGTTCTCAAAAGAATGTGGATTTACATTTCTCAACCTATAATAGTATTTCATATTTTGTATTGCCTCTCCACGAATACTATAATGATAAATAAATGTGCACATTTATAATTGATAATAACTCTAATTGTTTTTCTGTCAAATGATTCAATAGCGTGTGTAACGGACGATAATGGCTGACTTCCAGAGTTGAGAAAGTCATTTTCTTGTAGTGATCTTGTAGCGAGTCGTGTGTGTGTGTGTGTGTGTGTGTTTGTCAGTATGTGTGTGCGTGTGTCAGTGTGTGTGTGTGTGTGTGTGTGTGTGTGCCTGTGTGTGTGTGTCAGTGTGTGTGTGTGTGTGCGCCTGTGTGTGCCTGTGTGCGTGTGTGTGTGCGTGCGTTTGCGTGTGTCAGTGTATACGTATGTGTGAGCGGTGTGTGTGTGTGTGCGTGTGTGTGTGTGTGACACCACACACACCGCTCACACATTTCAAAGACACCGTGATGATGATGATGATAGTCAGATTTTTTCCTTGCAGATGTCCTGATTGCTGATTGGCCAGCTGGCGGCCGTCCCACTGCTCAGTGTGACGGAGGAGTGGGTCGGTGACCTTATAGCCGGCCACCCGGCCACCCGGCCACCATGTTGATTCTGTTTCACGCTGCTAATTGTTCTATGGAGTAAAGGCAAGGGAGGTCAACTTGTTATTCATCGAGGCCTTGTTAGTCCTCCCTTGGAGGGCGGTGACTTTGACACTTTGATGCTTTGACCCGTAATAGCAGAAGTGTCTGCTGTTCACTTTTTACCAAAGTGTTGCGTCAACACACATACGCACACAGAATGCAATGGAAGACATTTTTTTAAAACCTACTTGAAAACGACTTCAACAGTACAAAATGTATTTCATGCCCCAGAGTGAAAATATTTGAGTCATTATTAATTAATAAATCAGATTTGATAGTTAGAAATAAAAATTGTTTCTATAATGTATGTATTAACGAACTGGCTGGTGGCAGCAGCTTACGTATATTTTCCTTGCGGCAAGACTCGACACACACACACACACACTGTGTGTGTGTGTGTGTGTGTGTGTGTGTCGACTAATCCACTCACGCTGGGTCTTTTTAAGATGGTTTCTTCAGTTATTTTTACTCGTCTATCGCCCCCCCGCCACGATCTCTTTGCTCCCTCGCATAAATGCAGAGACTTCCTAGTGCGCCGTCATGGGGATACGCTGGGAATGTAATCACATATATCCGCCCAGCCCCACACGCCTCCTATCTATATATGTGAGGTACCAGGAGACGTCTAACAGACACCACCCCCCACAGGGACCACCATTGACATTGCCACCATCGTTATGGCAACTGTCTTATCGTAGGGGCTGGGCTTGTGAACTGTGGGAAAATGCTGTTATAAAAAGTTAGCGGGAGTCATATTGCTTCTTGTATAGGTCTCGGAAACTTTCCTTTTTCCAAATGAACTTAGTGTTGCATTGTGGGATATTGCCGGGAGATCTCGCGTCGATCTGTGCGTTTGGGGGAGGATGGTGGAGGGATATTGTTCCATCTGGATGTGGCTCCTGTTGGATTCTGCGATATTTCCCTGTTTGGCTGAATGTTTCCATGGTTATGCCCTCCAAGCTATTCCCAGGACTCAGGGAAGGCCTCTTCAAAGGGCTCTGGGCAGACTTTAAAACGTTACTTCAAACAGTGCAGAGATCAGCCTGCCGTCGTTTAGAACCTCCACATCTTTTTGGTCAACATATCATGCATAATTAAATGGGACTGATGCTGCTCTACCTGTACACTTGGGACGACACACTGGTTCTGATCAAACCGTTTGATATTTAATGAATAATACAACATTTTGCAGTTTTCCATCCATGGTTTTTGGAGTCCAACCTTTAGATAATGGCAAATTCCAAGTGTATTGTGTCTATTTTGTAATTATTCATTTATGTGGTATTAATTATTCATTTATGTGGTATAGTTCACCTGAATATCGTTGTCTGAAGAGTGAAAACTGTATTGTTGGCTATAAGATGATAAACTGTAAGACGATATTTGGAAATGGGTAAGACATCTAATAATTGTTGCTCAGACGACGTTTGAATGCTAAAATACCATTATGATTTTCATAAATTATTGTTTTCATTGTTTCTTCTCTCTTTCATCCATGGTGACATCCTCTCTCTATCTCCCCCCCCCCCCCCCCCCCCCCCCCCCTCTCTCTCTCTCTCTCTCTCTCTCTCTCTCTCTCTCTCTTTCCCCCCATCATTGTCACGGCCCCCTCTCTCGCCCCAGCCTCCACCGAAGTGCTGTTCTCCTTCGACGTGGGCAACGGGCCCCTGGAGGTGCGGGTGAGGGCCCCCCGGCCGCTCGACGACGACCGGTGGCACCACGTCCGCGCCGAGCGCAATGTCAAGGAGGCGTCGCTGGCCGTGGACGCGCTGCCCGTTGCTACGCGAGAGGCCCCCGACGACGGCCACGTCCGCCTGCAACTCAACAGCCTGCTCTTCATAGGTGAGCACGTTGGGGAGTGTGTGTGTGTGTGTGTGTGTGTGTGTGTGTGTACGTGTGTGTGTGTGTGTGTGTGTGTGTGTGTGTGTGTGTGTGTGTGTCTGTGTGTGTGTGTGTGTGTGTGTGTGTGTGTGTGTGTTTGTCTGTGGATAGTGTTCATGAGTTAACTGTAGCTTTGAGGATTGTTGATCTGCTTTTTTGGATTGTTGATTGTCTCTCTCTCTCTCTCTCTCTCTCTCTCTCTCTCTTCTCTCTCTCTCTCTCTCTATCTCTCTCACTATATCCACTTCTCTATCACTTTATATCCATCTATCTATCTATGTTTCCACTGAAGCAACATGCACTGTGTTTTACTATGGACCAATATCAGCTGGTTCTCAATAGTACTACAAATACTACTACTAATAATTATAATAATTTACAAATAATAGTAAAAATCCCCTCCCAGCAATAGCATAGCATGGATCCCTGAATGTCCTGTCCGTAATACAAAATCTCTTGGCTATGGCAAGCCAGTTTACTCTAGCTGATTACCTTTCTGTCCCATTTAAGCCTCTGTGTAAACTGTCACTCTTTGCGCTGTGAGCAAAATAAAGACAAGATAATCTTTCGGTTGTTATTATTGCTGTGCGCCTTCGTCATTTTGTAAATATTATGGACGTTGTGTTTTATCAGTAAACAGCCAGTCCGCAGGGAAACTCCGACACTGATTAGATTGGCTGGAGGCAGAGAAGAGTAGAGGTGAATATTAATGCATTCAACCGAGATGTGCTGAATAGCTGAATCCTGTGTCGCCTTATGATGGTCGTTGTGTGTCATCTTATATGGTCGACTCAACAACAGCTACGTTGCTGTTAGTGTTTAGCATGGGCTAGCTTGCACATCTGAACAATGCTCGGATGATTGGGGCTTTGAGCCAGGGCCATGCTAACAGAGATGACAGCGTCCATGATTCAAGACTGCCTGCAATAAGTTGAGGTGGAGCAATAAGTTGAGCTTGTGGAGTTTGTATGGAGAGGAGACCCGCTGCACCTTAGCTAGTGGGGTGATATTAGTGAGAGACCCGCTTGGCAAACGGTATGCTAACAAACGGTATGCTAACAAACGGTATGCAACACTAACTTTAAATTATTCAACGTTTTACCATAGTCCCTCAAATTGAAATGTGAGTCACCGTAGTGTAGCGTGAAGTTAATAATAAACCGGGGTTAGTGTATAACCGCTTGCCTATCCGAAATTACTATCGTGGTCTGGCATTTCAACTATGCTAACGATTATAATGATCATTTGTTCGCACCAAATATCCCATTGTTTCGATTGAGAGACATAATGATTTGAGATCAACTAAATTTAGTAGAGATGAGTCTAACAAGTCATAATTAATGATAATGTATCGCATTTTAATTGAATTGATGAACCATAATGCATAATTGTTGAAGCTAGCGTGATTTAAGTCATGAGCAGCGTTTGTGTTAACGTTCCGATGTTATCCCCACGCACAGACGGAGCGGGCGGCGGGTCCCATTGTGCCGGGTAAGACATAGAGATCGACGCATATGGCCGTCGCTTCATATGCCGTAGCAACGTTTTACTTCTGCGTTCTCAATGACACGTTCATCCGCGAATGTCCATGGGATCATCTTTCCAATACTCTCGGCGAATCCCTTTGTTTCACACAGACTCATGAGCTGTGATGTTAACGGGACATCATTAGTTATTTAATCGTGTAATATGTTGGTTTAATAACGCTTAGAATAATGTTTGCCGTGCAGATCCGCCCCTGCACTTTCTCTCAGGGCCGCCAGCACAGAGAGAATTAAGAAGGCAGCCTTGCAGTTTAATGGAACCCTATAGCGCCTATTCCCTCCTTTAGTGCTTTTTCCAGTGTTCTCTACATTTAACGGGCCTGTGGTCCGATGTTACACGTCACATACGTCCCATGTTGTGTGAGCCGTGTGCATTGTTCTTCACGTTCCACAACACAACGTACACAACACAAAGTATCTGCCCTTCAAAGTAAGAGTTTCGAGTGAGAGTATCTCAGTCTGCGCTATACGTCACCCTGTCACAACCATCATGATGGATTCAGGTTACTGCATATTGCATATTCCATAGGTTCTTCTTGGAGCCCACTCAGCATTCTCATTGGTACTCGAGCGCTATCCTCACTTCCTTGTTCTCATACCGCCCATATGATGTCGTTACAATGATTACAGTGATGCTTGATCTCTTATTATTTTTGACTTTTTTAATGACTTTTTTGAATGTCGGTGGCGAATCACATTTTCTCAATTCTGGCTTCAATTTTTTCACATGGAGAATATTCCCCCAGACCCTTTAACTGCAATCAGCGACAGCTTCCATACGTTTTAAACTATGGTTTTAAGGAGATTCACGTGTCTAATATAAATATCATAAGCAATATTATATTGTATCATGTCTCTGAGAAGGCTTTCCTGTGCTTGCATATGGCTGACTGGGATTTTCATATATATATTTCATATATATGTATATAAGGTTGTGTCTAAAAATATCTCTGAAATGCGGCATGTACTGGAAAATATTGGGGCTGTCTCTCAGAGATTTATAACGTTGAGAGGAACCTTCCGTCTCCCAACGCTGAGGAGTAAGAACGACACATTCCTGAAATCTGACAATCTGAAGTCCATAATGATCATGCATGTGTGTGTGTGTGTGTGTGTGTGTGTGTGCTTGTGTGTGCGTGTGCGTATGTGTGTGTGTGTGTGAGTGTGTGTGCGTGTGCGTATGTGTGTGTGTGAGAGAGTGTGTGTGCGTGTGTTGCTATTTTACCTCAATCCTGCAAAACAGTTGCTCTTGTGTGTGTGTGGTGTGGGCAGATATCACGCCATCTGTCTGGATCCTGACACCTTTCGTTGTCAAGAGAGGAACAGATCGAACCCAAACGCAGACACAGGACTTTGAATAATTTTTTTTCTTTCAGCGGCAGGTCAGGAAGACAGCCAGTGGTTTGGTATGGGCAGGATAGTGGGACAGGCGGTGGTTTGGCATCGGACAGGGTGGTTAGACAGGCGGTGGATAGTCAGACAGGGTTGTTACACGGGTGGTGGTTCGGCAACAGGCAGGACACCAGACGGTTCGATGGTTCGGCCGTGGACAGGACAGTCTCGCAGGTGATGGTGGTTGGTAATGGGCGGGCAATCAGACAAACGAGGCGAAACCTGAACAACACCGAGTCAAAGGGAGGACACAAGGGAAAAGCAAACAGGAAGAACTTGGAATATGCTGAGAATACCTGGAAGGCTAGGGCTGCGTTTGGATCTCCATACTAGCGTACTGCGTAGTAAGTGAGAGTAATATGTAGAATGTCCGAAATCACATTTCCACGTAGTATGCAATAAATAGTATACTAAAAGTCCCCGGATGGTGTACTATTCCCGGAAAAATGTGTAGTATTCAAACTATGGACACTACAGTCGCTTGGATTACCCACAATGTATTTGGACAGGAGGACGACCATCATAAACTAAACTTTTAATCTTAATTAATAGCCTCTCCCTCTCCTTCGACCAGCAATCCCAATGAACAGCCAACAAAAATCTCAATTTAAAGCATGTTTATAATACATGTTTACTTTGTTGTATTTTTGCAATCACACAGTGGGTTTGTAACGGGGCTGTACGGCTGTCAGGTGGTAGTATGTCCAAAAACATGACAGAAAACAGTACACACTGTAGCACGTAGTATGCAGTACACCGTTTCGGACGCAGCCTAGGCTAGTGCTACCAATGCCAGGGTTGATATGCTGGAGAGGTGATGAGCGGATGGATGCCAGGTGTGTTGGCTGCTGAGGTGATGAACTGATTGCAGGCGGCAGGTGTGTAGAATCCCAGTAAGCAACAGAACAGGAACACACACACACACACACACACACACAGACACACACACACACACACACACACACACACACACACACACACGTAAACACAGAGACATCGCCATGACATCACACTGTGGCTGTTATAAAGGCCCTTCTGTGCATTTGATCGCCCCTGGAATCTGCATCACTCATTAGAACTAATAGAACGCACCAATCAGAAGCATTTGGAGGTGTTCACTCTGCATTTCCTCATAGCCTCATAGACATTTCCTGAAAACGAGATGAAAACACAATCTTAGGCGAGCCATGAAAGTCAAAACCACAGAATGTATTTGTTTTTCGTTTTTGCCTCACTGCTATTTTCCTTGTCCCGGCTGTCAAATTGTTACAAATAAATAAATAAATGAAAAAGACACAGCCAGAATGCTGACAAGACAATACATGGATCTGCTGTTGAAGGCAACGACGGAGAGAAAGTGGAGGAGACGGTGTTGTAGCAGAGGACAAAGTGTACGCCCCTGCGCTCTCTCTCTCTCTCTCTCTCTCTCTCTCTCTCTCTCTCTCTCTCTCTCATATGTCATGTCTTGGCTGTGAAATAAATGTCATCTGATGCGGAGGTGGCGTAAGGCTATAGCGTCCTCCAACCATAGGTCAGGAGCGCAATGTAGTGTGAATATCGCCCTTTTTATGAATGATGCACGGGGCGACCCTAACGTCAGACGGTCCAAGCTGAAAGTTTATGGCTCGGAGTCCTCCATTGGCTGACGCACAGGCGTGTGTGTGTGTGTGTGTGTGTGTGTGTGTGTGTGTGTGTGTGTGTGTGTGTGTGTGTGTGTGTGTGTGTGTGTGTGTGTGTGTGTGTGTGTGTGTGTGTGTGTGTGTGTGTGTGTGTGTGTGTGTGTGTGTGTGTGTGTGTGTCTTAACGACTGTTTGCCGCAAGTCACTCCGAATAAGTAATAATATTCACTCAGAACTCCAAATAATAATTGAATTGCAGAATGCAGAAGTGTATTTGCGTACTTTGTGAAGTGCTTAAGATAGAATGTATCAAATGTAAATTTGTAATGCATCAAATAATAATGCCGACACACCCACCAGGCGGCACGGCATCCAGGCAGAAGGGCTTCCGGGGCTGCATCCGGGCGCTGCGTCTGAACGGCGTCACCCTGGACCTGGAGGAGCGTGCCAGCATCACCCCGGGGGTCCGGCCCGGCTGCCCGGGACACTGCAGCAGCTACGGCCCGCTGTGCCGCAAACAGGGCCGCTGCGTGGAGAGACCCAGGGGCTTCTCCTGCGACTGTGGCCTGTCCGCCTACACAGGGACATTCTGCCATAGAGGTAACACTATGTAATATATAATATATACTATAAACTATATATATACTACATACTATACATGATACACTGTGCACTATACACAATAGACCATATACTATACACGATATACTCCTATACATTATGTACTGTATTCTCTTCTGTACTATACTGTATAATATACTATACACTTGAGCCTTCTGCCATAAAGGTGTAGAGATGCACTGTGTACAATATATTATGTACTTCTGTCATAGAGGTATACACACACACACACACACACACACACACCCACACACACACACACACATGGACACACGGATACACTCACGGACTCACTTAAGTGCATTTACATCAGCCGACACTCGGCCGTCCTACAGGAGACACATCAAGTGATTCTTCCATCACGTCTCTTCCCTCGCTGCACATCCCGTCAACGCATCGGCCGCGTGGGAGCTGAACGTTTAAACCCACGTCAATACGGCTCCGTTTCAAAGGCCACACCGACGCGTTTCCCACCTAGCATGAAGCGTGAAGCGTGAAGATGAAGGGAGTATGTGAAGTAGGAGAAGTAGAAGAAGAAGGCAACGTCTTATTAAAAGTTTATTTGATGCCTCGAAAGCGACTCAAGACTCAACCCACGTTTTTTGGGGGGCAATGTGTGGTATGCGATATTAATATTTCATACGTTGAGCATAGCACCCTGTTGGGGTGTCACGGCAGCTAGCCCGTGGTCGACATGGCTCTCAGCGCGGGGTGCTTATAATTGGAAGGCGTGCGGCGTCGAGCCTCTCACCTGTCAGCCGGTGGAAGGACTCCGTTAACTCACTAATTAGGCGGTGAGTGCTCATCACTACTGCTGCCGACGCCTGACTACGGCGAGGGTCACCTAACGCTCTTCCTTCAATGCTGTTACACACCTATTTGTCAAAAAGAGTGAGACAGAAATATATCGCTGATGGTACGGAAAGATTAGTAGAGAACAAGTTTCAAGCATGAATGCAAGCTTAATAGAACAAGTTTCAAGTGCTCATAAGAGCTAGGTTGACAGCAAAATAGCTTAGATAAGAACAGTAAGGATAACAATAGCAATATAGCTAGGGTAGGGGGCTACACAAGCTAAGTAATATTTTAAGTGCCATACAAACATCCAGGAACATGCAAGAGGCTACACGATGGACATGCAAGATGCTACACAATGCTAAGATAAGATCATTTATTCATCCCACATGGGGATGAAATTCAGAATGATCTAAATCTATTTGCAATGTCAGCAAACACTCTAGATAATGTGCTGAATGACAATCCATGGATGGATGGATGGATGGATTGTTTTTATCTCTTCAGAATCAGCTTTATTGCCTTTGTTTTTACAAACAAGGAATGTGCTTTTGTGAAATTGGTGCATAACGTTGAACATTAAACAGAATTTTTCCTCTCCAGAGGTGTCGGCCATCTTTAAGTCGACCACGTCGGTGCGCTACTCTTTCCGGGAGCCGTACGAGCCGAGCCGCAATGCCAGCGCCCAGCCGGCGTCCTCCTCCATCTACAGCGAGGTCACCCTGCGGGGGGAGAACATCTCTCTGAGCTTCAGGACCAGGCAGAGTCCCACTCTGCTCCTCTACGTCTCCTCCTTCTACAGGGAGCACCTGGCCCTGCTCATCAACAAGCATGGTGAGGGTGACTTTTATTTTGAAAGAGAGGCTTTTATTATGATGGTCGGTGGAGGGGCGGGGGGTCGAACAGCAATATTCGAGGTTCTTCGGCAGCTATTTTGTGGCTTCCTATTTTGTCCCATTTTTGATGTCACAATATGTTTGTTTGTTTGACTTAGACGATTTAAAGTTGCACACTTTCAGTTGCGCAATGACATATTGTTATTGGACCATCTGTTGTTGGCAACTTTAAAATTGAATAAGAAGCTGATTGTATGAGAAAAGAAACTCTAGTCTGGTTTGTTGTGAATGAAGTGGGCAGATAAAACTGAATTTAGATGGGGAAAGAGAACATATGCTGGACTAGTGCAGCTAGTCCCTCGACACTCGACGCAAACTGCCACGTTCGTCTATCCTAACTGACATAATCAGCATCTGATCGGTCGATCCCACATACATTTTTTATAATTTAGAATTGGTTGCCGAAAAACAAAAAGGTTAAAGGGTCCATCCATCCATCCATTCTCTTCCTTTGCTTATCCGGGGCTGGGTCACGGTGGCAGCAGGCTAAGCAGGGCCCCCCCAGATGTCCTTCTCCCCAGCAACACTCTACAGTTCCTCCTGGAGGATCCCAAGGTGTTCCCAGACCAGATGGGATATATAATATCCAGCGGGTTCAGGGTCTGCCCCGAATGGTTCTCTTCCCAGTTGGACCTGTCTGGAAAACCTCTAAGGGGCGGCGCCCAGGAGGCATCCTAATCAGATGCCCGAACCATCTCAGCTGACTCCTTTTGACAAGAAGGAGCAGCAGCACTCCGAGCTCCCTCCGGATGTCTGAGCTCCTCACCCTATCACTAAGGCTGAGGAAAGTCATTTCGGCCGTGACCAAAGGTGAGGGTTGGAACGTAGATGGACTAGTAAATCGAGAGCTTTGCCTTCCGGCTCAGCTCCCTCACCACAACAGACCGGTACAGCGCCCGCATTACTGCAGATGCCACACAAATCCGTCTGTCCATCTCTGCTCCATTTTACCCTCAACCGTGAACAACACCCCGAGATACTTGAACTCCTTTGCTTGGGACAGCAACTCACTCATTCTGCAGAGAACCCTGGCCTCAGACTTGGAGGTGCTGACTCTCATCCCGACCACTTCACACGACTGGGCTTCAGTTGGGGATCTGCACACCCAAGACCCTGCCTTTGCCTAATGCCCGATTTGCAATGCACCCGACCACAATGTCTCCCTGCAGGTGGTGAGCCCACAGGGAGGCAGCCCACAGGGAGGCAGCTCCATGTCATCTTTTCGTGCTTGGCCCGGAAAAGACCCATCCTTTATGAATGGGTAAAGGAGCCCGGCCATCAGACGCTCGCCACGAGCTCCCGTCCCCAGGTCTGGCTCCAGAAGGGGGCCCCGTTTTCCCTTGTCCAGGCGAGGTGACAGTTTTTGGGATGCCTTTTCATATGAGGGTCTTTGAATCGCTTAGTCTGGCCCCTCCTCTGGGACCGCTTTGCCTTGGGAGACCCTACCAGGGGCTATTGCCCCGGACAACACAGCTCCCAGGGTCACGGGGGCACTCAAACCCCCCACGGCGATAAGGTGACGATTCTTTGGGGGAGGGTTCATAATGATTATCCATTTTAAGAGGATTATTAAGTATTTAGTGTTTGAAGGGGTCATTTGTCATGCAGCGGCTAGTCATTTCACTTGAAGCAAGTATGCAAGTTTTGTTAAAGCAAAGTTTTTACATAAATAAATGTTTTTTTCTTAACCAAACCACCTCTCGGTAACTCTCTATAAATTATACAACTTTAATTAGGTTTAGTGTCCTATTGTTGATGGCGAATTAGCGGTAATCCTCTTAATTCTGAGACTTTTGTTATGACAGCAGCCGCTTTGTCACAGGCTATGATTATCATGTGAGTCAAGGACATGTTCAGTCAGGGGACGCACTCTCTGAACTAGAGCAGAACTACAGTTGAATGAGTTGGTGCTTGAGATGAAACGGTTCTCAACTTGATGTGGATAACATGTAGGTATCATCATGCTATAACAAGACATGTGCAAGTACACCGCTGTGCCAAGATGACAGTAAGTGGCCAGTATTAAATAAAAAGTTCAATACCTTTTAAAATATAACAAATTCACATTAAATAGCTAGGAGTAAGACAGGTAGATGGAGGAACTTGAACACATAGAAAGCATGCAAACACATGCTTTCTATTTCTATGAGCAATTAGCATTCAGGGTTTCCCACAGATGTTTATAGGCGAGGCGCAGGCGCTGCCACTACATGACCGACCGCCTCTACAAACAAATTAACTTTTCACAAAATGACGACAATCTGCATTGAATTGGACAGAAAATATAGGCAACTGTTCGCCTAATGTTCTATAATATAGGCTCATATAATATACAGTAATTAAAAGAACAGTGACCGGTCTCTGTGGAGACGGAGAGGTCCTTTCTGTCTGATTACACATGGTATTCACATCCGATTAAGACACCCAACCATAAAGAGAAAGTAGACACGTTTTTTTTTATCCATGGTAAGCATATAGAACAAATGTGGCACCATTCAATTCAGCAGAATGGGAAAAATGCACTACCAGGTACCCACATAGTGAATAATGTTCTCCAGCACAAGTGGTAGGATATTAGTGATGGGCAAAAATTTACAAACAAATAGTTTTGAACGACTCCAACGCCCACTGGCTGTTATTGTAGGGTACTGCTCGCGCTGCCTGCTCTGGTGTTGCAGTCACTCCAAAACATAGGAAGCAGGAAAACCAATGAAAGAGCGACAGAAGGACAACAATGAGGGACTTGAGTCGAGGCAGCCTGGCAGCTACTCACTGAATAAGATCAGATGAAGCGTTCTCTCAGACTGTATGAGTGAACAAAAAGCTATTGAATCAGAATGAGATTGAGCAAACAGCTCTCTCGATCTCAGGTGTCTGCTACTTGCCCCTCAAAAAGATCGACAGTTCGTTGGTCATTGACATTTCTGTAGCATCGTATTGAGCTTACATAGCCGACCCGTACCTCCGTGCAAGCGGGATGCTGAATCAACACATTTAAGTTTTGAGGGGCGGGCAGCTGTCAAATGCACATGTACTTTAACGGAGTGTCACAGAGAAGCTGACCACACAATCAAAACTTGAAAGGTTTGAAAAGTTTGATGTACGTTTACTCCAAGGAACTGATTCTGGGAAAATAATCTGTCCGCCCATCACTATGTGATATGTATATATATGATATGTGACAGCTGCTGTTACTATAACACAGTTTGCATTTTACTTTCTTGAATGGTTTCGAAATGCTGCCAAACACACTAGAATGTGTTTTTTCTGGACATTGTGTCACCTACTAGACTAGTGGCAGAGAATGTTCTGCTCTACTTTGAAATAAAAATAATTGGATAGTGCCACTGCCATGACACAAAGGGGTGATCAAACAAACAATAAGGACATGTATCGAAAGCAAAACATAACACAGAAAATTTCACACTGAAGACTGTGTCAACCTCTCTTTTCCTTCTAGAAGCCAGCCACGCTCACTCATATAGCACCCCCCCCCATCCCCCCAATGTCACACACGTGCACTTTTACCCACATGGCAATTTGACTGTTAAAGATAACGTTGACTTCATATTTTTCTATCAAAGATTCAATTCATTGAAGATTCGAGCTCACCCCTAAATCAAGTTAGTAAAGTCACAGTATGTACAGGATAGTACCAGTGACGGGCCAGTATGTCAAGTCAAGTCAAACCAATTTTATTTGTATAGCCCTTTATCACAGTTACAGTCTCAAAGGGCTTTACAGGCCATATGATTATGGGCCAAGTGATTATGACACCCCCCTAGGCCGAGCACCCCTAAGGGCAAGAAACAATTCTTGTTCCCTCAATAGGGAACAATAAGGTCCTTCAGGTACAATGGTGCGGACCCATGCAGGATCATGTCGGTAAAAATTAGCACCTTAAAATCTAATCTGGCATTTATTGGGAGCCAGTGGAGGGAAGTGAGAATGGGAGTAATGTGGTCGAACTTCCTAGTTCTCATTAGCAGCGGCATTCTGCACAAGCTGGAGGCTTTTCCTAGTCGAGCTTGGTAAGCCAGAAAACAGTGCTTTACAGTAATCCAGTCTGTATGATATAAATACATGGATGATTGTCTCTGCATCCGCGGCAGATAGCATTGGTCTAATTTTAGCAATATTTCTCAGATGAAAGAATGGAGTTCTGGTAATACTTTTCACATGCTGATCAAAAGAAAGCATAGAGCCAAACATAACACAGAGATTCTTGACGCAGGGGCTTTGGGCAATAGTAGTGCCTCTTCGGGCCGATGATTATCATCTCAGTTTTCCCCGTAATTAGCTGCAGGTAGTTTTGGGACATCCATCTTTTAATTGCAGTCAGGCAGGATTCAACCTTCTAGATCTGGGGGGAGTCTTTTGATCCAATAGGAATGTAGATTTGGGTGTCGTCGGCATAGCAGTGAAAGCTAATTCGTAGCTGCAAATAATATTGCCGAGAGGGATCATGTAGATTGCAAAGAGCAGTGGACCAAGGACCGACCCTTGGGGAACACCAAATTGCAATGCGTCGATTTTAAATCTTCACAGACAACAAATTGTGTTCTGTCTGTGAGGTAGGATCTAAACCAGTGAAGAGCAGTGCCTTTGATGCCAACATAGCGTTCGAGACGATCCAGGAGGATGCTATGGTCGATTGTGTCAAAAGCGACAAACTGCTGGAAGGTAGCTTCTGTCGAATGCTCAGGCTGAGCAGTAGGAGACGCATCAATGTCTTTTGATTTGATTGATTGAATTGATTTGATCTTGTGCTCGAAGAACTCCAGGAAGTTCGCAGTCCCTCTCGCTGAGAGAACCCCTGAAGTCAGCCAGAGCAGCAACTAACAGGGATAACTTATCTGCCATGGCTGTGGTGGTATCAGGGGTGATACGACGGCAGCTATAAGCAGCCTGACATTCGTCCCTCGGGCAACATACCACCACCTGGAAAGTGAGCAGACAGTGATCAGAGAGAGCTGAGGTATAAGGAGAGACACATCAAT
The DNA here is from genome assembly GCA_002895965.2 of Coryphaenoides rupestris. NCBI lineage: Eukaryota > Metazoa > Chordata > Actinopteri > Gadiformes > Macrouridae > Coryphaenoides > Coryphaenoides rupestris. The sequence continues at coordinate 250,433 of PIJE02000089.1, forward strand.
CTATAATTTCAACTCCATGGGTCAGGACAAGGTTCAATGTGTCTTCACCGGTGTGGGTAGGTTGCTGGACATGCTGTTTGAATCCAAATGTGTCTATGATGGACAGAAAAGCTTTTGCAAGATAATCAGATGGGTTATTCACATGGATGTTAAAATCCCCCATAAGCAAAACATTGTCAGAATAAGTTTCAAGATCAGCTGCAAACTCAAAGAACTCATCCACAAAGTTTGAATAAGGGCCCGGTGGGCGGTAGACTATAGTCAAGAAAAAGGAATCTGCAATGTCATGACTGATTAATGCGAACAGAGGAGCTGAAAAGCAAGCACCTCAAAAGATGAAAAAATGTAGCTACTACTAGGTCCAGCTAGGAGCTAGGAGGCGTCTCAGTGTCTCCGTTACATGCTACATCACCCAGGCTAACTAACTTTGTAAGCCCACTCAGTGTTCTAAACTCTGGTTATTGTGTTACTAGCAGGCTCACTAATCGCCTGCATCCCAGCGTGCTGTAGGTGAATGGGTAATGCCTGACTAAGGCATCTATCTATGTTTTCCGACATAATTGAGGCACCTAACCCAGGAGGGTGAAGGCCGTCTCTCATCAGCACGCCTGGGCGGCCCCACATGGAGGGCCAGTTATCCACAAAACCTAGGCCCTGCTCTAAACTATAGCGAGCCGAGCCAGCCAACGGTTTAGGGACGTTTATCTACTATAGTGCTCATCATTACCCCTGACAGTTAGAGGGCCAGAGAGAATTAATCAATGCTGACACATCTTTCTTGCGAAGTCACACAGCCTAACTATGTTGCTTTTTGTGACTTCAGATTGTCTCATTCTGACATCATTTGTGCCGACACGAATTACAATGTTGTCAAAGCTAGTGTCGGTGTTGGGTGCGTCTAATCTAACTCCGTATGTGTCCTTACCGCATGCCAGCAGCCTAAGATTAGCTTCTATATCGGGAGCCCTGGCCCCTGGTAAGCAAATAACGTTAGCTGGTGTGTAATCTAATTTTATGAGTAACAGAGTCGCCTATGACTCACGATTTTTCCCCCCGAAAGAGACAGTATGTATAGCATAGTATTTGTAAAGTAACAGTATATACAGCATAGTATTAGTACAGTCCCAGTATGTACAGCATAGTACCAGTGACGGGCCAGTGTTTGACGGGTGTGTGTTACTGTGTGTGTGTGTGTGTGTGTGTGTGCGCACGTGTGTGTGCAGACAAGCTGGAGATGCGTTACAAGCTGGATGCTACCAGAGATGGCGAGGTGCTGAGAAGCAGGGCCAGGAACCTGGCAGACGGACAGCTGCACACACTCACCGTCCACAGACACCTGGACGCCGTGTCTGTGCAGGTAACACACACACACACACACATGCCGCGGCACCATGGGCACTCGGCCCCCCCACCCCGTCTCGTTGGCCCCCCACGTCATTGTTGACGTGAGGCGGTGTGGACGTGCTAACAGCTATTCTCTCCCAGCCGTCACACCCATGACGTACGTACAATACACCTCTCAGGAACCAAGCTAATCACAGCCCAACAACACCAATCAGAAGCCATGCGCACACACACACACACACCTGCGACTTGGTTCGTACAGCGCGGTTCATTGTGCCGCTTTTGTGTCCTTATTTCCATCTCCGATTTGTTTCACTGACAGGTTATTCATCGCCCTCATTTGACAAAATGGAAACAAATAAATAAAGGATGGGCAATCTGTTTATGGGGTTGATGTGATTGCTTTGCAGCAAAGCAGCATATTGTCTTATTTAAATCATGGGAGAACCGGGAGGCTTTTCAGGCCCTGCCACCGCCTGCGACGGTGCCAGGCATGGTGAGAGTGTGGCTTTCCTCAACACTCAGACTGAGTCCACAGTCTAGTGGTTTCTATTCATGTCAAAGTACAGGCTTGGGGTGCAGGACAGGTGCTGATTTGAACACAAAAGACCTCTTTGATTAAACATATTCTTAAATGTTCCAACTTCTAGGTTCTTTCTAAGTCTTTTCTAATCAGTTGGGAACTACTTATCATGTCGGCCTCATGCCCAGTGTCCAGTATGACACTAAGACGTCCTCCCTCAGGTCCTCCTCGAAATAATCTGTTGTTCTCCAACCTGCATCAGTGTGGATGGGTGAAGGAGATCCTAAATTCTCTAAATCGAGAGGTGTGACTGTGGTGTGCATGGTGTGTGCAAGTTATATATATATATACAGTATATACTGTATATATATGTAAAATATAAATACATCAAAATTTGCTTCACATTTACCAGCTGCCACATTAAAGCAATGAACTCATTCATGCATCACAAATTATAATGCAATGGCATATAGACGTTTGTACTTTTACTTAACTTTTTTATTTTGTAACAGTATTTCTACAGGGTTGTATTACTGCTTTTACTTCAGTAAAATATCTGAGTACTTTTCCACCCCTGGTGATCTACCAGCCCTGTCCCATTCAGTCTTCCTGCCTTGAACCCTAACCCCATTGCCAGGCATTAGCCCTCCCACCCCCCCTCGCCACCCTGACCAGGAATAAAAGGGCTCCATTGAGTCTCTATTCCAATAGCCTTTCAACACATCAACGTCTTTATGCCCCCCACCACTATCTCTGGAGTGGGTGGTGGGAGGGGGGGGTATCGTGTCTCTCGTGAACAAAAAAGTCTCATTTCATAAATGCCATCCCCCAAAAGCTTGTAGGTCAACACAACAAGCACAACAACAAACAGCGACCTTCTGGACGCCTCAGGTGCTGATGCTCACTCTGCCCTCTGAGCCTTTTCTTTATTCAACTCCTGCTCTAGTTAGTCCACTCTGCTCACCCACACACACACACACACACACACACACACACACCACACACACACACACACACACACACACACACACACACACACACACACACACACGCTCACACACACACACACCGGAGGACAAAGACGAGGCTTTTAGTATTTCCTCTGAGTAATCCTTGAGATCATCTGCATTAGGTTGAGTTACGGACACACTCTCCCATCACCACCACCGCCACCCCCACCACCACACCCCCCTTACCCACTCTATGATCATTTGTCCATTCATGCTCTGCAGGATATTTGAAAGCACTTCAGGCTCCATGATTGTCAATGAAACATATTTCAAACAGAGCCATTGTCCGTCTTTGACCTCTGTCATGCTTGTTGCTTCAATGCAGAGACGCTCTTGTGTTTCGCCAGCATCAGAACACACCGGCCCGTTCAGAATCGACACTTATGCTGTCTTGTTCCCCCTGATGTGTCTGTGGAGGGTTTTATATTCATAGGGCCCACCGCAGACGGAACAGTTTGTTCAGGAGAACATTTCGGTGGTGACCGGGCCAAAGTCTGCAGTTTCATATTCCACAGCCAATCGATGTGTTGCCACCGAACAGCGAATGTCACATAAAAAATGGAAAAATTGAATTTCTCGAATTGTGAGACTAACCGAGGGTCTCGGCTCATGCGTGGCTGATTTGATTTCATTTCCCTAGTAGTAGCATCCTACGTATTATTATTATTATACCAGGGGCCTTGTGGAATCCAGGGGGTCGTAGTAGAGGCCGTGGGAGGTGTGGTTATAATTAAATGTCTCACATGGTGCTGGATCGTTTTCCCCACACACCGCATAACATGCGATCACAGTGCGAGCCACTGGATCTCCTCAGGATGCAACAACGGGCACATGGGATAACCATGGGGGTCTAATCACATGTCAGGAATGTCCGGTGGTAATGGGGAGGGGGGGCCTCGTCACAACAGTGGCATAGAAATGACAAGCGCTTCTGCTGGGCAACAGCTAAACAGGGAACGTTTGCATGTGGTGGCGACAGCATCAGCTGACAGCTCGTATCGTACCTAAAAGTAACAGGTGAGGTTTACATGTCGTGATGCATTCTGCTGATTGCAGGGAATCTGCCTCCTGAGGTCCAAGGTGCCCGAGTCCTTAAAACAATGATGAAAGACCATGACATACAATACATCCATTGACACAATGATTAAAAGTCCGTAACCGTAACCCTTAAAATGCCCAGAAGCTACCAAGGTGTTTGTCCTGCTTCAGGGCTGGCTGTGGTTTGAAATGCCGTCACATAAATAAATACACGTTGCCTGAAGCATTATTGTAATTATGATGATGAAATTATTGTCATATTATTCATAATATTTGTATAATTATTCTTCTTAATCCAGTATTCTGCAAAAACAATTCCTCATATAATTGTGTGCTGCTTCTTTTCCTCCAGGTTGACCAGAGCGCCAGGGAAGAATTCAATCTGACATCCGACGGGGAATTCAACGGCATCAAGTCATTAGTCCTGGGCAGAGCACCCGGTAAGTATGGGGTCTGAGAAATCAGACCAAAAGGGATGCAGAGCACTCAGTGAATTATTAAAAACACACACACATGCACACACACACACACACACCCACACACACCCACTTGCCATAGCCTTATCCGACTTCCTATCAAACACTGTGCAGACGTTGTAATGGAATCTTAAAGACATAGATTATGTTGCGGTGACCGGACAACAGCGACAACAACATCATTCAAATCGTCCAAGTGAAAGCCCTTCAAACGGTCTCGAGATGTAAATGAGAAACTGATTTAGGACAACGAACGACAACGAAGTGAAGGAGGAGGCGCCTTTGCCAGTATTTCCTCACTTGCCGCTCCCACTGAACACCTGACACTTACCATTCTGCGCATGGGATTTCTCCGATGTACTGGAGGACTTGGAGTCAAACTGAATTGTGAATATGGGGGCGAGGACGGGGTCAATCTCCTCTATAATGGATGGCAGGGCAGCTCTCGTCAAAATACAAGACAAACGTGTGTTGCGGATCGCCATCAAAGTTCAGTCCAGATGAAACCTCAGAGAGAGCCTGCAGTTAGTTATTTTTGCTGCCGCGGCAGTTCAAGGTTTGTCGTTTGCCATTGCTGTTGTGGCGAGACTGGATAATTAGATTCCTTTAATGAGGGCTGATAAGCGTACTTTGGAGTATTGAGGTCTTCCAATCGGCTGGTGGCGGGTCAGTCACGCAAGCCTCTTCATAGGCAGTGAAGTGCATTATCTTCACGTGCACTCGCGTGTCTGTGAGGCTAATTCACCGAGAGAGTACAGGCTATTCCAGACAACCTTTTCTGTACTCGACATGGAGGAGGGGAACGTCGCAGCGGAGCGGTGCCGCCTCCTCAGGAGTTATTTTTGCCGTTGAATAATATATTCCTTATTCCTTATTGATGCACTCGTGTCTGGCTTTGCTGGGAGCAAAATAAGCCACCTCTGCCACTGTGACTGTGACGGCCGTAATTACAGAGGAGGGAGAGCCATTGTCCTTGTTGTGGAGGAGAGATTAAATACAGCAGGTGCACCGGCTCCTTTTTAGAATGCCTTGCGACCCAGAAAACCATGCCCCGCTCCTGGAGGCTGTGCTGGGTTTAAACTCCAGCACCACACACCACACACACTCTCTCTCTCTGCGCTGGGGCGCTGCAGATGGAGCCACACTGTGAACACAATGGCCCAAACCGGTCTAAATGATGAATTTATACAATAGGCTAATGTCTTGTTTCGCGAATGGATGCATCGTGGCGTAAACCTGCACTATGTCACTTTTCTGCTGCAGCTATTTAGTATACAGTATCTGAACTTGAAAGTTTCTCAGAGTAATATGAGCTCATCCACGAGTCAGCCCAGCCAGGGAATTGTTATCCATAAGTCGTTTTATTCTGGTCCACTTTTGCCCCGGTGATTGCCAGTGATTGCAGGTCTAGCGTGGCATCTCGAGTGGTGTATTCATTAAAAGTCCAAAATGTATCATGCTGTACACACACACACACACACACACACACACATGCACACGCACACGCACAACAGACTCTCTTTCACAGACACGTACCCAAACATCCTCACTCACCACACACACCAACACACACACACATACACACAGAACAGTCCATCATATTTCTTATATATTGCAAAGTGCAGTCACAAACCTGAGCAATTACAGGCTTGTGTGTGTGTGTGTGTGTGTGTGTATAACACACACAGAGCATTATAATGGGGGATGTGTATAATTGGTCTGAAACTGATAGACAAGCACTGATAATGTACTTGTCTTGTGGAATGGCAAACACTTGAACTCCAATCAATAACACTCAGTCTGCAGTCATTACTGAGTGTGTGTGTGTGTGTGTGTCTGTGTCTGTGTCTGTGTGTGTGTGTGTGTGTGTGTGTGTGGCGTGTGTGTGTGTGAATGCGTGCGGGTGAGGCTTTGTAATTGACAAGGACAGGGGAGTTGTTTCGGATGTTCACGCTGTCCAACCGTTTGTATAAAGGATATATTTTAGTCCGATGCCGATGCCGTATCACAAATACAGCGCCGTCCTATCATTGCTAGATAATAGAAAACCTCAGAAATACTAAGACAACCAAAATCAATAAGTCATAAATAATAAATGACAGAATGATTGTTTTTGTTCGAGAAGGTGACTCACTGACAATAACAGAAGAGTCACTACCTCAGTAGCCACCATAGGCAAGCTGCCGTCAGCCGTTTTTGCTCGCCACACTTAGTTTAACTGTTTGTTTGATTAATGTATGTTTTGAGTCTCGTGGTTTCCATGCATTTGGATCCATAGTGAGGGCCAGAAGTCACAAGTCAACAAATACATGAGAAACATGTATTTATAAATTCACCTGCTACCCAGACTCTCTCCTTGTGAGCTGTGGTCACGTTGTCATGACGTCTCCACAGAAATGATGGGGCTTCACTGTGTGCATGTTGAGTTTTGCCAAGTGTTATGCAGGGTTTGGAAGTGTAAGCTATATTCACTGGCGCAATGAGTCAATGAATTCGCTGAATAATAATTTTGTTTACCAGCAGCATCATAAATGTACACATTGATTTGATTTGATTTGAACGTGCAATGTAAGAAAACTACCCACGAGGTTGCTCTGCTGCGTCGCATTGTCTCTGGCACAATGAGGTATTTCTTTCAATCATTTCGAAAACAGATTGTACTCACTCTTTACACAGTTCTGCGGAGTTTTACCTGTTTGAGGGACGGGACGTACGTAGAAAAAGAAAAAGAAATAGAGCAGTTGTGCAAAAAATAGAGAAGAGCCGCACAGGTGGTGTGGGGTGGCTTCCATGGTCCCCGTGTAGCAGCTGAAGTTGATTATAGCCGTCGGGCTCTGTGGCGTGTGAGATCAACCAGAACACAACTGAGTCAAAACAAAGATGGCTAGCCCTGGTATGGCCCGTGTGACATCACCTTAGTTAGCATTAGTTTGCAGCAATAACAAGCGACAGTCTTGATCGTGAGACAGAACTCTCCCTGTGATTTGGCTTATGACTGACACACGCTACCAAACATGCTACCTGCTACCTGCTTCCACCGCAGGGAATTCTGCTAATGCATATCAATAGCATTGTTGCTCATTCCACGATTCAATGCGCCGCAAAATCACTGTTTATTCATTCGTGTTAAACTTAACTGGAACTGGAGCCCCCCCCCCCCCCCCCCCTGCACACACACACACCATCTATTTCTTAAGTCTGCCTCCTTAAAAAATAGCTCTTTGGCTGTTTGACCAAGAGAACGGATTGGGAGGAATTACAGGGATAACAAGCCAGCTAGTAATGCCTTCTAATTGAATAACTATAAATCACAGCATTTTGCTTCTCTCTCTCTCTCTCTCTCTCTCTCTCTCATTCTCTCTCCTCCTCTACAGAGTCTGATGAGTTGGATCCAGAGCTGGCCCGCCTCGCCTCGCTGGGCTACACCGGCTGCCTGTCCGTGGTGCAGTTCAACTCCATCAGTCCGCTCAAAGCCGCGCTGCTCCACCCGGAGACCAGCCCTGTCGCCATCAGCGGCCCGTTGGTCCAGTCCACGTGTGGCTCCTCAGCACCGGCCAAGGCCGACGCTGCAGAAAACACACACCACCTATCAGGTAAGAGGGAGCTGTTGTTGGTATTTTAAATTGCACAATTGTTTGGATTGGAATTATTTCCAGAAGTGTTTGGAACCTGATTTAGATATTTTGATACATCTTTTTATGATGTTAAATATTTCTAGTCCGGCCATTACGTTTCTTACTTAAACTAATATATTGACTTTAGTCAATTGTTTTGTTGCCTATCAGCTGTCATTTTATTTTATTCACACCTCCTGTTCCAACGACCACGGTGTGCTCATTACAGTAAGTACAGAGACAAGCCGTGTTTGGGATAAGCACTAAAGGAATCAGGCGTCAAGTCAATTAGTCCGGAAGGCTGTTTTCACTTAGTTTCATATCCCCCCTGGTGGCCGCTTAGCTCCAGGCCTCCGTCGGAGAGCCGTTTGGAGCGGTGCCGGGGCCCTTAATAGGCCTCATCAGCCCAAGTGGTGATACTCTACTGCTGTTTCTGAATTGTCCTCAATTCCCTTAACTTCTCTCTCCTTTTCTTTGCTCCCTCTTTTATTTTCATTGTCCTTGTTATTATTCTGCCATTTTATTGTTGTTTTATTCTTGTTATTTTCTTCTTATTCTTCTTCTTCTTCTTCTTCTTCTTCTTCTTCAATTCTCTCTGCCATATCCACACTCTCTTGCTTACATTAGACCAGTCTGGTTCAGTGAATACAGGCGAACCTTTAGTCAACTCCGTCCGGAGTGACTCGGCTTTGATTGGAGGTACGGTAACCCAAATGTTGTTTGCCAATAAGCTTGATCAGTTAATCGATAATAATTGATGACACTTTACATTTTGAAGCCTTGTATAAGGAACTTTAATATATGTTGTAACTCAGAAAGTGTAGGAAGAAAGAGAGCAAGTTGCATTCAGTTATACTCATTAATGATAATCTCATTTAGCCGACCATCTTTGATTCTGTGGTCATACACGTCTATGTTTTATGCAAATCCTTTCTTACATTTGATTAGATTAAACTTAGTTACTGTTGCCAAAAACATGAGCTTCCCATATCAAAAGACCACTGAAGTATACATATACTGTATGTTCTGCCTACATTTTTGCCAAGGTACAGAAATAATATTACACCAAGTAGCTTTTCTTCACGGTAGAACACTTTTTAAACAAAAATGAGAGGGCTGTTGATCAAGGGTGACTCACTGGAAATTACTCTCTCACACACACACACACACACACACACACACACACACACACGCACGCCACGCATCGCACGCACGCACGCACGCACGCACGCACCACACACACACTTTCCACTGCCTCCTGGCAATTTTGTGTCTCCAAAAATGTGGGGAGGAGGGTGAACACAAGCATTCATCGCGTGTTTCATCCATCATTTAGTCAATCTTGGTTGATGTGTGAAAAAACAAATATGACATGACTGTGATAGTTTAGAATTTCGGTTTTCACTTCCTTCATCACCTAATAAACAAATTCATTATTTGCCAATGTAGAGACATTTTCATGAGAAAGCATACACACACGTACAGTTGTCTCGTTAGGCCAGGCTTAATTGAAACATTGACATTTCCTCTCAGGCGTGATAGCGGTGGTGATCTTCTTGACCGCTCTGGGTCTGGCCATCACGGCCGTCTACCTCTACAGACGGAAGGAGACGTACGGCACGCCGGAAGCCAAGGCGGCCAAGCCCGAGGACAGCTCCGAGGCTCCCTTCAGCGCCAACGAGGCCGACTCACACAACATTCCCAGCCAGACTACAAAGGAGTACTTTATCTAACTGGAGGGGAAGTGGGGGGAGAGAGGGAGGGGGCGGGGCTTGTTCGCCCAGCGAGCTAGCGTTGCACACTGCTGAGGAATAAGACACGAGTGCCCTGCCACGCCTTTGCTGTTTATTTTTTTTTTTAAGTTTTAAGATACAGATACGAGAAGCTTCCAAGCCGAGAGAGCGGTTGGAGACAAGATGGCATCACTGAAGGAGATCACCTCATCATTTCAGTTGTTTACATGTCAAAAGTGTATATATTGTTGCACACTATAGCGAAAGTGTTTCACTTAAAACAAAAAAAAATAAGGTGTTGATGTTCTTGCTTCTGAAAGTGTACATATTTAAATTGTACATATTTTATTAATGTCTTTATAACAAGATGTGTCTAATCTCTCTCGCTGTTATAATGAAAAATTGCATATGTATAATGGTATTTTTAAGAAGTGTCGTCCTAAAAGAGTATTGTATTCTAGAGGAAATACGTGTTCAGATTGGATTCATTTATAAATAAAAGAAGAAAAGAAGAAAAAGAAAAAGGTTGAAGGCTCACTTCATTGTAATTGAGACGTTCCCATCTATTAGCGTTTAGAACTCCCACAACGGCAAACGCACAACAAGTAGACGCAATTGCCCGCTTCTATCGCACCGCATTTCCTTCCTTCGCTCTAGAACACCTGTAACCGGTAAATATTTCACCGCCGGCGCTCAAGAGGACCGTACTTCCAACGTTTGTCTGTCAGACGTCCTCCACAGCTGCGTACCGCCCGCAGCGAGCCGCAGTTGTCAGACGCCTGTCAGACCCGCGTTTGAACAGTTATCGCTTTTTAACCGGAACGCCCGCTCAACAGCAGCACGCCGTCTGTCACCTCCACCGCGCCACCGTGTGACATTAAATGTGCTTTAGAAGTGTTAACATGCATCATGGACCCCGCCTCAGCAGGGAGCGGATTACAACTATGGCAATGAGATTGATGTAAGAGAAGCTGTTGTCGATAACAAAATTAAAAATAAAGGAAATTTAGTCAACGTGACTTCAAAGCGAGATGTTGGAAAGGCGCTGTCCATAAACCAGAGAGCCGGCCACCTGCTTCAATCCAGATGGAAAGGACTGAAGAAAACTTAATGAGGGGGGAAGAACGCGGGGGAAAAAAATCATGAGCTTGCATAAATCGTGTTTTTCCATGTCGCTATTGTGCACCGTAAGTCAGCCATTTGTTTTGCTGTGCACTTGATTTATTCACCGCAACGGTCGGGAAAAGCCTGCCTCATCAGCCCGAGCCTTGTTTAAAAGTCAGCAGAGTTACTGCTACCGAGGTATCTGAGGAGCTATTGTCAAACACTCCACACATCCAAACCTCCAGGTTACCGGAACCACGCTGCACCAACCAATGTCTTCTCAGAACACACAGGCGTTTAAGTGTGCTTATAGAAGCAAGGGGAGCAGTTCACTGGAACATTACAGGGTTGCTGTACATTTTCTGCCAAGGGGTGCTTTCTAATCGTGTTTTAAGTAGTAAGGGAGAGACAATCAGATATGATCAATTCATGCTGTGAAATGCCTCTGGCAGTGGGGCCTATGGCTGCTGTCTTTAAGGCATTTTCTATTTCTATTGAGAGTATCATGCTATACTAGTGGTGTGGCTCGTTACGTGCTTTCAACTGTGTTCAACTTACAATATCACTTTTAGGATGCTGGTATATTAAGCGATGTAGAAATACATGCCAGGATACTAATATGTTTAGGTTATTGGAAGACCAACAAAAATGTCAGTTGATCAGTTGTCAGTTGTAAATTGTAAAAAAAGAAAGAAAAGAAAATACATATGTTTTTAAAGGAGGTTCTGATTTTGATAAATAATTGTTCACGTTGGTTGTTCTAGAACAATCTTTTGCAGAGATGTTCCACACGTTGTCATTGTGATCGGCGGTGAGATAACCCTTACTTTTACCAGCTGTGGTTTTTCACTGAAGCTGTGTTCACTTGAGACATGACAACATGTTCGCCATGTTGCCAGGTCAGGTGTTGCATTTTCAAGCACACAAATTTGTGCTTGGAGTTGGTCACGACGAACATGTCACGTCTCAAGTGAACGCACCTTAACAACAGCAATACAGCAGTCATTGATCACAATCATACAACATACTTGACTACACTGTGAGCAAGGAGGAACTGTTCCAGTTATGATGACAACATGTAAAAGTGCTATAGGTAGGATTCATAAGCTACAATGAGAGTGTAATTCATCTGTCTGGGTTGACTGTGCGCCCGCCATTGCATTTTTAGACCCCTCCTCCATTTCTGATCAATCAGAGCATCTCTTCCCTGATTGGTTCCAGGAATCCAACTTTCCTCTCAATCACATTCATGCACACGGTGTTAGCATCTCAATGGCGGAGGAATCCAGTGCGTTTTTTTGGGGTGTCTATTTTCAATGTCTTCGCTCTCTTGAAACTCTTGAATCTTACCCACAGCACGTTGAAATAGAATAATATTGAAAAGCTGCTTTACCGCAGAAATGAGGGACGGCACAATGACACATTTCCGGTCTCTCATCCAAAACTGTAATCTTAAAGAGGAACTTTGCCGATTTTCTATGTATTCGAATTAGGGATTGTAACAGTTAGCTCACTGCCACACACCACCAACATGTCTTTTCTACAGCTTCTCCAAAGGACACAGGCATGTTAACGTGAATGTTGAATCATCCGGTTTATTGCAGAGTTTGTAGGTGAATGAATGGCACAAAGCAGATGGTACATAGCTAACGCTCTCCTGAGTGTGTGTGTGTGTGGTGATTGTTGCTGGTTTCACCTGTGGGACTGGACTAGGCAATGCACCACAGGTGTGCAGCCTCACCCGACCCCTGTCTAATCAGCCTGACTGGGGCCAGGTGAGTCTCAGTCTCCACAGGGGATATAGTATAAAACAAATGTAAAGGACTCCTATTATACCACCAGGTGTGAGCAAGATTAGCCATTTCAAGCGGTTTCAAAAACCGGTGGGAATGACTAATGACGCTCACACCTGGTGGTATAATAGGAGTTATTTAACAAAAGGAGCAGGGAGATCTGGGCACCATGGAGAAAAGGTAAACATTTGCATAATATACCACCGACATTGAAATGCTACAAAGCCAGTTGGAAAGCAGCAAAGTTCCCCTTTTAAGTAGCTGTCGATACCGATCCGATATACCAATGATGTACCAATGTTTTTTTGAATATTATTTAATTAAAAAGCTGAATATATCTCCTTTAGTATCTACTTGGAAGGAACAAGTTAACTTGTTGTCAGCAGTATTGCTCCTTTGGTATTGTCTCAAATTATTAGCCTGAGCTCTTCACCAGAGAGTCTGAGCTGCCTTGCGATGCCGTCCAGTTATTAATACAACATGATCTCGGACTCTTATTGCTGTGGGGGATTTCTCAAGATGAAAAACTATCGTCATTTTGAAGTGTGCCCTAACATATCTGCCTCCATATCTCCTTATGTCATTTCTTTTAGGTTCTCCCACTCACATAAACTATAAATATCAATACAGAAAGACCAAAAGCTACAGCTATATGGATGGATAGATATTTATATCCTTCTCTCATTTTCTGTTCAATTTGTATCTATTGTAGCAACCTTTCTTGCTCTTTATCTCCTTCCATTCAACTACTTCCCTGGTATGATCTTAAAAAATAACATCTTAAACACCAGCGACCTAATGCAAACCAATCCCAGCCCTGAAATACAGAAAACAGTAAAGTTGCAGTTGCTTTTGCTTCCTCCAAACCGTATGTATTTATTCATAGAAATATTTCTCTATATTAAGTACTTTTGTAAACAATGTATTGAGTTCGAGGACAACTGAAATGAAATGTTACTGAAATGAATGAATGGATTAATGGAACCTGGGTTTCTGAAACGACAGCACTTGGCCAAATTGAAACCAGCAGCAACACAAGACAGCATTTGCATAATTACAATAATAATACTTGTCTGTATTTGCTGCTGTCCCTGTGGTTTCATTATCGTTCTATCAAATCTAAATACTGCTGACGACGGCGTTATAGTATGGTGTGAGACTGATAAAGACCCATGGAAGGGATTTTATTCTCTTCCTCTGAGCCGTGTTCTACTTAATAGGCTACTTCACCACCTCCGGGCCTCCTTTTCAATGCTACTGGTATTTAGCTTAAAAGTCGATATCAAATGAACTTATTAGCGCGCCAAGGATACACGATTCAAGTTCAATAACATGAAAAGAACATCGCCTGCCTTAATATTGTATGAGAATGTGTGAAAGTCTTGAAATGATTTGATTGAAGCGTCTCGGGCGAGATTGAAAACTGGAAGGTGAGAAGGTGAGGACATGATGTTCACCGGCTGATTGAGCAGCAGTGTGTCACGCTGTAGATGGGAGAATTCTGGGCTCAGGACTCTGGACCCTTTAAGATCATTAACAACCGAAAGGAGATCTTTTTAACAATCTAAATTAGACAGCAGTGAGCATCATTAAACTCGTTGGCCCATGAATCCCACAATAGCAACGTGGGTTTGGTGGTTTGCCGCTAAAATACTTCTCGAGTGAGCGTCACAGTTTACTGCTCCTGAGTCCAGATCTGCCCACCCCTCCGCCACCCCCCACCCACCACCTCTCCTACCAGGTGGACACCCTGCTGAGAGAGAGAGAGCGAGAGACCTGAATGGTTTCCACGGTGACCAAGCACTTAAGGCGTTGCAGTCACTGTGTTGGGCTCTGAGATAGAGCAGGTAGGTACATTTGGGTCCTAAACATAGAATAAGATAAGGGTTGGGAGTCAGAGTGTGGAACATACTGTATGCACATTTTCCCATTGTACACATGTACCCATTGTACATATATAGACATAGTACACACATGTACCCATGTGTACACTTGTACACACATGTAGTCATTTTACACATGTATCCATAGTACACATGCAGCCATGATACACAACTAACTCCATCAGGGTGTGCACATTCAAAAATGACCATAATTGATGTTCATACCCCTTGAATAACATACAATAAATAAAGTAACCAAACAACTTCATTAAACCCAGAAGGGCAGGCCCCTCGGGGTGGACTGAACCTGCGCTGTGCCGTCCTGTTGAAGTTCAATTTCAAGCTTTATTAAATCCCAGGGGGCTTTAATAGGGGTTTGCAGTCCACGTGGAACATCATCAGAAAATGAACAATACAAAAGTTAAGCAGAGACAAGAACAGACAATGACACACACACACACACACACACACACACACACACACACACACACACACGACAAAAGAATAGGCGAAGTCAGTGTGATGTTGCAGCATCATGAAAACTGTGAGCTTCTTAAGTGCATCTATTGTATTCCATGCGGTTAGTTATATACTTGGCTACATTCACTCTGCTGTGCTCTCTTCCCAGTTCTGTTTTCCTGTCACGTTTCCTGCGTTACTATAACCTGCATGTGAACCCCACACTCTGGCCCCATTCAAAGCAAAAAAAAGCTGCTTAACATTTTCCCCCAACTCCATACACAGATTAACACGAATAGTCCAACACATAATCTTAAAAAGTAACACACTGTAACGGGCATGCTTAGGACCCAAATGCCGAGGAGGAATATCAGACAACCGAGCGGTTGATGGCAGCCCGTGCCTGGGTCCAGGTTTGGCGGGACCGACGGATGAAGGCCTGGATGGACTAGCAGGATACCTCCCTCTCCAGGGCCCTGTAGGCGCACTGGAAAGGGGAGAGACTGCTGGTGGAGCTGGTCAGGGTGTTGTGGCCATATTCCACCCACAGAAGCTGTTGGGACCAGGAGGAGGGTTTCTGGGAGACAGCGTCTGGCAGCGTTGTCATCTTCTGGTTCACCCCTTCTGACTGTCCATTGGACTGGGGTGAACCGGAAGACAGGCTGACGGCGGCTCCAAGCTGGGCGCAGGACTCCAGAAGACTGATGTGAACTGAGGACCCTGATCAGAGACCACGTCGACCGGAGACCATGGAGCAGGATCACCTGCGCAGTCTCCGAAGGGAGTATGACTGTGTTGCCGTTAGAGGTGGGGAGACCCGTGACAAAGTCCAGGGATATGTGGGACCATGGGCGATGAGGCACAGGGAGAGGCTGAAGGCGACCGGTGGGGGCCTGATGTGAGGGCTTGTTCCGATTACACATAGGACAGGCGTTGACAAACTCCCAGGTGTCCTCCTCCAGGGTGGCCCTCCAGAAGCCTGCTGGCAGCTTCTGATCCATGGCCACCCTCTGGGACACGACAGCCCCTAACCCTACCTCGGATACATCCCCCTCCATGACGAACTGATCGTCAAGGTCAGGAACCTATGTGAGGGCAGTGAGAGGAGCGCAATGGTGCTGTAATGAATCGGCGGTAAAAGTTGGCAAACCCCAGGAATCGTTGCAGCTGCTTGCGTGAGTTGGGAACTGGCCAAGAGGTAACCGCAGATTCTTTCGCCGCTCCCCTTCGCCACGAAGTAATGCCAGAAATGATACCGTTGGGACGTGGAACTCACACTTAAAGCCCTTGCTTTGCTGTACACTTCCTGATAATCCAGGTACTCGGGTGGAACCGCCGACACGTCAGGAAGAGCGCAGGGTGATGGAGAGTTGATTGGAGCGGCAGCCTGCTTTAAACAGACCTGGTGGCAAGCGGGGCTCCACCCCTTAACGGCCCTGGTAATCCGCAACAGAGAGTCGGAGAAGCTCTCATTTATTAACTTCAACCACAACATGCTCATAAACTGCCAATTGAAAGTGATTTGTGCTGTATGTAGTCCCTGAACGGTTCATGATTCTTCCACACAGGACCTTTAAATAACTTAACTTACCTTAATACAACTAATACACCACCACACCACCCACACAAACGCCGATTTTTCACAGATAATTTTTTCCGCTCTGTGGGACGCTTTCAGTGTGCGGCATGAGTCTTATTTGACACGCTGCACAGGAGTTCTCGTTTTGTATGTGTCTTCATGAGGGTTGTAGTCCACCTACTCCCAGGAAGAGTTTGAGTCTGTGTGTAGAGTTTACAGTGCATAACTATACATCTATTCTGCATTATTTATTTGTAGTTTTGTCGCAGTTTATTTTTTGGTTGGATTTCCAGTATTGTGCATGCACATGTTGGAAGTGATTTTTCTATTACAGTTTTAAAAAATGTTCAATTGCTAAGACACATTTTTCTAAACGATTTTCTTACAACTTTAAACCAATCACAATTGTCTCGGCCAGCGCCCAGGATGCAGGTGACCTTGCCAAGTGGTGGTGGTGGTGGTGGTGGTGGTGGGGGGGACTTGATTCAGTGGAACCACAGACTGTATTTGCATGTGGGGAGGCAAACCATTAAAATGGCTAAATCAGCGTATAGGTCGCTAGCTTGGAGGTTGTTCTTGTTTCACGTAGCGACTTTTAAAACGGTAACACGCAGATGATCCCGACCGCCTGCATCCTGCCAGCCAGGCTATCCATTCATTAACAATGAACGGTGATAATCCAATGAAAAGCTATTAATTAAGGGTTTGTCTTTATCAGCAAGTATATGGTAATGACGAAAACGGAAGAGACAAGGAGGAGAAATATATTCAAATGCTTTACCTACTAATAAAAACAGCTTGGCAATAGTCCCCAGTTATGTTTTTTTTTGGTCTTTTTTCTGGCAATCCAGCATTCATTGTAAACAGTGAGTGTGTTTTTTTTGGTAGCTTTCATGCTGCGGTGCAATTTAATTGAATCTTTGCACAACGCACAAAGCACCTTCTGTATTTTAGGATAATTTCAAGTACCCCCTTATATGTTTCAAAGCACTTAAGTGGGCCGTGTTTCCAAATGAACTCACGCCGGCGCCACCATGCTGCCGCCAAGCTAGTAATGGGCAAAACAGTTCATTTCAGTGACTCGAATCACTAGAATCAGTTCATTAAAAAGATTCGTTCAAAAGATTCGTTCACCGAATCGTTCAGTTCAGTTTCATTGGCCCAAGCCTTGTACATAACGTAACATAATGTCTCAAATAAATACATTACACTCATATCTTACTCATATCTTACATTCAAAACTTGTATTTTGTTCAATCTTAACAAATTAAAACAAAACATTGTACAGCATTTATGGCGGTGTCCGATGATAAGTGGTGGACTGCCCCTTACATTAGTGTTGTGTCGTTCGAATCTTTTGGGTGAACGAACTGAACTGAATCACTGACTGAGTTCTGCTGTGTGCTGAACGAATCACCGTGAATGATTCGTTCAGCAGAACTGATTCACAGGACGAATCACGTTCTCTCGCGGCAGCCCCTCCCCCTCCCTGCACGCTCGCTGCTGATCAGATCCGTCCGAGAGCTCAACTGAACTGAGAAATTAACGGATCTTTTCAGTCAGTGATTCAGTTCAGTTCAGTTCACCCAAAAGATTCGGTCCTTTGAACGAATCGTTCGCGAACGACACTACGCTACGCCGAGCTGTAACTTCCCAGCACCGCTCAAAACACCCGCGCCCACATCTCAGCATCCATCCATCGCCACCCATTAGGACCGAGAACAAGACCTGACGTGTAAGAGGAGAACTTAGGAGGCCAGGAAGGTGATTAATGAACACATTTATGATAACTATCAGATCAGAGCATCTATGTTCCCCCATTACGCTCTCATGGATAAAAAAAATAAAATAATAAAGTCACCATGACCTCTGAGGCTGCCGTTTTCCACGCGGCTGCATCAGCTGTGTGGGAGATTGGGGAAAAAAATTAGCCATCGCGTAGCGGAGCAAAAACAGGGGGAAGGTGAGGGGTGGGGGGAGGGGGAGGGGGGGGGGGGGGGTGGGGGGTTGGGTGGAGAGACAGCCCCGCTGGGCATTAATTAACATTCCTCCCCCCTCCCCCCGCACCGCTAAGGAAGGAAAGGGGAGTGGGCGGTGGGTAATAGACTTCGGGAATGCAGATAGGAATCTGCGGCGTGGTTCGACGCCAGTTTGCACCGCTGCAAGCCGATCGCATCTAACCCGGTCCGTTATGGAGAGGCGGGGGCCGCGGCAGCATCGTTAGCAAAAACAGAGCCAGAGGAGATCCTCTTGCAGGCTCATAAGCGCCCCTCCAGATGTCTTATTTGTGTTCCGCAAGCAGAGGTAGACAGCCCGCAAAATGGGTCGTACTTCCCTGCTCTGGTTTGTATGGAGAGCACCCAGGTCAGGCCTAATGGCGGGTCCTAATTGCTACAAGGGGCCGACCGTGGTGACACATAATGAGATGACTTCTGCCATTCCGCCTTGAACGGCAATTCAAATTAAAAGTTGATATTTACTAGAACAACATTTACAACATGAACGTTTATCCATTGCGATCTATGTGTCACGACAGGCCGCTCAAGACGTGGCGTGATGATGATGGTATGTCGTGATGAAGACGGGTGTGGAGGACGCAGTTGGGGAAAGGTCTCACACTACGAAAGGAGGAAACAAGATGTAAATAAGGAATTTATTCATATCTTGTTCCTTTCCGCAGTGTGTGCACGTCTCTGAGGGACTGTGGACATTCTGTATACACACACAGACACACACACACACACACACACACACACACACACACACGTCTTCATCCAACCCGATGAACCAGCAAAACTGCCCAATTTCCATGGTCCCTCTAAAAACTTTATCACGTCTCAAGGCAAACGACAGACATATAATTTTGCAGTTCATACGACCTATAGTTGCGTACTATTAAGTAGTTATGCATCCAGTTACACAGGAATCTCGAGCTGGTGTGTCTTTCTCTTTCCATAGCATCTCACTCACTAACAGCTGACGGATGCCAGGATGCCAGTTATTAGGACAAACACATTCAGTTACATTCAGATAATAGCGCTTTAATCTTACAGCACCTTTCAACTGTCTATTCTGGAGGGAGGTATCGTCATGGGGCCACAAACTCATCACAATACAGTTCAAATGTTGTCATTTGTGCAATAGGAAGCAATTAAAACCCAACTATACAGTCACCCAGACAGATCACTCTCCTGGTGTGCAGTCTGACCCGTACAGGTTTTTTTTTTTATATGGACAGCTTCTGCATTGTTTGCTTCTTGAACTTCTGAAGACATCATTCTCCATAACTTTTCTAGAATGATAATAATTTGTTCTACTTTTTGAAAAAACGTATTATGGTTCATGGGATCGGTGGGCAGAAGGGAGTGAATCGTTGTTCTGGGTTTGTGTTGGAATATAATTGAGGGGAGTGAACATCATTTCTCCAAAATTTTTTTGCATTCAATTCAAGAAAATGGTATTGGAAATTGGACATCGGGACATTTTTGTAATAGCTTCCCCCGTTTTTCTTTGTAGGTGTCATTTTAAACTGTGACAGTGTAGTCGTCAGCGTGACAGAAACGCCGCGGCTTCTAATTCCACCGCAGCCACAACTCCCATTAGCTAGCTCTGCATCACATTGTGATGTTGCAGCATCGTGACAAAACTGTGAGCTTCTGAAGTGCATCTATTGTATTCCATGCGGTTAGTTATATACTTGGCTACATTCACTCTGCTGTGCTCTCTTCCCAGTTCTGTCTTCCTGTCGCTTTTCCTGCGTTACTATAACCTGCATGTGAACCCCACCCTCTGGCCCCAAGGAAAAAAAGCTGCTTAACATTTTCCCCAAGTCCATACACAGATTAACACGAATAGTCCTACACATAATCTTAAAATGTAACACACTATAACGGGCATGCTTAGGACCCAAATGCCGAGGAGGAATATCGGACAGACAGCCCCGCTGGGCCATTAATTAACGTCTCCCCCTCCTCCCCGCACCGATAAGGAAGGAAAGGGGAGTGGGCGGTGGGTAAAGACTCGGGATGCGATAGGAATCTGCGGCGTGGTTCGCCCAGTTTGCACCGCTGCACCGGTCGCATCTACGCCGGTCGTATGGAGAGGCGGGGGCTGCGGCAGCATCGTTAGCAACGAGCCAGAGGAGAACTCTGTGGGCCCCTCCAGATGTTTTATTTGTGTTCCGCAAGCAGAGTAGACACCGCAAAATGGGTCATACTTCCCTGCTCTGGTTTGTATGAGAGCACCCAGTAGGCCTATGGCGGGTCTAATGCTACAAGGGGCCGACCGTGGTGACACATAATGAGATGACTTCTGCCATTCCGCCTTGAACGGCAATTCAAATTAAAAGTTGATATTTACTAGAACAACATTTACAACATGAACGTTTATCCATTGCGATCTATGTGTCACGACAGGCCGCTCAAGACGTGGCGTGATGATGATGGTATGTCGTGATGAAGACGGGTGTGGAGGACGCAGTTGGTGAAAGGTCTCACACTACGAAAGGAGGAAACAAGATGTAAATAAGGAATTTATTCAGATCTTGTTCCTTTCCGCAGTGTGTGCACGTCTCTGAGGGACTGTGGACATTCTGTATACACACACACACACACACACACACACACACACACACACACACACACACGTCTTCATCCAACCCGATGAACCAGCAAAACTGCCCAATTTCCATGGTCCCTCTAAAAACTTTGTCACATCTCAAGGCAAACGACAGACATATAATTTTGCAGTTCATACGACCTGTAGTTACGTACTATTAAGTGGTTATGCATCCAGTTACACAGGAATCTCGAGCTGGTGTGTCTTTCTCTTTCCATAGCATCTCACTCACTAACAGCTGACGGATGCCAGGATGCCAGTTATTAGGACAAACACATTCAGTTACATTCAGATAATAGCGCTTTAATCTTACAGCACCTTTCAACTGGAGGGAGGTATCGTCCAAGGGGCCACAAACTCATCACCATACAGTTCAAATGTTTGTCATTTGTTGCAGTAGGAAGCAATTAAAACCCCACTATACAGTCACCCAGACAGATCACTCTCCTGGTGTGCAGTCTGACCCGTACAGGTTTTTTTTTTATATAGACAGCTTCTGCATTGTTTGCTTCTTGAACTTCTGAAGACATCATTCCGCATAACTTTTCTAGAATGATAATAATTTGTTCTACTTTTTGAAAAACGTATTATGGTTCATGGGATCGGTGGGCAGAAGGGAGTGAATCGTTGTTCTGGGTTTGTGTTGGAATATAATTGAGGGGAGTGAACATCATTTCTCCAAAATTTTTTTGCATTCAATTCAAGAAAATGGTATTGGAAATTGGACATCGGGACATTTTTGTAATAGCTTCCCCCGTTTTTCTTTGTAGGTGTCATTTTAAACTGTGACAGTGTAGTCGTCAGCGTGACAGAAACGCCACGGCTTCTAATTCCGCCGCAGCCACAACTCCCATTAGCTAGCTCTGCATCACATGCTGACATTGACAATAGCGAGTTATTTGTTATGCACCCCGGGGAGACGCTGTACTCTGTGCAGCAGCATCCCCATCTCTGTTAAATTTCCATTAGGCGCACCACTTTTCCATCTGTCTCATCCCGCTTTAATTCATTTCTCTTCGACAATCTGATATCATAATGATTTTTTTTTTCCAGTCTCTTGCATCCTCTCTCTTCCTGGTTCATCGTTATTTTGGATTTCCTAATTTGATTAGCGTTTATTTGCTGGTGGATTACCCCTTTATCATCTCTGGTGACATTTCTCTAAGCCGCTTGCAAATATCTTTATCGATATTGTTTGTCAGATAAACAACGGGCTTCGGGAGATGGATCTCATCCCGGTGTCGCTTGTCGATTTTCAAGATTGCGTTCTCTTCTGTGATGTGTGTCCGACTACAACTCCTCGCTAATATTTGCTCATCAAACAAGAAAGAGGAAGACATAAATACTCCAATGGTGTCTTTGGATTCTGTCAACGGCGGGAGGATATCATCCCTGTCAGGAGCTGGTCCTGTGTAGTGTACCCTCCCCCGGAGCACCAGCAGAACCCCCCCCCCCCCTCCCAGTGACCTGGTGAGCGGATGGAGTGTCAGGCCGGTGTAAAAACGCTAAAGGAATTGGGTAAATCAAAGAGAAAACAGCAATAGGGCGACGACAGTCCCTCCGAGCTGTAGACCACAGAAAAAAGTATCTCCAATGACTCAGAGCTACCAGCTTGTGATGGGAAACATACGTCCACAGTCACAGCGCTGAGGAAATGCCAGCTGCATAACAAACACTCCAAGAGTGCACACAAAGTCATAATTATTCCTGTTATCTTGATTACAGAAGTAATCATAATTAAACCTTGTACACATTTAAAAAATCTAATATATATTTTTCACTTTGTTCTTTTTTCCTGCGAAATCCGACCCGACTCAAATATTAGAGAAATCAGCCAAAAAGCTGTTCTACACAACAGAGAGTCGTTTTTTTTTTACTTCAAACACAACCTGCTCATTAACAGGCAATTTAAAGTGATTTGTGCTGTAAATTCCTACATGTAGTCCCTGAAAAGATTAATGATTCAGCACCTTTAAGTAAAAGTAAAACATAGGCCTATGTTGCTGGCATGAACAGAAAAAAGAAGAAACTATTTACAAAACACTTACAGTATGTGGTGTGTTGTGAATGGAGTGAATGTGGAGATTGGCCGGGACTGACGGTAGATTCCCAGCCTGAATTATTATCCCAGTGCGCCTCTGGTTGTGTATGTTTTCCGAAGCCGTATTTCCCTGAGGGACGTGTGTCTGGCAAGTATGTTTAGAGACTTCATCCATCGGAGTCCAAGGAGTCACACTCTGTCTCCCAGTCGATGTGCTTCAGGACACATCCTTCTGTCGTTGTTTGTTAAATGGTTTCTCTGTACCCTGGGGAGTTTCTCAATCTTCTTTATTCTATCCATACTATTCTTAGTTTAAAGAGCTATGTTTATGTCTGTAAACTTTTTTGTTATAAACAAAATATAAAGTTATAAACTTCTATTGATAAATTAACTTGATAAATTAATTAAATTGATAAATTAACAAAGTGAATTTGTCGACATTGTGTGCAGAAAGGGCAGATCTGCTGGCACTAACAATGACTCCTGCAGATGAGAAAACCCTCCACAAAACTACAGCTTGTGAAATACGGGCGAGAGGTAACGTTGTACCGGGGCTCAGTCACTTTCATTTATGTATTTATTTTGGATATGCAGTAAATGAATTGGCTATTTAAATTATACTTTTACCAACATAAGTTGGGAGTACCGACAGAGTAATAGACAGATTAATTTCTATCTCCGTCAAATCGTTCTAGTTAAGTATACCGGTAACAAACATTGGAAGTTGTAATAAGGTGCGCTTCTAGGTGTTCATTGGCAAACTTGTGATGAACGTTATTATGGTTATCAGACTGTTCTCATCACGTGTGCTTTATCTCCCACAGACAGGATAATGGCTTTGCGGTGGGATTCGTCCAAAGTTAATTATTGGACATTGGTCTTGCATCCTTATCGCATTCCCCACCCACACACACACACAAGAAGTTTTACATATAATCCGATTTCGGATCACATCTTTATCCAATGCTTACTTCCAGCTCTGTCGGCAGATAATTATCCATATGGATTACAGCCGGCCAGCCAGTCATGGCGATCTCAGATCTCAGTTCAGGGTGTGTTTGTTTGTGAATCAAATCAAACGAAGCACAATCTTGTTGGCGAACTTGATTGAAATCGCCTGCTGCGCTGGTTTACACATCTAGTTTGTCATCACATTGATCTTTAAATGCTCCCCCTCCACCCCCTCTGTATTGTCATGGTAGTAGGAGTAGAACATATGTTCAATGGTTCCTCAGTAATTACTCACATCACCACGACCACTAACCCATAACCTGCTCCTGCATCATACCATAGCCAACCATAGCCGTGCATTTGTAAACAATGCTTTCAAAAATTGTTTTTGTCGTGTTATTGTTGTGAATTATTATTGTACATTTTGAAAATGTGTTTTAATCATATGCTTGTTCAACCAAGAGATATTGTCTTGTTGTTTATCTATTCTGGAATAAAGAATGAAGTGTTCTTCTCGTAAAAGATGGACGGCGGAGGAGGACCAAATGTATCACTTCAAAATGTGGACGGGACGTGCGCCCCCCCCCCCCGCCTAAATTGTGCCAATGTTATGAGCCAAGGTCAGAGAGCAGCTACCCTCCGCTCTGTGATGGATTACAAGTTTACAGAGCTCTGAACGCCACGTGACAGAGACTGATTCCAGCAAATCATGGAAAAGGCGCCCTTTTTTTAATCCATCAGTCTCAAGTATCACAGGGGTCTGTAAAGAAGAATGATTTAGCTGGGGTTCTCCCCCTGAAAGGTTGAGGAATATGCTTCAGTACGGCCTTTGTTTATGTCTAATTCTTTCGATAGCAGCAGTGCAAGAAAGGGTAGGGCTGCCCCCGTGTGTTAAACAATATGTACATTTATCATTTAATATTTGATGCTATATTCAAATTTTCCGCTGTTTGCATTGGAGCAGCGTATACTACTACACATCCTGGATTCCTCATCGGAACTGCATCTCAGCCACGAAGGCTATGTTAAATAAGCAATGCTCCTCATGAAATATTTAACAAAATGCAACATACTAAAAGATATCATGTTGTGAAATACCAGTCTACAACAAAAACAAATGCAATTAAAAAGCATATCAAGTGACGTCAGGGCACGACGGGTCATTGCCTTGTTGTAACCCTCCTCACCGAGCACACAGCGGGTTCTGTAATAATGCACACGTCCCCCATCCCGGTACAAAGGTCTGCTTCCGTCTGAGTAACACACATGTGATAATGATGAAGGTCTGGGGTCCCGCTTCAGAGGACGCAGCCAACCTCTTGTTCTCCGCATTCTCAGCATCGCTGTGGATGCTTCAGTTGTGATCATGATGAATATATATTATTGACTTAAGACATAGAAATTGAAAGAGGATTCTTTCGTTACACCCTCTCTAGCATGCAGAGGACTGGGCCACAGCCCACACCCCATTCATTTTTAATCTGGAGCAGCGTGGACCTCGCCGTCCTGATCTTTGCGAGTTCACATTCTGTTTCTCTCCGCAAGATCAGTGTGACCTCAAGCAGAATTTTAATGGTGGCACCATTAAAATGGTTTAAACAATTTAATAGATCGAATAACAATGTTAAAAGAAAAACCTAATTTGGCACGGGATGACGTTCTTAGAGGAGAAGGTGTTTTTTCTTTACTTACCGACAGAAAAGAGGGTAAGAGTGTCACTCTGATTGGCTGTTTTTTTTGAACAGCCTAAGGCCCTGCCCATATGTGTGGAAATCAGTTGCTGGCCAGCCAAGGCCAGATATGATGTTCATTGTGAAACACAAACATGTATATCTGGACTGGTCTCGCAAGGCTAGCCTGGACCCGAGCGGCGGCGTGACTGGAAGCAACCCCAAGGCAAACGGACCCTTCTGCCAGGGGTTGAGCTCGACGGAATATAAAAATCTATTTTGACAGCCGATCTTCAAGTCATACCTTCAAGGTCACCTTGTGCTTCAAGAGCCTTCAAGAGTTGCAGAGAAAAATCTGCTGTGGTAGCGGGGACATGATAGGGGGCCGGTAATCACTATTCTCCACTATTAATGTGACTATTAAGTTATGTTATTATTAAGTTGACTATTAAGTTATGTTATGACGTGTGCACACATTACAGTGGGGATGGAGAGTGTTTCTGGGAATGCTCTGCAGCATGAACCGCAGAAACCAGACTCTAGATCCTCTATGGAGCATTGCTATGTCCTGATGTCATTGTACACATGCAACATATGATGATGGGAATGCTTCCACACACACACACCAGGAAAGAATGATGTGTGTGCAGCCCACAGACAGTTAGATTCATTTGCATAATGTGAGGACATTTAACCGAGGCCTTGTTGTGCATTATGGATTAGTTAGTTACACAAACATGCTTTTGTTTCCAATGTATTCGCCCATACAGTATCCACATGCAGTTGCATAACCGCCCAGCCTGCGGTCCTCGAGTCTCTAGTATAGTTGGCCACCGAGCAACACCCACTTAGAGAGAGTTTGAGTGTCTGTTTCAAGGAACGCATTGCCCTTCATCTCTGCGTTTTGTATTTATCGCCTGTTTGAAGTCAAATTTGCTGCGTTGCGGTGGTAAGTTCAGCAGTGAACTGCACGCTGCCGTGCTCACACGTTTTTTATGGACAGATGCTGCAAGGAGGGTTTTGGCATCCGCCGGTTGGTTACTGCCTCCACTCAGCCGTACAAAGCTTTGGAGGCAGTGGAGCAGAAGAGACCAGCCACATGCACATTATTTCAGAATGAGATCCCGTAACACAAGGCATGTGACAACAACAAAGATATTTTTGTGCACAGCGCAGATTTAACACCTGGTTAGGCTCCTGGTACATCCTCTCCAAACGGTAATTGGTGAGAAAAATAATGTTGAAAATGTAACTTTGGCATAACACTTAATGAAAGCTGATTGATATTCTTATTGCTAATGTGGTGTCACTGAGCTCTTCTTGGATCTGTCTGTTAGCAGGTCTAACAGAATTAGACCTGCTAACAGCTTGGTGAGCTTGTGCATGCGCTTCAGATTCTGTTAAACTATTTATGCTGCTGAGCAATTATGAACTGAATAAATTATTTTAATGAATGGTAAATGTTCCGCAGTCTTAGTTTTCCTACAGTTGCGCATAGCATTCACTTGAGAAAAAAAAGTTTGCCCTGTTTTTCTGAATTAACGAGATTAGCATCTCGTTAGCATAAATTTTTTCAAGTTTTTATTTAAACAAAAAACATGGTGTGTTTTTCCATCTCTGTGAATCTACACAGAAGTAACTAGATTACTATCCTAGAATTCTAAGAAACGTTTACATGGAAAAATTATTATTTTTCTGAATTAACACAGGCAGGGAGAGTGGGGGGAACAAGAATAGGACCCAAAGGCAGATTTAAAAAAAGGAAAACAGAAACTTGGAAACAAAACCAAAAACCACAAAGAGACAACACAGACAACAAGCTGAGCTATCAAAGCCAGTGACATGATGTATACAGTGTATCGCGGCTAATCGGGGAATTAAGTGCAGGTTGGGAGATAAACAAGGAAACACAGATTGAGGGAATTAAGTGATTAGAGTATTTTCCAAGTCTGAGGACATCTGGTGGACAGGTGGGGACAACTAACTTAGAGACAGGCTCTACAGTCTGACAACAGCACAGCCCACCACACAACCTGAGAAAGTGTGTTCATTCAGAAAAGCAAACTTTTCTCAGAATTCCCAGAAGATATTAATATTGTTGATGCAGAAAAACAAGGCAGATTACATATTTTCTTAATCTTTCCGTTGCATATGACGAGATAATAATTCTGTAGTTATCTACATGAATCAGTATGAAACTGCCTCACAGTGCTCCTAAGGTTTTGTCATCAATTAGTAAAAAACGGTCCACAATATAGTCATGCAATAAACAGTTGTCACTCACAAGTGATAACAAATTACATACACAGATAGCATTGGTGGTATTGATTGAATACATGGACAATTTGGCTTCTCCAAGATGGACCATGTCAATACTGGTATTGGACATTGATGGATATTGGACAGTGAGTGCCATGTGAATTGTATGCATCTTAAATATTAATCACCCTGCTTCCTCAACACGAAGATAAAATGGGGGAAAATGATTATATGTCAAAACTTTGTAACAACCCAAGAACTGGGGGCTTATACTGTTCAGCAGATGAGAGAGAGAGAGAGAGAGAGAGAAAGAGAGAGAGAGAGAGAGAGAGAGAGAGAGAGAGAGCTATAGCTCTACCAACGGGCCTGTCATTAGCAGGGTATGGTGCTGTGTTGGGTCATTATGGTCCTATTCTACAGACACTCATTCTGCCACACAATACCCCACTAATATAGCACCATTTGTTTTCTGGAACCCGGTCATTTTTTATACATGATATTATGTTGCTCAACACACCATTGTTCCACAGCAGGAACACCATTTTCTTTAGAACACCATTCACTGTCTCTGGTATTTTGTTGCGTAATAGCATAATCAGTCATCAGTGTATTTTCCCACCAGCTTGCAGAATGCCATGTGCTTATTACCGGGTGCACTCAGAGACTTTTTTTGCCACTAGGCCTAGTCCCCGAGGATTATGGGTAATCTTTCTGTTTTAACAGAAGAGTCATTTTTGGCCTTTGGTTTTTCAACCCCTCCAGCCCCCCAGTGTTAATTTGAGCACATTCCTGCTACACTCCCACTGAAATATAATCAGAAACACCAGGAATACAAATATTTTAATTATCTTGGACTCCGTTTAGCCAAAACGGCTATTAGAATAAATTTTCAGAGCTTAAAGGCACGCTAGGAGCAGGCTGGGGGGGGGGAATAATTGTTCCAATGATAATAATTGCTCAATTGTTTGTTTGTTTTTACTCTGAAAGACTTCTATACGGCTCATCTTAACGAAACGAAATGTGCTTTCACTTGAAGAGACACCCCAAACACGTCATTACAAAAAAAGAATGTTCGAAGAAGAAGACTAGACGGGAGGAATTTGGGACAATTTGTCTGTCTGTTGCACTGTCTACAGACCATGTTTGGAATCCGGAGACATGCTCACAATTCAATGGAAACCCAATCAGCATGCATCTCTCACTCGGGCATTTCTGCAGTGCAGATTCACGAATACACATCCGTGAATCCCCCCCCCCCGCCCCCCGCCCCGTAACTGTGACGAAAAATGAATCGGAGCAGTCTGAAGAAATCCTAATCAATTCAGTGACTGTTATCAGCGAGCAGATTGGCATCCATGCTGAATACTTCATTAGCGTTAGCATTCAAGTAGATATGAACCGAAATCTCACTTATTTCGTTGGCATGGAAAATATTATTTATTTATTTATTTATTAGTTATTTTCCATGCCAGGGTGGCTACTACTACCCGAGGTCCTTTGTTAGGCCTAAATGATGCCATTCACGGCAATCGTTTCCGATTCATGATGGACAGCTAAGCATGTATGCCTAAGTGATTTGGGTGTACAACTTCTGAACATAATTAAGATTGAGATTGTATCTATTGTCTCAGGAACAAAGGTCTTTCTCTATGTGGCCCTCAGATGCTATGCACAAAACATTGGACTAGCCAACGACAAAGACTGCAGTGAAGACTGAAAAACTACTGACAAAGCATGGTTAAAGTTAACAGTTAATGTTGTTCATAACAATATATACTAGACTTTTCTTCACACAGTAATGCTCTCCAATTATATTTGTGAATCACTAGCAATGTGGATGTATGTAAACTTTTCTACAATTACCATTTTATGCCCTTCACTACTAACATTGAACATTGTTCTGTCATTGAGAACTGTTACATTTCATGCACCTGTGATTGGCAGGCAAGAAGAATTCACCGAACCAATCTGGTCTGAAATCTAAATTGCCTGATCTAGAGGCAGGAGCAGTCAACTCGAAACAGATATCCTCACAGCGCACTCATTCATAGCTGATGAATGGCAGCGCAATTTCTAGCAAATTATACTCAAATAATTGCTCTTAAATCTTAACTACAGCACCATTAACACTGAAAAATATGAATCGATGTTATGTCATTTTTAAATCTGTTAAAGCTATATACAGTATATATCACTGTGCAATGCTTATTGGCTGCATTGCAGAAGTCCCTAAGTCCATGTTTTTCACCTCTGAAAGCCTGCAATGTCATTCACCTGCCTGCCCGTCACCATACCAACGTCATATACAAGTCATTTGTGCTTCCATCTGTGCCATTTACAGCGAATGGTAATAATGGAGAATGTGGCCTAAATTGCTCCACTTAGTTTCCTCTTATGGATTTCAAATCTTGGATCCAGCAGTCCGAGTATGTTATAGCAGTGTGTGAGTAGTCAAGATAATATTTGAATGTAGCGCATGTCCAGCCGTGTTGAAAAACCACATTTTTATTTTATTTTAACTAATTATTTGTGTTAAAACATGATCACATTTGGTCATCAGGTGTCTGGAGATGGAGATCCCCCACACTAGCATGGCACCAGCATCTCCCTCTCTCCCCGACTGAGTTGGCCTGCTGCTGTGCCTGCGTAAGAAGGAGGGCAGGACGGCCTCAACGCGCTGAATTTGTGTCGGGAGAAAAGCTCAATTCGCCTCAGCTTTTACATTTGTGCACCCACAGACCATCACACCAATTTGGTGGTGAAACATCACATTATTATATTACGTCGGTTATATTACACATTTCCTCGGATGCCGCTGTTTCACGCTCATGTAGCATGTCACAGCAACAGCAGTTACACGATACTGTGTCCAGTTCAACTGAAGGATGCGTTTTCAACGAGGAAAAATCTGAGTCTTGTTTCCTGTTTCGTTTCAGAGATTTTACATAAGAAAACTAATTAGCGTGAGTGGATGAAGCTTTCAGAAGGGGATTTTAGAAAGTGTATTTCCTCACTTTTTAAAAAGCACTATGCGTGCATTTCTCATTTAATTTCATTTTATTTATGTGACTCAGGACCATGATCACATGGTATGGAGCACAAACAAAACATACAATCATACCAAAACAATAGATACAACAAATATTACTTCAACAGAGGAAGGACATTCTTTAAAAAGGCACCTAATTTACAAATAACTTTTGGGTTATCTGATTGTAATAACAAAATTAATTTAAACATAGATGGGCAACTTTCTATCCAGCCCTTTATAGCCTCCAATGACCTTGGGAATTCTGGTGCTAAAGTTTCCATACAACAGATACTTTTCCAGTTTAAACTTTTGTTTTAATTCTACATAAATATCACATAATATTATATTATATATATATATATATTATTCTATTATATATTTCTGAGCTCACTCTGCCACTTTTGCATGAACCTGATCTCTCAGCCTCTCCCATGGGGACGTATTTACACCCGAATTATGAAGGGCTGATTATTCGATTATTCCAGTTTAGTTTTCTTGACCTTCTATCAGCCTCCCCCAGTAGCCAATAATTGTCTTTTTAACTGCGACCCAAAGTGGGTATCTTCCCAACTCTCCATAGACCGTATTATTGTCATTTTAACCTTTAGGGTATATTTAAGAAATTTGAGTTAATAGTGTCACTTTTCCAATATATCTATTTTTTTCAAACCCCCACACTTCACATGCATACAACATAACTGGTACAACCAACTTGTCGAAAAGACCTAGTGTGATATCTACAGGTAAATCACATTTTCTACATTTACAAAAGAGGGCAAACATGGATATAACTATCTATCATGGTGTCATCAAAATGAATAGTCGGCAGTCATTCGGTAATAAATAGTCCTCCAGGTCATTGATAAATAAAGCAAACAGTGGTGATAGATTTTCTCCCTGTCTAACTCCTGCTAGGCTTACAAAAAACTCTGATTTAACACCATTAAAAAATACACATTATTTAATATTTTTGTCCATATTCATTACTACATCAAAGAATTTACCATGAATACCTGCTTTTAACAGTTTCTACCCAAGTGCATCCCTCCAAACTGTATCAAACACCTTGCTGTAGTCAATGAAAGAAAAAAAGAAACATTTCTTTTTAAAGCAATACTAATCAACAATGTGTTTCAGTAAAAAGATATGATCAATGGTGGAGTATCCATCCATCCATCCATCCTTATCCGGGGCCGGCTAAGCAGGGCCCCCCAGGCTTCCTTCTCCCCAGCCACACTCTCTAGTTCCTCCTGGGGGATCCCGAGGCGTTCCCAGGCCAGACGAGATATATAATCCCTCCAGCGAGTTCTGGGTCTGCCCCGGGGTCTCCTCCCAGTTGGACGTGCCCGGAAAACCTCCAAAGTGAGGCGCCCGGGGGGCATCCTAATCAGATGCCCGAACCACCTCAGCTGACTCCTTTCGATGCGGAGGAGCAGCGGCTCTACTCCGAGCTCCCTCCGGATGTCTGAGCTCCTCACCCTATCTCTAAGGCTGAGCCCAGCCACCCTGCGGAGGAAACTCATTTCGGCCGCTTGTATCCGCGATCTCATTCTTTCGGTCACTACCCAAAGCTCGTGACCATAGGTGAGGGTTGGAACGTAGATGGACCTGTAAATCAAGAGCTTCGCCTTCCGGCTCAGCTCCCTCTTCACCACAACGGACCGGTACAGCGCCCGCATTACTGCAGACGCTGCACCAATCCGTCTGTCCATCTCCCGCTCCATTTTGCCCTCACTCGTGAACAAGACCCCGAGATACTTGAACTCCTTCGCTTGAGGCAGCAATTCATTCCCAACCCGGAGGGAACACTCCACCGTTTTCCAGCAGAGAACCATGGCCTCAGACTTGGAGGTGCTGACTCTCATCCCGACCGCTTCACACTCGGCTGCAAACCGCCCCAGTGCATGCTGGAGGTCACGGTCTGATGTAGCCAACAGAACCACATCATCTGCAAAGAGCAGAGATGCAATTCTGAGGTCCCCAAACCGGACACTCTCCTCACCTCGGCTGCGCCTTGAGATTCTGTCCATGAAGATCACGAACAGAATCAGTGACAAGGGACAACCTTGGCAGAGTCCAACACCCACTGAGAACGTGCTTGACTTTGTGCCGAGAATACGGACGCAGCTCGCACTTTGTTCGTACAAGGACCGAATGGCATGTACCAACGGCCCCGGTACCCCATACTCCCGTAGTACCCCCCACAGGATTCCCCGGGGGACACGGTCATAAGCCTTCTCCAAGTCCACAAAGCACATGTAGACTGGATGGGCAAACTCCTATGCCCCCCCAATAACCCTGCGAGGGTAAAGAGCTGGTCCACTGTTCCACGGCCAGGACGGAATCCGCATTGTTCCTCCTGAAGCAGAGGCTCGACAATCGGCCGGAGCCTCCTTTCCAGCACCCTGGAATAAACTTTCCCGGGGAGGCTGAGCAGTGTGATACCCCGATAGTTGGACCACCACCCCGGTCTGCCTTTCCACAGGTACTGTCCCCGACCTCCACGCTACATTGACTAGGTGTGTCAGCCACGACAGCCCGACAATGTCCAGAGCCTTCAGGGTGAATCTCTGGACATGTCCAGAGCAATGTCCAGAGCAATGTCCAGAGCCTTCAGGGTGAATCTCATCCACATGGCGCCTTGCCACTGAAGAGCTTTTTGACTACTTCAGTGACCTCTACCAAGGATATGGGTGAGGCTTCCCCCGAGTCTTCAGACTCTGCCTCTTCCACAGAGGATGTACTGGTCGGGTTCAGGAGCTCCTCAAATTGTTCTTTCCACCGCTCGACAATATCCTCAGTCTGGGTCAGCAGTTCTCCTCCCCGACTGAGCACAGCTTGAGTCAAGCCCAACCGAAAGTCCTGCTCCATGGCCTCCCCGAACTCCTTTTTGGGTTTTTGCTTCAGCGACAGCTGAAGCTGCGATGCTTTTGGCCTCCCGGTACCCGTCTGCTATTTCAGGAGACCCCTGGGCCAACCAGGACCGAAAGGCCTCATTCTTCAGCCTGACGGCTTCCTTCACCGCTGGTGTCCACCAACGGGTTCTTGGTTGCCACCACAACAGGCACCGACAGCCTTTTGACCACAGCTCCGAGCTGCAGCCTCTACAATGACAACTCTGAACATGGCCCACTCAGGTTCCATGTCCATGTCCCCGGAGGTGGGAGTTAAAGACCTTACGGACAGGGGCTTCCACCCGACGTTCCCAGTTTCCTCTCACTACACGTTTGGGTTAACCTGGTCTGTCTGGCAGCCTCCCGCGCCATCTGATCCAACTCACCACCAGGTGGTGATCAGTTGACAGCTCTGCTCCTCTCTTCACCCGAGTGTCCAAAACATGCGGCCGCAGATCTGCTGATACGATTACAAAGTCAATCACCGACCTTTGGCCTAAGGTGGTCCGTTACCAGGTACACTTGTGGACCACCCTATGTTCGAACAGGGTGTTTGTTATGGCCAGTCCATGACTAGCACAGAAGTCCAATAACAAAACACCACTCTGGTTCAGATCGGGCAGGCCGTTCATCCCAATCACTCCCCTCCAGGTTTCTCCATCATTGCCCACGTGTGCGTTGAAGTCCCCCAGTAGAACTATGGAGTCCCCGGATGGAACCCTTTCCAGGATGCCACCCAAGGACTCCAAGAAGGCCGGATACTCTGAACTGCTGTTTGGTGCGTAGGCACACACAACAGTCAGAGCCTTCCCCCCAGCGACTTGCAGTCGCATGGAGGCGACCCTCTCGTTCACCGGAGAGAACTCCAACACAGCGGCGCTCAGCCGGGGACTTGTGAGTATCCCCACACCCGCCTGGCGCCTCACACCCTGGGCAACTCCGTAAAAGGAGAGGGTCCAGCCCCTCTCCAGGAGTTTGGTTCCAGAACCGGTGCTGTGCGTGGAGGTGAGCCCAACCATATCTAGTTGGTACTGCTCCACCTTGGTACCGCACCAGCTCAGGCTCCTTCCCCGCCAGTGAGGTGACGTTCCACATCCCTAGAACCAGTCGGCGATGCCGGGGATCCGCACGCCCAGGACCCCGCTTTTGCCTACCGCCCGATATACAATGCACCCGACCCCAATGACTCTCCCTGCAGGTGGTGAGCCCACAGGGAGGTGACTCCACGTTGTCTTTTCGGGCTTGGCCCGGCCGGGCCCCGTGGATCCAGGCACGGCCACCAGACGAGCTCCCCTCCCAGGTCTGGCTCCAGAAGGGTGCCCCGGTTTCCCTTGTCCGGGCGAGGTGACTGATCTTTCCGGGAGTCTCTTCATGGGGTCTTTGAATCGCTCTTAGTCTGGCCCCTCCCCTGGGACCACTTTGCCTTGGGAGACCCTACCAGGGGCTAGTGCCCCGGACAACACAGCTCCCAGGGTCACGGGGGCACCCAAACCCCCCCACCACGATAAGGTGACGATTCTTTGGGCGGGCAATGGTGGAGTAATTTCTTCTAAATCCTGCCTGGGTTTCCCTCAGGATAGAATTATCCTCACATTACGTACATAACCTTGCATTCTATACATTTGTAAACAGTTTACCCCGACAATCTCCAATTTCTTTACAAATGATGCTTTTAAAAAGTGTCTCCCAGTTTAAATGACACCTAGAATTGTTTTCCATTGGCCCATTGTTTTCAAATTTCTGCAGACGGTAGGAGTTCACAAAAGTCAGATTGAAAACGATGGTGGCCCTATAGATTCATTCATTAATTGTATTTTAGAGAGGGGCAGAGACAGAAAGGGATTGGAAAGGGTTTTACAGAGAAAAGGCTAGTGATAATAGCAGCCATAAAAAGGGAAATGTGGCTTCATGTTAGCGGTATAGAGAGGGGTCAACGGCTCAAGCAGGACACGGCTCCTCTCTCTGCATGGCTGCTCTTCTGACAGCTAGCAAACTGAACATCCAGGACATACAACATTGAGACATGCTGCAGTGGGCACAACACACACACACACACACACACACACACACACACACACACACACACACACACACACACACACACACACACACACACACACACACACACACACACCCCTCCAGATTTATAGTCGGCTGAAAAGGGAGTGGCTTTAGCAATTCAGATAAACCTTTTTACACAAATGCAGAATTAAATCATTAATTTTGTGAACGGGAGAGGAGGTTCCAGTTCATCTGTTTTATACGCTTTTCAATTTCAATTTCTTCCATCTGGCGTAATACAGAGCATTGTTCAGTTGTATGTGTGAGCTTTTCAATTACCTCCATTTATGAAACAGGAGTACATGTACTGATCCAAAGTCTTGGCACAGCTGAATTTATGGCACATGTATGGCATGGTATCCATCGTAAACTAGTATAGCACTCTTATATATACAGTTTGTGTTGTGGTGCACTGAAATCACTTTGAAAGTTTGATCCTCCATCAGCAACCTACCTTACTTTTGTCACATAGCCATTGATACATTTAATTTAAATGAATGGAGTAAATAATTTTATCACAAGAACCATCATAAAAATGTTGCTTATGTTTCTGTTTTAGTACTGGTAGACATTCAGCAAACCTGTATCGACCCCATTTTGTATTCATCATTAAAAAATATCAGTAAAACCATCTGTTTTGGGTGAAAAGTATTGAATATACAATAACATGAACTGTTATTCGATGGACGATGGAATATAAATTCCATCGTCCATCGAATAACAGTCCATCCATTGCCAGCCAATAGTTGCTATTGGCTCAGGGTTGTGTCAATACAGGTTTCTGTGAGGAGAACTACATCCTGTCAAGTTGACACCTTTTGAGGCTGTCGAATCAAATGAGTATTTAGTATTAGTATTTCCCATGATTGGGTTCTGAATTGGTTTCAATTCAATGAACGGGGCACTCTGTGGGCAAATTCAAAGATGTTGCATCCCGTAACCCTAGCCCCCCTGTCAGGGTTGTTAAAGAGGAACATGAGGAAAAGGACCCAGATGCAGGCAGCAGGATGATTTTTGGTGGTTTTAATCCATAAACTAAACAGAACTAAAATACCAATACTGAACACAGCAAACATGAACACAGCAAACATGACAGCCAGAATACCAAATGACAAGGATCTGACAAAGAACACAGGATAAAACAATGAAAGAACAGATACACAATAAAACACAAGGGAAGAGATAGTACATAAGACATGGAGAACCAAAAGCAGACTACAAAATAAAACAGGAAACAATGAACGAACAAATACACACTAAAACACACGGCAGGAAGTAACCTGACAGATGGGGGCGGAGTCAGAAACACATGTGGTGCATGAAAGCACAATAAATACAATGTCCAGCAGGGTGTGCCAAGTACACAGAAAATAAACTAGGAGGGGAACATAGACAGATCGTGACATTAACCCCCCCCCCCCCCCTTAAGGGATGGATTCCAGACGTCCGACCGCTCCGGAGGTCGGCAGGGAAGTCGGGACTGCTCCGGAGGTCGGCAGGCAAGGTGGGACCGCCCTGGAGGCCGGCAGCAAAGCGGAGCCATTGGGGATGCTGCAGACTCAGGCGGCAGAACCACTGGGGATACTGCAGATTTCGGGGGCGGAGTCACTGGGGATGCTGTAGAATCTGGGGACAGAGTCACTGGGATGCTGTAGACTCTGGGGACAGAGCCACTGGGGATGCTGTAGACTCAGGAGGCGGAGCCACTGGGGATGTTGCAGAGTTCAGTTCCCAACTGGAACAGGAGATGTCTGTGGCCCAACAGCGGGAAAAGGAAGCTGATGCGGCCCAACTGGAACAGGGACTGGAGACGGAGACGGCTGCGACCCAGCAGCGGGAACAGGAAGCTGCTGCGGCCTCAACCGGCGCAAGGACTCCCTGCCGCCCAGCAGGGAGAACAACTTGAACCGGAGGTCACTTGCCTCAACGCCTGAGAGCCGGCTGGGCACTATGTTATCCTCCCAGGGCCAGGCTGGTTCCCAGGAACGGGCTAGGAGCTGGAGCCGGCTGAGGACTGGCGGGTTGAAAGCTAACATGACCGAGCCTGATTGGGTGGTAGTACTGATTGTGAATATGATGACAGCCAGACTTGGGCTGATAGCTGGGAAACTGGGGCTGAGTTTGGGGTTGGTAGCTGGGAAACTGGGGCTGAGGTTGGGGCTGGAGACTGGGAAACTGTGGCGGAGGTTGGGGCGGGTAACTGGAAAAGTGGTGCTGAGGTTTTGGGACAACTGGGTGAGTCTGCTAATAATGGACAAGTCTTTTGCAAACAACATCCAGGTGGGGAATGAAATGAAATTTGTTGACTTGAAATCTTCTCCAGGAGTGGAGCACGTTGATGTGGGTGATTAGAGGTAATGAGTTCAGACACAGTCCGTTCAAACTCAAAAGCCTTTTCCATGCAAAGGCGCTGCTCTGCTGAGACCATGATCAGATCCTACTGTCACTTTCATGATCTGTCTCTGTTTCCCTCCTAGTTTATTTTGTGTTCTTGGCACAACCTGCTGGACATTTTATTTATTGTCTACCATCTGTTCCACTTTGTGTTCCCAGCTCTGTCTCTCGTTATGCGTCTTATTATTGAATTACCCAATGTATTTAAAGCCTGCCTTTTCCTGATTTGTTTGTCAGTTCGACCCCAGCTTGTTGGTGTGTGTCGTGCAAACCATATTCAGAGAATTCATCTGTTTAGACATTTCCTACTTATTCTACTTTGTTTTTGTGCGTGGATCTAGTATCCAATTATTCTGACCTGCTTTTCCAGGTGTTGAACTATTTTGCCTGTCCCCAGATCTGCCTGCTTCTGACTGTCTTACCTGGTAGTGACCTCTGGCTGTTTTTTGGACCTTGTATTTTTGCCTACATATTTTTGGAAATACTTTTTGCCTGGTGATAGACAAAAGAAATCACAAACTATCTTGCCCTGAGTCCT
The DNA here is from genome assembly GCA_002895965.2 of Coryphaenoides rupestris. Taxonomy (NCBI): domain Eukaryota; kingdom Metazoa; phylum Chordata; class Actinopteri; order Gadiformes; family Macrouridae; genus Coryphaenoides; species Coryphaenoides rupestris. The sequence continues at coordinate 289,445 of PIJE02000089.1, forward strand.
GACACCCCCCATGTTCACACATCACTACTATTAACACACAGAGTAGGCTATTGGCCTACTATAAATGCTTGAGACATAAGAGGACAATTAATACATTAAGTGTGTGGTGTGTGTGTGTGTGTGTGTGTGTGTATATATATATACATATATATCGCATTGCAGTTAAAAATGACCAACACTGAGTGCCACTCGGTGAAAATGCAGCTGCTGTCCATATACAAGGCATGAGGTGAAAGTAGTTTTATCTCATCGTATCACTCATAGCGCTTGACCTGTTTTGTTCGGGTCCCTGCCTCAGACAGTTGACATTTTTCCGTGCCGTCAGGGTGATTGATGTTGCGCGGACTTAGGCCGACATGTGAGGAGCTTTCACTCATTTTTGATAGATCCTCCGGTGTCTGCTCTGTTCGCTGGCCGGCATCTTAAACAGACTCCATGCTAACAGCCACAGGCTTCAGGGATTATACTGCCCAGCCGCTTCAATTCTTTGAACAGTTATCATTTAGAAAAGTGCTTTGATAGTCACATGCTCCTTCTTTTTCTTCCATCATAGAGGGACCAAAGGTATTAACAGCGTCTATTTTGGCCAATACACGATGCGTGTTACATGTTTTAGTGTGTGACTTGTTTAGGACTTGATGAGGGAATCGGTTTGGATTAATTAAATATGGCCCAAAGCAGTGACTGCTGTTATAATTTAAAACCAGGAACTGCTACAGAACCGTTTGTTTTTCGTGAAAACGTTGGTTTCAAAAAGCTGTCAGTCACTGGGGATTTTCTAAAGTATGAAAACTCAGCTATTAAAGAGAGTCACTGTCAGACGTAGCATTTGTAATGACAGGAAAAGTGTTTGATGTGTTTACTATAGAGAGCTCTGCAACAGGCCACATTAAATGTTAGACAAAATCTTCTAATCTGTACCAGAAATGTGTCAAGCATGCTTTATTTGTTCTTGATTTATGAAGATACACTCAAGTCTTGAGTGTATCTGTGTCTATAGATCACACGTTTTGACATATCCTAAGACCTCAAGAGAGGACTCCAACTCCACCTTAGTTAGATATGTTAAGTACAAAGTTCTCTGAAGATTCCACATGAGACAGAAAAGGACACCAGCTCATCAAGTGCCATCCATATCTGAGCTTGTCGTGATTAATGGCTCCCTATCTGCTTCTGGGGGCGTGAAATTATCTTTAATTACACTTACTGCGGTTCACGGGTAGTGTCTGGTTCTGCCCTGGTAGACACAATTTTGGTAAACACCTTTTTTTTCTCTTTTCAATTAACAAAATATTTTGTCGGTATTGAGGAAATAGCTAAACGTTGGCGTTCTCCTCTCCCCAGCAACACCGGTTATTAAAGCAGGACTGAGCATCTATTAGGATGATCGATTAATTTACTAGAATGTGATAGCAGCGTTTAGAGGACTGTGTTATATATATATACTGTATATACAATTATTATACCTGTCTGCTCAGACTTGGGAGGTCTAACTTGCCATAGGTTAACTATTATTATGATGATAATTGGTGGTTGATCTTCACAAGCACCCAATGCAGGCGCCTGCTGTGATTTCTGTGTGGATTCTGTGCCCTCTAGTGGATCCAAGAAAGCCTCTCTTTCTCACTCTCTCTCCTCTCTCCTTGTGTGTGTGATTGCGTGTGTGTGTGTCGTGAAGTTAAAAAGTCAAATCCCATTCAATGATTATGTTAAAATGTTTCCCATTTGAACTTTCCATGCTGCTTTGTTGTTTATGCATTCAAGTCTCGCAATTGCCTTCTAATGAATAAACAGTTCTGATCTTTTATAACCACACAACATAATACAATGTCCTCTTCTTCAGTTGATATCTGTCTCCAATTGCCTCGCATTCAGTGGAAATTACATTTCCTACTAAAACCTTTTTCCGGCATTCTGATCCCCCAAGCAAACGACCTTGCTGTTCCAAACCCCAATTCACCAAAAAATGGCTGTGAATTACCTGACAGATACGTGTCTTTTAGCAACAGGTTCTCTCACAGGCAGACACAGGGAGATTGCCGACACTTAGGCTCATTGCCAGAACCCGTGGAGATGGGAGTGGATCACTTATCCTCCTGCCCCATTTTAGATACAGTATGACCTTTTAATACATACTAATCATGTGCCCGTTCAAAGTGTGTCCCTGCCTGTTCGTAACGTGCCAATTCCAAAAGGGCCGACTGCGTTGCCTCTGGTGTTGGTGCTTGCCGCTCTTCTTGAAAATCGCTCAGCCAAGCAACTTCGCAGTCAACACTGCACTTCCTTTGGGTCCTCGGCAATACACCAGCCAGTGCAGTGCCCATTCCATGCCTGTTCAAAACGGGCAAATTGTTTACAGCTTTCTTGAGAACGGCTCACCCAAAACAACTTCACACTCGACGCTGCACTTCCTTTGGGTCCTCAGCAATAAAGCTGCCAAGACAAGTGTGACGTCGATTGGATGAACTGTTGTCGGGGAAATGTAATTACAGACACATACGGTACATAGATACACACATACTGTCCATACATACATACATACATACAGACAGATAATCCTTCCACTATAGTTGGATTGGATAGTTACGTGCCCAATTTAGACTCGAGCCAAAGGCCTCCATCTCTTAGAAGAGAGGGCGTTGCACACTGATTTCATGTCAGTTTCAGTTCATAATCGGTCTCCTGCTTATTAACCGTTTATGCTGGTTTCCCTGGTACATCCATTGTGGGCCTGCTGTTTCACAAGACAGAAAGGTGTCCCTCATCTTCGACCTGAACCATTTCTTACCTCTTGTCTCCTTTGTATATTTTGGGATCCAAATCTCTATTATATTTCATAGTTTCATCTCACTTTGTCTCTAGACATGCATCATTGTTAGACACAGGCCGGTTAAAAAGAACACACAGAGAGAGAGGGAGGATAATGGGTTTTCTAGGAGTTGTGAATGCAACACCTAAACACTCAACTCAATCAAGATAGTGTGTTAGTATGTATACATTATGTTGTGTAAATTGTCAATCATTAAATCCAGAATGATGATGTTGACCATAACACCGAGTACTGACATGCACATGCAATCGCCAAATTAAAACAAGACAGCCGAATGTCTGCTGAGTGGTGTTGTGTCGTTCGCGAACGATTCGTTCAAAAGACCGAATCTTTTGGGTGAACGAACTGAACTGAATCACTTACTGAAAAGATCAGTTCATTTCTCAGTTCATTTCTCAGTTCAGTTGAGCTCTCGGACGGAGTGATGTTACGTTCGCGAACGATCCGATTCTTTTGAACGGCTCTTTGGTACAAACGAAGGGAAGCGAGTCGTACGTCTTGGTGAGAGTCGTTCGTTCACTCGCTGCCCCTAAATCCACTCCCCTTGACGTGAACACTGAGAAACATCTCCTGTTTTTGTCAAAGCAGCTCAGGGATTTTTCGCTATTTTATTTTACTCTTTTATAATACTTGAAATATTGTTCAGAAGTAGTTTTATTATTTATTCTTAAAAATTCTCTCGTGTGAAATGTTTTTTGTTTTGTCGTTTGATTTGCACTAAAATCTGTTTTGCACAAAAGTTTATTGTTGGGAGTTGTGGATGTATTAATCGTGTGGGCCAGTAACTTTCCACTCTGCTGTGTGGCCTACGTGACTAGTTAGCTGTTTGACCTACGTGACTAGTTAGCTGTTTGACCTACGTGACTAGTCAGCTTCACTCTTATCTGTTTGCCCCGGGAGGCCTCTGAGACGCACTCGCAGGTGTTGTTGTGGGAACATGTTGCCTCTTCTATCGGGACTGGCTGTCCCGCGGAAGGTCTCAACCGGAGACCTTGCTGGCCCTGCTTCCTGGTCTGGGGCATGGAGACCCACATCTCTGTGTGGGTCACGTGAGGCCGTGGTATCCCTGCTTCAAGTTAACTGTCTGTCTGTCTGATACATATCCACGTGGGGCCTGGGGTCCTGGCGTCTCCGGATTGGCTGTCTGGGGTGTGGGGACGGAAGGGTCTCCATGGACGGCCTTGTTGTCCCTGCTCCCTGAATGGCTGTCTTAGAGGCGTTTCTATGTCTGCTTCCCTTGTTGATTTGTTGTGTCTATATGTTCCTTTTGTTGTCCCATGCAAACTGTATATATGCTCTCTGTATCTAAATAAACTTTGAACCATTCCTGGTGATACTGCCTTGTGTCACATTGATTCCCGAGCTCGCTGCTTTGCTACAGACAATCCAGAACCTGAACCTGAACTCCAGCCACAATAGATGACCACTCGTTCAAGTTCAAGTTCAAGTATTTTTATTGTAACTTCACAATTTACACATGAGTATAAACAGTGAGTTAAAAACTTTTTGTGCAAAACGCCCGACAGCCGACAGTAATTATAAAGAATACAAAATAGGGTAAAACTACAAAATAGAAATATAAATAGAATTCTATATAAAAATACGTAAATGAAATCTAAAATGAAATATACAGTAAAATATCCATACACATATAAATCGATGTACTAAAATATACATTGTTATATGCTGTATGCTGACATTCACAGAATGTCACGGGATACCTTCCCAGACAGTCGACACAACACTAGCACCAGCAGTTGGCACCAGGACTAGCACTAACACCAGCACCAGCACTAGCAGTAACACTAGCACCAGGACCAGCACTAGCAGTAACACCAGCACAGCACTAGCACCAACACTTAGCACTAGCATTTAGACATTGATGCCGAACTTGTTCAGCAGCCTGATGGCCTGACTGTGGAAGCTGTCTCTGAGTCTGCTCGTCACTTGATACTGTGGTATCGCCTGCCTGACGGTAGGAGTGTGTACAGTTCGTGGCTGGGGTGGTTATTGTCTTTAATAATCCGTTTGGCCTTGGCCACGCACCGCCTGGTGTATATATCCAGGAGGGAGGGAAGCTCACCTCCAACGATGTACTGGGCCGTCCGCACCACCCTCTGTAGTGTTTTACGCTCCAGTGCGGTGCAGTTCCCGTACTCGAGACTGCGCATAACATTTATTATACTTGTTTTTTTATTGTGCCAATAAGAAGTTTTCTAATATTAAGAGTTGCATGAATTGCATTCAAGGCAAGGTGACTTTATTTCCAGAACACATACAGAGGGTACATTCAAAGTAGTACATTCACTGACATGAATGACACGGATATGGCGCCAACTTGTGTCATGTTTACAATGCAGATCATTGACATTAAGTTCTGGCAATACAGTCAATCATTATCCTTTAATACAGTCAATCATTATCCTTTAATACAGTCAATCATTATCCTGGTGATTATTTCTCAGATAAACCTAGTAACCCCGCCCCCTAAAAAAAACAACCGGCTCTTTTGAACGGCTCTCAGAAAGGAACGGAGCCATAAGATCCGGCTCCCTTCAAAGAGCCGTAATTCCCATCACTACTCGGACGGGTCTGATCAGCAGCGAGCGTGCAGGGAGGGGGAGGGAGGGGGAGGGGCTGCCGCGAGCGAACGTGATTCGTCCTGTGAATCAGTTCTGCTGAACGAATCATTCACGGTGATTCGTTCAGCACACAGCAGAACTCAGTCAGTGATTCAGTTCAGTTCGTTCACCCAAAAGACTCGCTCTTTTGACGGGAGCGTCATCATTGCGCATCCTTGGCGCAACATCTGTGATGTCCACCAATGTCCTAAACAACAACACGTCCTTGGTACCGAATATCCGACTGACGTATGTTGGATGGTTCTGAATAGGTTACATTTCATTTAAATTATTAATTATTAAATTATTAATTGAAGTTATATTTGTTTAATTTGTTCACAGTCAGAAAGTGAGGAACATCTGATTGAAAATAAAACATGTTTTCAAAGTCATTAGAACTGTAATGGTTTTATTAAGTACTCGGTATCGGTATTCGGTATCGGCAAGTACCCAAATGTAAGTACTTGTACTTGTACTCGGTCTGAAGAAAAGTGGTATCGGTGCATCCCTAGTTTTGTTGTTTTAATTTGTTAAGATTTAACAAAATACAAGTTTTGAATGTAAGATGTAAAATGTATTTATTTGAGACATTATGTTACGTTATGTACAAGGCTTGGGCCAATGAAATCTAAAGGTGAAAGGGGAGCATCACAGAAAAAACCACATATCCAGAATTAATTCTCATATAAGTCCAGGCATTTGACTATGAATTCACAGTGAACAACAACAATGGTTTATTAGATTGTAATGGCCATGTTAAACATACCAGTGTATTCGGACCAACTAACTAATGGTAAACCAGTGGCGTAAAGTACATTTACTTGAGTTACTAATTACTTTGCAGATTAAAATTAGCAGTACAAATTACAATCAATAAATAAATTGTTATCACATCAAGTATGTAGTAGTGTACAATAATTATGCAGTAAAACAGTATAGAAAGTATAAAGAAATAAAAATTAGCTTCACGTTTACCATTAAAGCAATTAAAACATCATCCATTAATGTATATATTATTGTGAAATAGGCTATTCTGCATAATGAGTACTTTTACTTTTGATACTTTAATGATGTTTTTACGCTAATACTTTAGTTCTTGTAACATCTCAATGCAGGACAACAGTGGATGTCTACAGTGTGTGAGTCGGACTACGCAGTCGGAGCTCGTCCACTGAACGATTCGGTGAACGAATCTTTTTAATGAACTGATTCTAGTGATTCGAGTCACTGAAATGAACAGTTTTGCCCATCACTACTGCTGAGATGATTGAAACTAAACTGGTTTGTTTATTTTAATTACTCTTCTCTGACTTTGTGGGTCCCTTGGTGCCTCCACATAGGATCTGGCTAATTGCTTGTTTTCTTTAACAGCCATTCTTAATTAGGAGGAACTCCACACACACACACACACACACCATATTTATTTCTATCTAGTTATTATTCGGCTTCTGTCTTGACAAGGCTGAACTTTGTCACTCTCCACATTGCTGTCACAGCTGAGGTGGTATAGGAGCAGCTTGGCTTGTGTTATTTTACCACCATATTAAATATGTACCAGCGCAATACCATAGCAAACATATATTTGTATTATTGTAAAGCACTTTTTGTAAAGAAGTGGAGTACAGCAAATGAAATAACTCGACCCAGACAGTGAATGAATACAGAAGTCTTTATCACAGATGTGTAATATTACACGGTTGTATCTCACAACGTTAGTTATAGGAACGTGCCATTGCCGACAGATCTTTGAGCTTAAAGGGGAACTTCACTGCTATTCAAACTTTTCTCTATCGACCCACATTATGGATATAGTTTGAAAAACGGCTGCAGTTTGCACTCTGTCTGCGCAGCTTAGCGTTGATCAAATTGTATGATTTTTGTCTATTTGTTCGGTTCCCCTGCATGCACCTTATGGACATCATCCTGAATTACTGAATTGTGCTAGCAAATTCCATGTAACATTCATACACCATTTGATTTTAGTAGCCTACTATTACACAATAGGAATTGGAACAACATTTTATGTGCCATATTCCATGTTTGAAATGGCTATTATGCTGGCAATAGCAATTATGAAATTTGTTCTATTAATCATGCAATTATAATTGCTTGCCAAATCAATATATTGGGGGGACATTTGAGCATATTTGAATATGTTTGTTGACCTTAGGCTTAGACTCACTGGAAATGTGTTTCCTTCGGGATTAATAGTTTTATCCTATCTTATCTTATAGTTGTGAACGTGCAGGTCCACTACCATCCACGAGGGGGTGGTGTAGCACCATCCACAAGTAAAAATGTGATTGTGGGTTTCTTTAATTACATTTCTTGAATTATTTAATAGGAGAAATAATACGATTTTGACAGGAATAAATGCTATTGGGGTTATCTAAAATTATTTAATAGATCGGAGTGTTAAAACCATAGACTGTAAAATAGAGGTTAAAACGGCTTGCCTGCTTTAACCTCAGCTTGACCTGCTCTGCTCCTGCACGCGTAAGAGGGGCGTGGCCTGTCACAGACGTCATCACAACGGAACTCGGTCTGTGCCAGTGAAGGCGCGACGTGGTGCGTTCAAATCATGTTCAGAACGCGTATATTCGACTGGAAGGTCGAAAACAGCAACACGCGACTCACCGACAATCAATGAACATCGTGATTAGTTGCCGGTGACCTGTATGTATGTTGGCTCAGCTACAAGCACACACTGAAAAGCGCCCCGTTTCGGTGAGTGAAGGGTGACTCGAATCAGGACTAAAAACGACACGAAGATACCAAACGTTGAAGTTGGTAATTATATGAGTTTGTTTGTTTTTCCACTTCGCGGGTCTCTTCACCGTCACTGCGCGCCATACGACAGACAGTACAACAGACACATAATACATAGGATCTGATGGAAGAAGTACGCCACAATTACCCTGGCGTGGCCGCTAGAGGGCGCTGCACATCACTTACTAAGTGTGTAGTCGGCCTATTTGGAAGTGGAAATCCTGTGGCTTGTCATTATCACACACTCACTCCAAATAAACTACATGTAGGCATACAGAATGAAGCCAGTTTGGTTAACTGGTCTACTTTAAACAACATAAGTAGATGGTTATACTCATGCTTGAAACCTGCTCTATTCTTATCTTTATGTACCACAGTGATATATTGCTGCCTCTCCTTCAACAAATGTACTCTTTGTAAGTCGCTTTGGATAAAAGCGTCTGCCAAATGCCCTAAATGTAAATGTAAATGTGAATGTAAATGACAAAAGGTTTAGGATGCACTTGTTCTGCTGTTCACCTTTACGTCCCGGTGCCTCTTCAAGCAGCATGTCATGATTCCAGCAGCAACTTGAGACACTGATCTCATCTGGTTGTGGACATTACATTTGCTGCTCTCATGATTAGCGTACCTTTGATAGATTTAACATCTCTGGTCAAATGTCAAACACATTCCTCAATTCCTCAGACAGCTCTTGCCCTTCACTTTCACTTGTAAACATGTTGCCATTACTCTTGTGTGTGGGGTTTTATCACCAGTATTATTATTATGGCACGAATAAAACATTGACATTGTCCGCTTAGTAGTCTGTGTCACAGAGTCTCCAGTGGACATGGACTGACCTGTCGGCCTGAGACTAAACAAGTAACAACCTGTCTCTATTTACAGGAAGATTCAGATGAACTATATACTCGCAAATGTTCAAAGTTTACATTACACTTTTACACTTTACCCTTGCACTCCTATTTATATTCATGTTGGAGGATTTATGTATGTTTAAGTATTGTTTTAACTTGCCTTATATCTTACTGTTGAATTATAAGTCTACAAGTATTTTGGCGGTTCAAGGCCCGCATAAGTTTCAAAGGTCAGTTTAATCATCCCCAGTTGAGTCACTGGATAAACACTGTGTTTAGATATCTTCTGTCACATACTAACATTGTTTTATTCCCAAATTAAAAATGAAAGTCATTATAAACCTTTGTGATTAGAAATATACTGTATCTACCACTGTAGGGCGGTGCAGCCTGTTGACTGATCTACAACTGTAGCCACAACAACACACCTCAGCTCTCCAGCAGAACCAGGAGAGACGCTGTTCGGAAGCATGGCCTCCCTGGTCCGCCTGAGGCTGCTGCCCAGCGCCAAGTGCCTGTACACGCAGCCTGTCCAGGTGCTGGTGGATGGCCTGCGCGCCTACCAGGTGGTCACCTTGAAGGCCAGGGCCACCGACGACAAGGGCATGCTCTTCCACGCGTCCGCGGTCTACAGGGCGGACACCGGCGGGGCCGTGGACCTCGGGAGGGACCCCTCGCTGGGCGGAAGCTACACAGGTTTGGAGCCCATGGGTCTGCTGCGGTCCCTGCGGGCCGACACCCTCCACGCCAAGTACTACAAGAACGACTCGCGGAAGCCCCACATGGTCAGGTTCTCTGTGCACGACGGGGAGGCGACAGTGGCGGATGGCGAGTCGCTGGCCGAGGTGACCAATGAGAGACGTCTGCTGGCGGACGGGGTCAGCCGGCAAACTATCAAAGAAGGGAACATCCGTGGAGTTCTCTTTGTACCCCCTGGTGGGTGCCTCAGTTATGTCATTGATTTTTATATTTGATTTATTATATATGTATTTACAATTTAATGACCAATATGAAGTATTTGACTTTAGCCAGAACATTATGATTATAATAAGAGCCAAATAAAAAATTATGTAATACATTTCAATAATCATTGGACATTTTTGCTGTATTTATGTTATTATATATGTATGTGTGTTGCTTGACATATCCAACCATCATGGAGATTTTTTATAAGCTTTAGTCTAACGTCCAACCAAAATCTCTCATTGTGTTTGTGTGATGGTCATGAAATAAAAGATGAGGTCAATAGGCTTGACCATTACTGGTTGCACTATCTGTAGAAGCCATCGTGTGATTGTGATGCACTCTGCTTTCTATTGTTCAGGAGAGGGCCCATTCCCTGCTGTCTTGGACCTTTATACATTTGGTGGTGGGCTGTCTGAGAGACGAGCCTGTCTCCTGGCCAATTGCGGCTTTATGGTTCTGACCCTGGCGCTATACGGCCATGATGACCAGCCCAAGAAGGTCACGAAGCTCCATTTGGACTACTTTGAGGAGGCAATACAGTTGCTAAGGAAACAACCGAAGGTAAGTAACCTTAGGTTCCCTTTAAAACAAAAAAAAACTGAAACTGAAGAATGATTAAACCAATTTTTCTTAAACTCAACTGAAGTTGACTAAAGTAGTAAGGTTAGATTACTTTCTGGCAAGAAACGTCACACGAATACAGAACAGACACAATTTTGAGTAATATAACCTTTTTCACAGCAGGAAAAACCCAGGTGTAGCAGGTGTATTATGGGTCTGTTGGGTTTAGGTCTGGCAGTGCACCAGTATAGACACAACTAATCCAGCAAATATACATAGACCATGCTGGTGCTGTGACAGACAGAAATAGAACCCTACCCAATGTTAAAATGACAGGAAAAATGAAGTTACTTTATCCTGCTACTGATGATCTGAAAGGGTCTATTGTCCTCCAAACATGTCAGCGATCTAGATGGTGTGGAGTGTGTGTGGTCGGTGGCTGGTTTAAGCAGCCTCACTTGGCCCCAGTCAGACTGATTAGACTCTGGGGCTGGGTGAGGCTGCACACCTGTGGTGCATTGACACACATACAGACAGACAGACAGACAGACAGCATGTACTGCCTGCTCTGTCTGACATTGCTACAAACTCTACTACATTAAACCAGATTATTCAACACCCTGCTTGTGTCCTGTTTTGGAGAGCCCTGGAAAAGCCACTTTAGTGGCGTGTAGCTGCAGAATTGCTACAGATGGATCTGCCCTATGTATGTAACCAGTCCTTGTGTAGGTTGTGATTACAGATAGAAGGTTCAACCTTCTATCTGTAATCAAGGCCAAGGTTTCAACATCTAGGTTATTTTCTGTCTACTGTGCTCTTCTGCTCTGTGCATTGTCTGTTTCAGATACAGATGCAAATTACAGAACTGAATTGATCCCTAGGAAAACTGTCACATCACAGGTGCTCTGCTAAAAAAATAGCTTTACAGATAAGAATACAGTAAAGCAATAATATGTGGGTAATTTGAATTCACTGAATGAAATCCTATGATATAGAGAATATGAAGATGTAGCACAAAATGTACCTGGATTATAAGATGGCTATGCTATAAACTATAAAAGTGGCTCATTTGCTGGAATATCGCACGTTCATTTCTGTGTTTATGTGTTCCGTGTTTATTTCTCACAGGTAATTGATTCTGGCGTTGGCGTCATATCGATATCCAAGAGCGGAGATCTGGCGCTGTCCATCGCCACGTACCTGGCGCACGTCAAGGCCACGGCGTGGATCAATGGCTGCTGTGCTAACGTGCTGATGCCCCTCTACTACAGAGGAAGCCAGCTCCAGGCCGCCCTCATGTATGACGGCCGGCACGTCACCGTCACCGAGTCCGGTGCCTACAACATAAAGTACGGTCTGCACGACCCCCAGGCGCCAGAGAACGCGGCCTCCCTGATCCCCGTGGAACAGGCCACCGGCCAATTCCTCTTCGCCGCCGCTGAGGATGACCTCAACTGGGACAGCTGTCTGTTCGCCGACCAGATGGCGGAGAGGCTGAGGCGCCACGGCAAGGACAACTTTGAGAAGGTGTTCTACCCGGGCGCGGGGCACTACATGGAGCCGCCGTTCGGTCCCTACTGCCCGTCCAGCTTCCACGGGGTGGTGGGGGCGCCGGTGGCATGGGGCGGGGAGCCCAAGGCCCACGCCGCGGCTGAGGTGCACCTGTGGAACAAGATCCAGGAGTTCTTCACAGCGCACCTGGTGCCAGACGCTGGAGCAGCCAAAGCTAGGTTATAAACCACTAAACCTTGGAATATGAGCCTCTAGCCTTGTGCAAAAACAAGGTTTATGTATTAATGATGCCTTTATATGTACAAAATGTATAATTATTGTACAATAACAGCACAATCGTGCAGCTCTAAGGGAGGGTTTATGTTATTTTTCAAGTTCGGATTGAACTTTGTTAGCTGCATTGTAGGCAGCGCCAACGGTAGTGTCACTACAAGAACTCCTTCCATGACATTGTCCTTTTGGACATTTGTTTTCTCAACCAGGGAAACTTGTCTGTTCTGAAATCCTCTCAGAACACACTTCTGTTCCGGCTTCTTGGGCTGGTCGGGGCTATATAGTCCCCCGGGAGCTGGCGTTATTAGCAGATGACTCCAGAAGAGGTGGGCCTGGCTCGGGCTGATCTACTTCTTTGATTCACTGATCATGTGCCACCTGATCTGTTTTCAGCTCTGTTCCCAATCCAGATCATCTGACTCATGCATGGCATCGCTTGCATAACCTTGTGCTGCACTTGCCTCGAGAATCCCTCAGAATATGACAGCTGCAGCACAAACGATCAATGACTGGAGTGTATTTTAGGTGCTGGGTTAGGGTTAGGGTTAGGGCTGCACTTTTTTTAGGAGAACATTTCCAGTGGTTCTGCTGTGCATTCTAGTCGACTGAAAAGAGGCCTCATCGAGTTCCTTATCTTGTGCTGCTTTGTGCCAACTTGTGTTGAAATGATGAGATGAGCTTGAAGATCATATGTTATGTGTCAGGTGTTATGCTGACGTGTATAATGTTGATTCATAAATACATTGAGGCACTGAGTGTGTGATTAATTGTAGTTTATATAAATAAATTAACAGATTTACAAATGTGTTAGTTTATTTTATTATTCTGTTGATTTCTCTATTGTTTTATTGGACTGTATTGCTATGCAACCTGGCACAAGAATTTCCTTCGGGATTAATACATTTTATCTTATCTTATCTTTAATTTGTTTAATTACATTTGTATAGTATCAAGGCTCTTGCGTAATGTTTTAGTGAGATGTATTTGTTTCACTGTAATGCATTACTCTCCAGCCTTAGCCTTGTGTTTTGTTGACCTGCACATTAAGCATGTGCTGCTTTTTATTATGGTTCATAATAACGTCTTGGACATTACATGACACCGAGTTGAGAGCAATCAATGTCTTGTTTCGTCAAAGCTCACATGCATATGAGACAATAATCTTGTAAAGTCATTGCATAGCCCCAAAATATCCAGGCTACATGACGACTTGATCTGCAAGCAACCGGGTCATGTTCAATCAGACTGACGAGAGCGGTCGTTTAGCGCAGGCGAGGGGAAGACCACGGAGAAACTGATCCAACGCTGCCTTGTTCAGTAAGCAGCACACAGCCTGGATGTGTGTTATGCATTATTGAGCAAAGTGCAAGAGACTGTGAGATGAAGGACCTTTGGACCCACCAATTCTGTTTCTGTGATGCCAGTGACAAGTGTTACTACAGATGAGATTGAAGTGTGTGTGTGTGTGTGTGTGTGTGTGTGTGTGTGTGTGTGTGTGTGTGTGTGTGTGTGTGTGTGTGCGCGCGTGTGTGTGTGTGTGTGTGTGTGTGTGTGTGTGTGTGTGTGTGCCTACTCACCTCTGTCATTTGTCTATCCTTACTATGCACACATTCACATTTAGGGCATTTGGCAGACACTTTTAACCTAAGTACATTTGTTGAAGGAGAGGCAGCAATATATATGGTTGTAGTACATAAGGATAAGAATAGAACAGGTTTCAAGCATTCATAATTGCTGGGTTAAGAGAACAAGTCCTCATAATTGCTAGGTTGCCTGCATAATAGCTAGGATAAGAGCCGAAGTACCATTCTGAGTGCTAAACCAACATCTAAGGACATACAATATGCTAAACAATGCCAAGTACTATTATTTAACACACACACACACAGCGACCTAACAAAGATACTGTGCACTGATTGTTGACATCAGGGCATCAGGAGAGGTCCTCTCTCACGAACACATCACCCAGAGCTCTGATCCAGCTGGGCTAATGACTGTGGGGGCTTCTATGTATAACCTAATGACAGAGCGGAGAGGAGACAGTGGCTATTAACAATAACATCATCATCACCACACATTGCCACTTGGCACCGTATATATTAATACTCTGGTCAGCATTAGCCTCTAAACTCTTAACAGCTAACACATGAGTGTTGCTTGTTGTCCACAGCCATGTAGGTGGAAAGCGGAACACTACTGTCTTAACAGTATGACAACACGCATACACAAAAGTACGTCAATGAATGGAAGCCGAGTGAAAAAGAGCGTAGGATTTATTAGGCTACATAATCAAGGCAGCATGATCTACATTTAGCTTAAAGGTTCTGTAAGAGATAGTTTTTATTTGAATGTCATTTGCTCGCGACTGCATCGCCATCCATCGGCTATGAGTGAGGGAAATCCTCTGTGAGAATATCTGTTTCCAGTTGGCTGCGCATGCCTCTGGATGAGCTAATTTATATTTTAGACCGCTCGCAGGTCATTTCTGAACAATTTGGCGTCTTTTTCGTGATTGGTTCAGAAATCCATCTTGAAGTGTCTCAAGCCTGTTGTGTTGACAGGCTTGAGACACTTCAAGATGGTGGATAAACGTAGGGAGGGTATGTTTACTTGCTCTTGCTCTCTTGACTCTTACCTACAGCACCTTTTAATGCAAGACCATCCCAAGACAGATCACGGCTTCCAATCCTGTCAGCCAGACTTTCTGGACACACTGACTAAGCCATGGCTTACATCCTGCCAGCCAGACCAAGGGAGAACAGAGACACTGACTAAGCCAGGCATACACTCACAGGTCTTGCCTTGATCTGCACTCATCCCGTTCTTCCTTTCCTGCACGCGCCATTTTTATGAACCCCAAGGTGGCTGTGTCAAACATTAACAATGTCTGGGAAGGGCCATCGGTAACTTGTTAACCAGGTTAGTTTCCTCATAAACACAATCTGTTCCTCAAATCCTCATGTTATTTTTGTCTCACTATATCCTCTGTCTGTCTGTCTGTCTGTCTGTGTGAATGAAAGAGAAGGGTCTTGAGTGTGAGATAAACTCGGACAGAATAGACGTTATGGTTTGTGTGTGAGTGATTTCATACATGCAATAAAGAAACGGTTTTGAGCGGCAGTTGGGAGTGAAGAGTAATGCTTTGGTAATCGTGGAACAAGTAACGTGAGCGAGTGTGAGTTTGTGTCTCTGACATTATGACACATTACACGGAGAGAAAGGACCGGTGTGTCTGTGATCAGGGCCCATATACGAAACTGGCCAAGCTCGTATTTGAAAAGATCATTATTTGTGATATGCACTGTCCTCCTTCCTGGACATCATTTCACTCTGAGCAGCAGACTGTTGTCCAAAGAGCTGGTCCTGTATGAGGGGAACACTCACAGTGTATTAGCTGTAAACTACTTACAAAACACTGTTTCTTTTAAAGCAATGTGTTGAGTTCACATCATCCACATTGTGTTCCTACTGTGGCGTTCACACCCATGAAGTGTGCTTGTCGCTGACTTGGGTTAATCCACTTTTACGCTATAGGACCACTGGGGAGCAGCATTTGGCTAGGTAGATGACCCACAATGCATTGCATCACTCTGGTGGTGTTCACTGCTGCTGCCAACTCTGGTATTTAAGGCAATCTTGATTGTAACTCTGTCTTCTTGTCTGTCTGATATGGATGTACGTCCAGAGATATGCATCTACACACGCACACACACACACACACACACACACACACACGCACACACACACGCACGCACACACACACGCACACACACGTGCAATGAATACAAGAAAGAGCTAACATGCAGGGGCTGCTGATATGCACCCACTATCAGGCTACACAACTGAATGGTTACATAAGGAAGATATCATACATACGATATCATACATTACACATACATAAGGAAGATATACACACACACACACACGCAATCACTGTAACCAGACAAACACAGTAATTCTGTTTTGTTTTCTTAAACCAGCTGTGTGTGTGTGTGTGTGTGTGTGTGTGTGTGTGTGTGTTTATATAAGGCTGAGCTGAGGGGTCTGGAAGTGATTAAGATAAGGGCCTGAAGGGACGGGGCCAGAGATGGTTGGGGTTGCTGAGGTTGGGGGCGATGCCAAAATAGTTGATTCACGTGACTATTTTCACTATACTCTGACAAAACAAACAAACATTTACTGAATTATATTACTGTTGCGTATCTCCAACGTATAATTATGTTTATTATTACTACCCAATTAGGCTAACAATTAATTCCAATGTTATTGAAATCACAATATGGCCATATTTAATATCCAAATAGCAGGAGCTGCATCAGTGTAAATGTCAATTTATAACATAATTATGAATGACGTATGAATGATGTAATGCAAGATTTTTTTCTCCAGATGTAAAATGGAACATCACACCATGATTTTAAATATTTTCAGTGAATATGAAATTGTGATGCAAAAGGGATCATTCCCACTGATAATGAATCATAGCAAGAATACTTAGTCAATATATACACTAATACTACCAAAACACTGCAAATATGGTTACAAATCTAATAATTCTACCAAAACACGAGCACTAGCTTCCAGCAAGGACATTTAATCAATCATAGCACAGTGACCTACACAATACTACCTGCAGATGGTATTACAGAAGATACATTATTTTTACATATGCTTGTCTACCATTTAACTGCAGTATATTACAGTGATAGTAAATAATTATTTTTCAGCTCAGTACTTCCTTTTGGGTGAGACTTTTATGCGTTTTTTTCTCCCTTTTATAGTAAAAACATTTAATACAAAAACACAATGACTCATCTTTACTTGGAATATGTACAGTGTGCAAAAGGAACATACAGTAAGCCATAGAAATGCAGTAAAGGCTTCATTAGCAAAGAAATAACAGACGACTGCAAAAGTTATAAAACTACCAAAAGTCTACAATACAGTAACACAGATGAACACAGCCTACTATAAAAGAAAATACAGTCAGAAATGTCTTTCACTACTGTATCGACTCAGTCCTATGCATTTGGCCTCAAGACTCAGAGGTGGCGTAGCTTCCCTCCATCACCCCTTTTGTGTCTTATCAAAAACAAATGTGTTAATGGCATGGCCCTCAATGGCAGATGTTGTGTTAACTGTGTGAAGAGTTGTGAAGATGTGTCTTCAGAATGGTTAAAAGCTTTTTAGCGACCGTTAAAAAAATGTAATCGATGAAACACAACAAGTAACCGGTGACCACTAGGGGGCCACACACAGCCTTTCCAGCTATGCGTCCTTAATGGACCCCTGGTGGTTCGAGGCCCCTGGGTAGTAGCAGGAAAATGTGGGATATGCAGAGAACAAGAATCCAAAGCACAAATCACAACGACGTTTCAAAATAAAAGTACGGGGAGTCGGGGACAGAAAGGGGTGTCCACTGTAGGTGTGGACGTCCACGTGGCGGCCATCTTTGAATATTCTATTTGAAAATAAGAAATGCATGCAATGATCATTGTGACTTTTTTTACTGTATAAAGCATCATATTACAGTATCTGCTTTATATTCTAAAAAAAACCGAGAAAACTAAAAACGTATCATTGCTTCCATCAGTGGTGGAAGGTGAAGGTAACCAAACACACCTCCGCCGTCATGTGGTTTTAATGTGGAGGAAGGAGCAGAAACCTCTGTACTCTTCTGGCCTGCAGGGACCTTGAACACACACACCCACACACACACACACCCACACACACACACACACACACACACACACACACACACACACACACACACACACACACACACACACACACACACACACACACGGACTGAGAAAACAGCGAGGAGAACCTTGGTGGTAGAACGACTGTGTGTGTGTGTGTGTGTCGGGGGGGGGGGGGAGGAGGAGGTGTCAGGCATTCCATCCCCCCCCCCCTCCGAGTCAGACATCTCAGCTATGCAGCACGGTTTATATACCTCTCTGCTTTACCTGCTGCCAGCTGGGAAACGCTTCCAATGAGTGTGTTGATGGTTGGCTAGGGTTGCGTTAGGGTTAGCGTGTTTGGGGCCGTGAAGGTCTGGTCTGACGACGTATGGAAATTAATTACAACCAGGAGGTTTCGGAGGTTCGCGCTAAATGTTATTTTGCTTGTCGTAATTTTAATTATGTTGTCATCGGAAGCACGCAGCCACACATACACTCAACAAAGAAAAGAAGTTATGAAGACATGGTATGCAATCAAAACCACTAAATAAAGGTGAAGAATAAGGTGATTTAGACCATTTGGTGAGCGTGGCTCATGGTTCCCTGTGTGGTGTGAAGCTGTGTCTCACCCCAGGCGGGGGTTCTGAGCAGCACCATAAAAGGCTTAAGATGGCGTCACAACAAGGTCAACAAGAATCCTGTGCACACAGGTCACACTGTTCCATGTGCCGTGCAGGTGGTGTCGGTGGTTTGTGGCTCCTTACAATGAAACAATTTACATTTCAAATTTCAGATCTGCGGTTATTTCAGTAATTGATTGTGAACTTTGACAATTTGAACAAAGATTTCATCATGGTGTTTGCATTGCAACTGTTGCCCAGACACTCCTTTGCTAAAATGGTTTAGATAGAAAATGTCTTTAGCTGTAGCACCCTTATTATAGAAATTATAGATATATAGAAATCAATCATTTAGCAAGATGAGGCATCAATTATAGTGGCCATACTATTAGACTCATACACCCAGAATGCACCGGGGCTTTGCAGCTTGTGAAAGAGATGAAGATAGCAAAAGTCTTTCTGGGTAACGTAGTGTGCATAATATGTACATGTGAACATTGAGGCCTGAACCCAGCACATTTAGGGAATCCAACACCCTAACCAATACATTATCCCGCTCCTAAACCAAACAAGGCTATTAGGATAGCGAGTGACACATTCAAAATAGCAATGAGGCGCACGATTACGCTGAAAATATGAATCTGAAAATAGACCCAGAAACATGACCCAGAAAATAGACCCAGAAACATGTTTTATAATAACATGTTAAAAGCCTGTAATATGAAAAAGGATGAGAATGTCTCGAGAATGATTCCTTCCAGTGTCCTTCGGGGCTTCTCGCTCTCGCTGAAAGAAACCACCAGGTGAACTTTAAACAAAAAAAACCAAAACACTCACGTATGTTAAAGTCATCATCCAGTCAAAGAGGGGCCGAACATTTCCTTACTCACGACCACGTAAAATGCACCCCCCCCCCACACACACACACACACATTCACTCACATCATTTTTATTTTAATGCATACACGTGCACGCACACACATCCACACATGCTTTTCATTGTAATACACATACATGCATGCACGCACGCACACACATCCACACACATTCTCTTTATTTTAACACACACACACACACACACACACACACACAGACACACACGCACACACACACACACACTGTCTGTCTCCCCTTCCAGCTGGAGCCTATTAGTCTATCTCCTGCGCTACAGGAAGTGAACTATCATTTAGGGCTGACAGGTACATGGAGAGGATCTTACTGGCTCTGTTCTGCTGTTCTGCTCCAACAACAGGCCAGCCCATTATTTAACAAAACTCAGGGATTCCTGGGGATTCCTCTTATTATCGGACAGCCAAACCTTCATATTTATCTATTTGTATGTATGAGTATATATATGAATGTAGACAGTGTTTTGTGAGATGTATAACCATTGCTCAAATGGGAGAAATTGGAAACGATAGAAGGGGTGTCGCCTGATTACCTGTGTATTTGATAGATGGGTGTCGCCTGATTACCTGTGTATTTGATAGATGGGTGTGGCCTGATTACTTGTATATTTGATAGAAGGGGTGTGGCCTGATGGACCGGTCATCAGCTGTTCCACCTGCAGTGATAGGGGCTTCCGGTCTGTATAGCCACACAGCTGTCAGATGTGCGTAATGTAACACAATAGTGTCCATGGGGGGTGGGAGTCAGTGGGGTTAAATGTTAATATAACGTGTAGTACAGTGTCCATAGTGGCTGGGAGAGTCGGTGGGGATCAGTGGGGGACCTGGGTCAAGAAGCTGTTCTTGTGGTGTGAGGTTTTGGTCCTGATGGACCGCAACCTCTTGCCGGAGGGGAGAGACTCGAAAATTTGATGTCAATCTTACCTGCTCCCCTCAGTCTCCTGCAGGCGTGCAGCCAATCACCTTCTCAGCAGAGCCAATGACACGCTGCAGTCTGCCCTGGTCCTTGGCAGTGGCAGCAGCGTACCCGATGGTGATGGAGGAGGTGAGGATGGACTCAATGGCGGTGTAGAGGTGCACCAGCATTGTCTTTGGCAGGTTGAACTTTTAGCTACCACAGGAAGTACATCCTCTGCTGGGCATTTCAAGTATATTTATTTGTCAAGTATACTTCAATCTGCACTATGCCACTTTTCCACTGCAGCTATTTACTCCATTAAGAAAAATATCGCAAGCACACGCGCACACATTGTCCACGGTAACTGCCCTCTGAAAATTATATGGCTATAATGATAGCTACAACTCAAAACACTAGAGGCTGCTAATGGGAAAACTTACATGGTGCACACACACTTACAGTACACACACACACACACACACACACTTTTATTCAGCTGTTGTTTAGTTTTCTCTTTCTTCCATTCTTTCTTTCACATCACTTCAGTGAAGTACGCCATTTCTGATCACGGATTTCGACTTACGGTAAAAACCTGAATGATTTAACACCGATTCATGATCTCGATTTAACGACAGAACGGACTCGTCCGATCCTGATTCATTTGCACCTCTCAGGTCTGTGAGTACTCTACTCAGCAAATTCGTATTATTTTTGCAGTGTTTGCTCGTTTAGTGTGTTTAGCGGCGCGATATTGGCTCCACCATAAGAGATGCTTAAATGACTCAGAGGCAATAATGACAGCATCAGCCATCACCACCGATGACAACAAAGATGGAAACGGGAAATAAAGTGTTCAACTCTGTTTCCCGCATGCTGTACTTACAGTACATCAAGTCTGACCGGTGAGCTGGGCCCCTGGTGAACGTTAAACACCTCAGCCTGCACTCCGTCAAACGCCTGTCAGAGGGGACGCTGGCATTCAGAGAGCAGTGGGCCGCCCCCTAGAGGGGTTGGAAGTGGTACTGGATGCCTAATTTCCTCCCTGTTTGGTGGGATACAAGTCGCATAATGGTGAGATGAATGAGATGTCTCCCCAGCAATCCTATTTCAATTTACAAAAATCAAAATCGTGATTCGGTCCGTTTTGTATATGTGGCTCATCGCTGTTTATTGCTGATTTAGTTAGTTTATGTATCGAGGTTTTTTGGTTTCTCTCTTCTCTTGCGTAGTCGAGGCAAGTCAAGTAGGTATTCAAATTCTGTTTGGAAGTGTGCAGAATTTCCGTTGGACAATGCTAAAAAGCCAAATGGATGACCTTGCTCTGCAGACACGTGCAGTCTAGTCCCCCTGTTGTTTTAGAGAGAATGCGTCATGGCATTGTGAAAGGTGACAAAGGTCCAATCTAAACCCACTGATTCTGTCACAATCACCTGAACCATCGCTCCAGCACCAGTTATCTCCTGTGGCATTTATCTCTCGTCTGTGTTCTTCCTCGTCGTATCTCCCACCAGCAGCCCTGATTGGGGGTTCTTGGTTCATTATAAATTCCAACGCCGGGCACTTACCCCCCCCCCCACACACACACACACACACACACCCCCTTTAAAGTGCAATAACCTGCAAATTAAATATGCTCTCATGCTAGTATTGCCAAACCATGTCTGCCTGGCTTCTCTGACGCTCTCTCATTCATAATTAAATTCCTTTATGCACTTCATGTGTTCTCTGGGCGCTTCCACAACCAGAGGTGAATGGCCGGGGAGGACAACACACATCACACTGTGTGTGTGTGTGTGTGTGTGTGTGTGTGTGTCAGGGGTGGGGGTGTGTGGGGGGGTCAGCTTTGGGTTAAAGTGGCTGTTCTTAAGAGTGTTGTTTACATTAACTTCGAGAGAGACTGAGAGAGAGAGAGAGAGCATCAGAGAGAGAAGGTAGATAGATAGACAGAGAGAGAGAGAGAGAGAGAGAGAGAGAGAGAGAGAGAGGGTGGAGAGAGAGAGAGAGAGAGAGACAGAGAGAGAGAGAGAGAGAGAGAGAGAGAGCATCAGAGAGAGAGGGTGGAGAGAGAGTGTAGACAGGATTGAGGTATGAGATGGAGATAACCTACATAGAGCATAGAGTAATCACATGCGTGCATGTGTGTGCGTGTGTGTGTGTGTGTGTGTGTGTGCACATTATGTGTCTGAAAGCTCTTTTGTGCGCGCTACTCCACTCAGCCGTGCATCTTCCAGCATGTCAATGCTGCGGGGGGGGGAGGCCGAGCATGCATGTGACTGCTGATAGGGTGACGGCACTTTGTATAAGCAGTCATTAAGGATCTCGTCAGGTCAATATAAGTAAATAAATACTGTTGACGTGGAGTCACCTCCCCACAGCGCCGCTGTGTTGGAGTTCTCTCCGGTGAACGAGAGGGTCGCCTCCATGCGACTGCAAGTCGCTGGGCGGAAGGCTCTGACTGTTGTGTGTGCCTACGCACCAAACAGCAGTTCAGAGTATCTGGCCTTCTTAGAGTCCTTGGGTGGGGGTTCCATCCGGGGACTCCATAGTTCTGCTGGGGGACTTCAACGCACATGTGGGCAATGATGGAGAAACCTGGAGGGGAGTGATTGGGATGAACGGCCTGCCCGATCTGAACCAGAGTGGTGTTTTGTTATTGGACTTCTGTGCTAGCCATGGACTGGCCATAACAAACACCATGTTCGAACATAGGGTGGTCCACAAGTGTACCTGGTACCGGACCACCATAGGCCAAAGGACGCTGATCGACTTTGTAATCGTATCAGCAGATCTGCGGCCGCATGTTTTGGACACTCGGGTCAAGAGAGGAGCAGAGCTGTCAACTGATCACCACCTGGTGGTGAGTTGGATCAGATGGCACGGGAGGCTCCCAGACAGACCTGGTGAACCCAAATGTGTAGTGAGAGTGAACTGGGAATGTCTGGTGGAAGCCCCTGTCCGTAAGGTCTTTAACTCCCACCTCCGGAAGAACTTCTTGTGCATTGTTGGGGACATGGACATGGAACCTGAGTGGGCCATGTTCAGAGCCTCCATTGTAGAGGCTGCAGCTCGAAGCTATGGTCAAAAGGCTGTCGATGCCTGTCGTGGCGGCAACCCAAGAACCCATTGGTGGACACCAGCGGTGAAGGAAGCCGTCAGGCTGAAGAAGGAGGCCTTTCGGGCCTGGTTGGCCCAGGGGTCTCCTGAAACAGCAGACGGGTTGGCCAAAAGGACCGTGGCTTCAGTGGAAGCAAAGACCCGGGTGTGGGAGGAGTTCGGGGAGGCCATGGAGAAGGACTTTCGGTTGGCCTCAAGGAAGTTCTGGCAAACTGTCCGGTGACTCAGGAAGGGACAGCAGGGCTTGGCTCAGGCTGTGCTCAATCAGGGAGGAGAACTGCTGACCCAGACTGAGGATATTGTCGGGCGGTGGAAAGAACACTTTGAGGAACTCCTGAACCCGGCCAGTACGTCCTCTGTGGAAGAGGCAGAGTCTGAAGACTCGGGGGAAGCCTCACCCATATCTTGGGAGAGGTCACTGAAGTAGTCAAAAAGCTCTTCAGTGGCAAGGCGCCAGGTGTGGATGAGATTTGCCCTGAGATGCTGAAGGCTCTGGACATTGTCGGGCTGTCGTGGCTGACACACCTAGTCAATGTCGCGTGGAGGTCGGGGACAGTACCTGTGGAATGGCAGACCGGGGTGGTGGTCCCCATTTTCAAAAAAGGGCACCAGAGGGTGTGCTCCAACTATCGGGGTATCACACTGCTCAGCCTCCCCGGGAAAGTTTATTCCAGGGTGCTGGAAAGGAGGCTCTGGCCGATTGTCGAACCTCAGCTTCAGGAGGAACAATGGGGATTCCGTCCCGGCCGTGGAACAGTGGACCAGCTCTTTACTCTCGCAGGGTTGTTGGGGGGGGCATGGGAGTTTGCCCATCCAGTCTATATTTGTTTTGTGGACTTGGAGAAGGCTTATGACTGTGTTCCCCGGGGAATCCTGTGGGGGGTACTACGGGAGTATGGGGTACCGGGGCTGTTGGTACGTGCCATTCGGTCCTTGTACGAACAAAGTGTGAGCTGCGTCCGTATTCTCGGCACAAAGTCAAGCACGTTCTCAGTGGGTGTTGGACTCCGCCAAGATTGTCCCAGAATCTCAAGGCGCAGCCGAGGTGAGGAGAGTGTCCGTTTTGGGGACCTCAGAATTGCATCTCTGCTCTTTGCAGATGAAGTGGTTCTGTTGGCTGCATCAGACCGTGACCTCCAGCATGCACTGGGGCGGTTTGCAGCCGAGTGTGAAGCGGTCGGGATGAGAGTCAGCACCTCCAAGTCTGAGGCCATGGTCCTCTGCTGGGAAACGGTGGAGTGTTCCCTCCGGGTTGGGAGTGAGTTGCTGCCTCAAGCGAAGGAGTTCAAGTATCTCGGGGTCTTGTTCACGAGTGAGGGCAAAATGGAGCGGGAGATGGACAGACGGATTGGTGCAGCGTCTGCAGTAATGCGGGCGCTGTACCGATCCGTTGTGGTGAAGAGGGAGCTGAGCCGGAAGGCGAAGCTCTCGATTTACAGGTCCATCTACGTTCCAACCCTCACCTATGGTCACGAGCTTTGGATAGTGACCGAAAGAATGAGATCGCGGATACAAGCGGCCGAAATGAGTTTCCTCCGCAGGGTGGCTGGGCTCAGCCTTAGAGATAGGGTGAGGAGCTCAGACATCCGGAGGGAGCTCAGAGTAGAGCCGCTGCTCCTCCGCGTCGAAAGGAGTCAGCTGAGGTGGTTCGGGCATCTGATTAGGATGCCCCCCGGGTGCCTCCCCTTAGAGGTTTTCCGGGCACGTCCAACTGGGAGGAGACCCCGGGGCAGACCCAGAACCCGCTGGAGGGATTATATATCTCGTCTGGCCTGGGAACGCCTCGGGATCTCCCAGGAGGAACTGGAGAGTGTGGCTGGGAGAAGGAAGCGTGTGGGGCCCTGCTTAGCCAGCTGCCACCGGGACCCGGCCCCGGATAAGCGGATGAGAATGGATGGATGGATGGATGGATAAATACTGTTGGATCAGTTCTAGCCTCTTCAGTCTATCTTCTATGATAAACAATGGCAGTGGATCTATGATGCCTTTCAAGATTCCAATATAATAGAACTATTGATTTCAATACAGGTATTGGATTGTTATTGTCATGATCCATTCACTCTGCAAGTTGTCCATTCTCCCCGTCAATCATTCAATCAACCAACTCATCAGCCACATCACCGCCACCTGTTCTCTCTAACAATCAACTCTCTAGAATTTAAGCTCCTCCTTCCCACACACTCAGTGCCAGATTGTATCTTCACATCATTTATGCAAGACCCAGCAATTCCCAGATCAATTACCCGTGGCTGACCCTGCCTGTCCTCCTGCCACATCTTACTCCCTCCCGGAGAACAAAGTTTCCTGATCGTCTGCCTGTCCCCCGTGTTTAATTTTCCTAGGCTTTAACCAGTTACTTGTTGATTTTGACGTTTTGATTGAACATGATTTTGTGCTTACACTTCCAGCAGCCAGGAAAGGGAGAGCGAGAAATGGGGACAGGAGAACGTCCACTTTTGGAAGTCCGGATTTAAGTTTGTTTTGACAGATATTGGATGAAATAGTGATAGCAGACAGTTTGTCAATAAATGCTGACTGTGAAAATGGTGTTCTGCTGCTGTATTATTATATATTATTATTCTTAATGTAGGCTAATAATAATAATGGTGGTGATGATGGGTCTGGGTATCATTGGATAATGACACGGAAGTAAAAGTATTTCAAAATAGAAGCCAAGACAACCAGCGGGAGGTTTTAATGCGGGCTATGGGGGAGTCTGTCAGCAGCTTGGCTTTATCCCACAGACCCCCCCCAAAGACCCAGGCTGGGTTCTGGAGATGGAGCATTCCATAAAATGGATTACAAAGTAAATTCCCAATGATCTGAGAGTTCTTAATAGCTTTTCTGTTCGTTGTTATCTTGGAAACAGAGTCAAAGAGATGTTGTGGATTGCTGGAGGTTCTAGGGGGTCTGTGGGACATGTTAAGCCTGCGGACGGGCTCCCCATAGCCTGCATTGGCATTCAGAATCTCCCCCTGGCTCTCTGCCGCTCCGGGGGTGGGTTGATACACGAGGAAACCCTACTGTAAGCACTCACCACCAGGGCATCAGCAAAACTCCCCCTGATTCTCTGGTTCTCTTGTTTTTCATTTTTTGGATTAAGACAACAAAAACCCAAAAACAGCTCCATTTCCGTTTTAAAACAAATGGCAGATATACGGATGACATCTGATTTGACAAATTTGGTTATTGGAAGATTACAGAGATACAGTTGTCATTGGCAACAGTAAAATAAAGACACCAGGGCTATTCCCAGGGCTACTGCCTTTGTCATTCTACTCTTAACCAACTGAAGACGCTATTGCCTTAGAGGAGGTGGGATCATCCAGACTTTGAATGATGGACAGGCTGGTGAAGTGGGTTATAAAGTGAAAAACATCCTCCTCACAAGATACCTGTCTGGTGTCTGCTCTGATGAGGGACTGCTGACAAGTAAGGGACTGCTGCTCCTGTCTACGTAAAGTGTGTGTGTGTCTGTGTGTGTGTGTGTGTGGGGGTGGGGGGGGTCATTCTCTCGCTCTCTCTCTCTCTCTCTCACACACACACACACACTTTCTTTAAAAAATATAGAAAATATATGCATATGTCATTCAAAACTCATAGTGTGTGTGTGTGTGTGTGTGTGTGTGTGTGTGTGTGTGTGTGTGTGTGTGTTAATGCCTCCATGCAAGCAGAATACAGGTGTATGTGGGATCGGTCTTCATGGGAGGAGCATTGAATGTTGTCAATGTCACAGTCTGTCTCTGTCCCCCTCAAGTGCAATTTATGTTATGGGTTTTTCCACCCCCTGCTGGATGTTGGCATTATTATTTACCACTTGTCTTTGTTGTGTTCTGTCTCCGCCCCCACCTGTTATAGTGTAGTGTACCTCCTTCCTTGTGTTGTTTCCCAGTATGTTTTATTTTATATCCGTTTAGTTATTGTTTCATGTTTTATCTGGTGTAGTGTTCCCCATGTGTTTTAATTTATCTGGTTGTCTTTGTTCATGGTGTGCCATTTCCTGTATTGTGTTGTTTCCCTGGCCCTTGATTGTCCGCACCTGTCTCCACTTCCCTCGTTAGCGTCTCCCTATTTATACCTGCTGCCCCAAGCCTGTATCCCTGTCGGATCCTTGTCGCATGTAATTTGGTAATCTGGCTGTGTTTGTGTTTGTGTTCAGTTCGTGGTTTTGTTCAGGGTTTTTTATTTTTTTTAAGTTCATTAAGTGCATCCTGCTGCCTGCGTTTGGGTCCTCACCACACCATCTCCTTACCAATTTGAAACTTGTAATTGATGGAAGTACACTGTCCCCAAATGCTCTCTCTCTCTATCTCTTTCTTTCTTTCTCTCTCTCTCTCTGTCACACTAATAAGGTAAAGTGACATTTTGTTTGAGATCAATTATTAAACTGTCATCATGAATTCATACTTGTCTGACAAAATGGGAACACAAGCACATAAAATAATTGTGGATCCCCTTTGTCTTACTGTTGATTGAACGCTGTGTGAACCATTCAATCATCTATTGTTGTATGATTTATTATGACACTGGAGTGTGTGTGGTTGGTGGCAGGTTTAAGTAGCCTCACCTGGCCCAAGTCAGACTTGGATGCTCCAGATTAGTCTGGGGCTGGGTGAGGCTGCACACCTGGGGTGCATTGGATAGTCAATGCACACAGGATAAACCAGCCATTGCCACACACACACACACACACACACACTCACTCAGAAAGGGTGTTAACATGTCAGCATTGTACC
Organism: Coryphaenoides rupestris; assembly: GCA_002895965.2. NCBI lineage: Eukaryota > Metazoa > Chordata > Actinopteri > Gadiformes > Macrouridae > Coryphaenoides > Coryphaenoides rupestris. Next base: position 317,794 of record PIJE02000089.1, read on the forward strand.
ACCTGCAGCAGCGCTACCCGCCCTTTGGAGCCAGCCTGCAGCAGCCCAGGACCAGCCACACCACCACCGCCAGCCAGCAAAGCAACCCAAGGTCCCATGCTCCAGGAAGGAGATGGGTGTGTGTGTGTCGGGGGGGGTCATGCCTCGTGGCCTTGGTGGAGGGTGGCCCTACCAAGGGGGGTTTCCGGGCCCTCTGAAAAGCTACTGTTTTTCCCCAGCCTCAATTTGGTGTTGGTGGTAAAATGTTAGGTTGAGGTATGCTAATGGTTCATATTGGTTTCGCTTGCTCATGAATAAACAGACCTTACAGGCTCTAAGCCACTCTCCAAGCCACTGAAGCAATTCCTAGCACCTTACCAAGTGCAGGGCGGTGTAGATATCTAACGCGAGGTTACACAGTTAGGTGTTTCACCGGAGTACGCAGGGTAGGTGTCGGGATGTGTGCAGTTGGAGGCTAAGCGAGTCTCCTCATCCCCATCTTAAATAAGTTCTGAGGTAACCGGTTAGGGTAATACTTTGCCATTACTGAAGACTCAGACCCGTAAGACGGAGAGCTGGACCAGTATCCCCTTTAACCAGGGATACCCGGGGGGGGGGGGATCTAATGTGTGTGTGTGTGGTTGGTGGCTGGTTTAAGCAGCCTCACCTGGCCCGTGTCAGGCTGATTAGTCTGGGGTTGGGTGAGCCTGCACACCTGTGGTGCATTGGATAACACGGGTTAAACCAGCGATCACCACACACAGAATGGGGTAACAACATGTTAGTCACTGAAGTGGCGTGTGGCAGGGAGAACTGAGACATGTATTTATCATGCCATTCATTCAATCTGAGACATGTATTTATCATGCCATTAATTAAATCTGTGTGTACATGTATGATAAACTATGATTGATGCTTTACTTAAATATGAATACGCTTGTCCTTGTCACAACCGTGCAAAGTTAAGACGTGGCTTTTAGTCACACACACACACGCACAGTCACCCACGCTCGCGTAAACAAGCCGACGCGTGTTGGAACTCACCAGGGGCCGTATTCACAAAACATTTTAGCTGACCACTAAGAGGTCTCCCAAATAGCAGTAAAAGTTTCTAGCAGAGAGTTTCCTCTTAAAACCTATGAAACGACTATTACAAAGCTGCTGAGACCAACTTTTACGAGAGTGTTAAGCCAAGACCAAGGGCGGGGTTGACCTCATTGCTATGGATGATGTTGTGTTTCATGAACAAGCCCACAGGGATTGGCTGATAGGGGAAGGATCTCTCTCTACTGAATGGAGAAAAAAAAAAATTCTGTTGACAAACGCGTGTTGGTGCAATCATTCGGACAATGAATGGTCCAGCTACGGCCGTGAATGAAGTGGGCTTTGTTTCTCTTTATAGTTGGCAAGCATCAAGAGGAAACCCTATGCATTGCCGACGTGGGGTCTGGAGAAGGCATTTGTTGATTGATGTACTAGTCTGCTGACAGATGCAGTTTAGTCATAGCTCCATTTCCCTTGTGGCCATGGAGCGTAGGGTTGTCACAATCTTGATCTCCGCTGTTATCTGTTTTGTTGATCAATATATCCTGGACTATCTCGACTGTGTTCATAATACCCTCGCGATTAAGGCGATACCTTTTTCAATGCTCAGAATCATGAGATCTTTCTTGAAGTTGTTGATGTGATCAAGAGCCAGATTGCCGGCAGCCGCCAGTTTAGGAGTGTTTGTGATTTGGTGTTAGTGACTCAGGAGTCCTCTGAGGCATTGGATGACTCAGATGGAAGATAAAGCCGCTAGCATCATGGGATCTAGTACAGAAATAAGTGTGCATGAGTTGTACACTGCTTTGATGGTGCACTGTGGATATGAAGTATGGCACACACTATCGGAAACCAGATTTGCACACTGAGATTTGCAACAGCGCTACAGAATGGCGATGCTCTGGAAGGTGGAAGGAATCATGTGACTTCAGTCAGCAGTGATGACCAGGGAAGTCACGTTCATAGAAGAAAAATTGGAACAAATTACAAAAAAAAACCTAAAAGACCACACTGATGGTAGCCTGCTAGCCAGAGTGGAGTGTGTGTGATGGGGGCTCCAGCGAACATCCGGCTCCCACACACACAAACACACGCACACACACACACACACACACAGTGTCCTCATTGGGAGCCAGGATGCCTGCACACCCAGCCTGCTGCACACCCAGTCCAAGGAGAGTAGGAAGGAATTCTTCATCCCATCAGCTTGGGAGTTTTTCTGTTTTTTGTGGTTGACCTAGATGTGTAATTATCAAGTTAAAACAACATGGCCATTAGAAAGTTGTTATTTGAACAGAGGAACGACGCAGATGTTTTATCTGTGTAACATGAGTATATTGAACATCACGTTGCATCATCAGATTACATGAACAACAAAAATAACTGAGATAAAACAATCAAACTTTAGCTTAATGGGCTTAATGGGCTTAATGGGCTTTAGCTTAACTGCCCCACCCCAATAAAAAAAAAACACCCATAAACTAGACTCTTTAAATGACTACCATACCCAACGTAAACAAGCAGACTCCTTATAGGGTTACCATACCTCAACAAACAAGACAACAACCAACAAAAAACCCCATCCCAGATGACAGAGAGAACTACACGGAAAACCTCACATACTGTATAAGCAACGGTGAGTAAAGGCATGACACAAGGCACTAACACTTGATGTCTAAATGTCACAAACAGACCTACTGGAAATGTGTCAATCTGTTACTTTATTTTATTATTCTACTGTTTATTTCTCTATTTTATTTTATTGCTATGCAACCTGGCACAAGAATTTCCTTCGGGTTTAATAAAGTTCTATCTTATCTTGTAAAATCGCGCTGTTGTGGTGTCCAAATGTTGCGAAATCTTGTTATTATTGTTATTGTATTATTATTATTATTGTATAGTGAATATGTGCTATTTTGTGTTTTCATTTTACAGTGTTAGTTGTGTTTTTATACGACAGTTTTCGTGTTCTTAACAGAGATCTAATTCTCTGTTTCCTGCCCTACAGATGCAAATTAACTTTTAGCTAACTCTGGTACAGCTAAGAAGCAGTACACCGTCCCTGTCAAATAAACAAATACATAAAATAAAGTAAAATAAATAATTTTCCAGGGTTTCCTATTTGTCCCGACGTAAACCTACTGACTTGAGGAAAAAAAATGAAGATTTAAAACGTGCTTTATTGCAGTGGATATGACTTTGTTGACTATGTTGGAATGTGGACGGCGCTATATGGTCGACATATGTGAGACTTCGCCGGGTCGTCGGTGATGCTGAGGGATATGACACAGCAGCAGAACTCGTCCATGGAAAGTGATAAATGCAAGTCTGTGTCTCATTTCCTCCGCTATGCTCTCTGTCCTCAGCAGCATCTCTCTATGCTTACCTCAACTCACCCTTTAAACATCAGCCTCTCTGCTCTCCTCCGTTTATAATCACCCTCTCGTACGCAGCGTTATGTACATTTACATTTACATTTAGGGCATTTGGCAGACGCTTTTATCCAAAGCGACTTACAAAGAGTACATTTGTTGAAGGAGACAGCAAAATATTGCTGTGGTACATAAATATAAGAATAGAGCAGGTTTCAAGCATTCATAATTGCAAGGTTAATAGAACAAGTTTCATAATTGCTCAGTTGCTTGCATAATAGCTGGGATAAGAGCAGACGTGCCATTCTGAGCGCATTACCAACATCTAAGAACATACAATATGCTAAACAATGTTTAGTACTACTAATAATGCCAAGTACAAACACGCACATTTCTGTGTTGTTGTTGATGTAAATAACAACACAGAAACACATTGCATGCACAATAAATATCATTTGTTCATCATTTGAAATGCTTGCTGAATTACTAAGCCCTATTTCTGTCGACTATTTCCATGGTAGACAGCCATGTCAAAAGCTTGAAGGTGGAAAATTGCTGAACAGTAATTGAAGATACAGTGGGAGATGTTTGCAATGCATCTTGGGAGCTGGAGTTCTAAAGTTGATACGTTGGCACTCAATGTTCTCCCTCTCTCTCTCTCGCTCTCTCTCTCTCATTCTATCTCCCTCCCTCACTTTCTCTCTCTTCTCTGGCTATTGCATGACAGCAGCCAGCAACTCCGCCCATCATCCTGAATAACGTCGATCCCGATGAGTCATGTGATGTGAATGTGGATGAGCAATCCGTTACCTGGCTCTTCGACACGGGGACCTAGCTTCCTGTATCCCATGATTCACTGGGGCTGAGGCAGAGTGAGGTCATCACTGGTGCGCCTTGAGGAGGAGATCTCATAAACAATGCTGATGGATTCTGGGAGAAAGAAACACAAGAGGTAATTCAAATCAATAATGCAACACACACACACACACACACACACACACCAAGCAATTCATAGACTCATAGGCATTGACTTTATGATGAAGGGCATGTCTTGTCATTCACTCATGATAATACAGTGAGAGAGAGACAGAGTGGGAATGATGTACAGTATATAGAAGAGAGAGAGAGAGAGAGAGAGAGAGAGAGAGAGAGAGAGAGAGAGAGAGGGAAAGATATAGAGTGAATGAGACAGAGAGAGACAAAGACAGAAGGAGAGAGAACATTTATACACACACACACACACACACACACACACACACACACACACACAAACACAGTAGTTTGGGCCATTGATTGCATACTAATAGAGACTGAATCTTGCCTCAGCAAGGCTGGTGATAAGAGTGTGTGTGTGGCTACAGGCTGCGTCCTGCTACCTGCGATAAGGGCTTTGTTGATGCGTTAAAGTGGACAGGGGTTGACCGCAGGGAAAGGAAGGCCTCGCCTCAGTGTGTGTGTGTTTGTGTTGTGTGTGTGTGTTGTGTGTGTTGGTTGTGCTGCTTGGTTGTGGCTTGACTGACTCATCTGCCTGCAGAGCCAGTAGGAAGGTCTGGGAGATAGAAAGCTTTTAAGTGTTTCCCTGGATGTAACAACTCTAGCTTGAAATGTCAAGTTGTTTGTGAGATAAACATGCACAACTCATCGCCATTCAACTAACACACACACATGCACACGCACACACACACACACACACACACACACACACACACACACACACACACACACACGTGCACGCGTCGTCAGGAGTGAATGGACCGTATGTCCCCCATTCTGTCCCCATAATAGGCACAAAGTTACCAATGATTTTAAAAAGAGGAATAAACTGTCTTCAGTCAGCCAGACAAGGAGGACATGTCCTTCTCCTTTCTACTCATTATTTCATTATTTGGAGTGAGTGCATGTGTGCATATACAGTACGTGTGTGTGAGTGTGCGTGTATGTGTGTGTGAGTGAGTGAATGAGTGTGCGTGTATGTGTGTGTGTGGGTGAGTGTACATACATGTGTACGTGTGAATGAGTGTACGTGTGTGTGTGTGTGTGTGTGTGTATGTCTTCGTGTGTGTGTGTGTTCTGCTAAGGGGCCGCCTGCTGTTCATGTTCGTACCTGGAGGCTGACCTCATTCGCTGTAATGCTGGAGGCCAGAACACATGGACCTCACATGACTCAGCCCCCATCGCTTCCCACACACACACACACACACACACACACACACACACACACACACATACACACACACAGAGTAATTTTACGATTAATAATTATATTACACACATGCACACACACACACACACAGTAGTTGTATGATGATGAATAATGCATCGTGCTGCTCCCCATTGTCAGTGCATTAATATGTTTCCCATTGGTATGGTGGATTTAAACATTTTCCTAAATAAAAGCCTCAGAGAAGTTTAACAGTCAATAGTTTAGTTGATTTTACTCTGCGCGAGCAAACTCTGCTAATGGTGAATCCTGTTTGGTGTGACAGCACTGCCATGATGGCCAAATGGACTGTGGCCCCAGACTCCCTGGATAAGACGTCATTTTATAAGATTCAGATTCACGGCTGTGGAATATTTGCCATCTCCAAAGCGCCTAAATTCAAGATTCAAGACTACATTGACATTCCGGGAAGTTGATGGGGTTGCTTTCTCCAGTGCCGTTTACAAAAGCACAGACAAATACAAATATTCTGATTCTGAATAAAGTCCTTGCTTGCTTGCTGAGGATTTAGTAAAGAGATCATGCGCTACTCGCTAAAACCCTTCCCTTCCCTGTAAACTGTAAACAGAGTGCGTCTGTTCTGCTGATCCACACGTTGAGCGTTAGCGTGGCAGCACTGACTGACATGGAGTACATGGAGGGAAGCATGGAAGAAATTAGCATGCTAACGACAAACACATTCCCACTCCCCATGCTCTGCACTGGGCTGCAGCATGTCAAAGGTTAAAACCTGTAATCCATAATGCCTGCGTGTTGCCGTTAGCGATCAAGAGTTCGCCAACAACAACAACAACAACAACGGACCAATAAGCAGAAGTGTTTTTAATGAATGCTTCTGCTGCCTCAACTGCTAATGCTACCTTCATCTCCATGTATTAATAAAGTGGTTTTAATGTCATGTCACTGATAGGTGTGTCTTTCACCTCACCGGACACAGCAAGAGTAGCAGCAGTACTAAGTACTTCATAATAATAAGATGCAAAGCAACCAGAGTCGTACTTGAGCCAAAGCCAGAGAGATAGTGTTGTTGTAGATTGTTCCGCAATGAAAGTACGCCCCGCCCCCTACACCGCTTGCCCTACCTCATGCATAACAACAAGAAACAAGGAAGCAACTACTGGGCTATTCAGCCTGAGAGTTCCAGCCCAGATCTACATTCGCCCTGATTGGTCACAAATAGGAGAATTCACAAGCAGTTATCTTTAAACGAGGAGGGTGTTGACATTCCACTTTTTTTCCGCACGACATTCCGTGTTCCATGTTTTCCGTATGCCAAGTTAAAAAGAAAACTCAACTTAAGATACCAATAGATGAATGAGAGGCCTGCAAGGCAGTATAGACCTACCTACACTAGGCAGCCACCCAATCAGAAGCCAGCCGTTAAAGTAAAGCAACAATGATACTTTTAGCCTGAAATCTTCCATCTGTCAAGAGAAAAAAACTACCGTAATATATATATTTATATAACATATGTGTGTGTAAATGCACACACTCACACAGTCACATACACAACAGCCCCCCCCACTGCCCCTCCCATGCACACACTCACATACACACATGCACACAGGACTGTGAACTCTGACCTCACCAGTCCCCCCCCCCCCCCCACTGCCCCTCCCATGCACACACTCACATAATTAGTACATAGTACTGCACTCACATAGTTTCACGACATAACTTATTACATAATTTATAACATACATACATACATACATACAAACATGCAGATATACATGATCTGTTCTCACTTTATTCTAAAATTTTCCATTCTGTCTTTTATATTTTTTTTTATATTTCTCATTCCTGCTGGTCTTTTTTTACTGTAAATATTGTTAATATTCTTATTCTGATCCCTCCAATTCATGTTATCTGTGGTATTCTGTTGCACATTCCACTGAGCATCACCACTTTTAATTTCACTGCATATCATGTATGTGTATGTGACAAATAAAGTTCTTGAATCTTGAGTCTTGAATCTTGAAATGAATGAATGGGTTCTCAGTGAGAGTTGGGGGGGTCAATGGTTGGTGGTGGTGGTGGTTGTGGTGGTCATCTATAAGTCCCATGATGCCTTTACAATAGTCAATTAGCATAGCATAGTGGCATCCATTTCCTTTAGGCTGCAATCTGCAGGACAATGGCTGCCTGCAGTGTTGTTGTGGTGCAGGACACCGTGTATAGGAAAGGAACAGCTTGATGAGAGTGAAGCATTGGTGTGTGTGAAGACAAACAAAACATCCAGAGAACAAAAATCCAGTTTATCATATGAATGAATAACGCATGAGCACATATCCTGAAACAGCTTAATGATATGAAGGACATTTAAACAATACACAATTTTTCACACGTGTCCGAGGAGGCTAAACACAGCTGTACTCATAATTTTAACTTTGTGTGTGCCTCTACACATACAAGACTTTGACTTCTCTCAACTTCTTTCTCTGTAGACGGAACTTCATTTTGTAACACACTTGTTGAAAGGAGTGTGTGTGACACTGACCCGAAAATGCTATAGCCTCTGAACGTCCCTACAATTTTGAACACAATCTTTTGAGCACTCTCGTCGCAGGGGAAGGAGTGCAGTGCGTGAGAGTGAGTGGTCTTTAAATGTAGGGGTTGGGACTGCAATTTTGTACGTGAAACTCCCTGTAAACATTTCACCAATTCATATGTGAATATTGTTGTGTTGCAGAAGACCTTTAGATAAAAACACACACACACACACACACAGATACAGACACACACCGAAGCTCACTCCACAACATACATTGAGCCACCAAGAGTCCTCCAGCAGCCGCCTTCTAAAAATAGAAACACCAAGAGAAACAATGCATATGTGCCTTCCTTCCTCAGCAAGCAAGGCCCGAGAGGCCGGAGTATATTTTTGTCCCCCCCCCTCCCTCCACTCTGGTGGACCTCCTCTTTGGAAATATCAGAAGACTGACTAACTGTGGGAGGGTGGAGGTGGAGGTGGAGGGTCTACATAGGGTGTTGGAGTGCAAAGTGACAGGGGCGAACAGCACCTGGTGTTCCCGGTGGGCCCGCCCCCACCCTCCTCGAGTCTGGCCGAGCTGGAAACCTGATCGTCGTCAGGTACAAGAATAGCTCGGCAGCACCGCGGAAAAGGCGGTTGGTGCTCTCGACCCGCGGTGAACTGTCACTGAACTTATTTCCTCCGTCTGCTGGGCCGAGGGATCACACTGCTCCACCTCCGGGAGTGAAGTTAAAGCAGTTTCTGTTGCTGCGATGGTTATGACCCAGGTGTAGTAGTTGCTTGCTCTGAATAGAACGCGGACAATCAATGATGGGTTCAGTCTCATCGTACATTTGTTTTACAAATCAGACTTTAGATTACTAATCTAATGTCTGATGGCAGACAAGGTCAAATCTGGGGGAACAGGGTGTCCGATGTTCTTCAAAAAGTGTCTGTAAAGGTTCAAATCATCACCGTGTAGACTGGCCACTGTAGAAATACACTTCTTAAAATCTCCTTCTGAAAGCTTCATCCACTCGCATAACTTAGCTTCTCTTATATCTTCAGGCCCAGGTCCTGTGCTGTCTCCCTCCAGAAGTTCTGCTAAAATATATACGAACCGCTGGAACTGAATCAGTAAGGAAATCAGTAAGGAAAAACCGCCCAGGAGGTTTACGTACACAAATATATGACATATATGATACACATTTTTAGAGATGCTACATAGACATAGGGGTTGTGTTAAGATTTCCAAGTCCCAGTGTAAACATTCTGCGTTTGACCCTTAATGACCTATATCCGTGTTCATTGTATAGTGCTTCTGATGAAAGCATATCAAAATAGTACCTGGATGAAATTGTACAAAAACAACACACATTTTCGTTTGAGTGACCTTTGCAGTAAAGACGGCGTCCGCCATCACAAATAATGAGGTTTCTGAAAATGCTCCTCGCCTTTCCCTCGTCGCCTGCTGTCCACATTATGTTGCACCTGTGTTATTACACACAGCTATACTGGTGAACCATGTTGTGGTTTCCTGCCTGGACATTGCACTCCCACACCGGTGCCGGTGGAACTGTGTATGTGGACGATAGAACGCAGGACTTTGCCCTATAGGAAAATACAACGAGGGCCAGAAGAGACTGATAATCACAATGACTCAAGTATATTGAAAAATCAATTAAGTATAATTCCCTGAGACTGACAGTTTACCTGACTTTACAGTAACGGTGGACCACGTGCACGTCTGAAATAGGATCAATAACATCATTCAAATAATTATCTCAGAACTCCATTAGTAAATAAATGCAGCATTGTTTGTGTGCTTATGATGTCTACTGACCCTCAGTAGACGTATTTATGTAAACATCGTTTAAATAAGTACAAAGTATAAATAAAGTACACATTATGATGAGATTATACAGTTGCCATTCATAGCAAGTGACTAAACCACTTGCACCGTGGTCGCTGCACATCCACCCATATTATTAGATTGGGTTTCAAAATAAAGGTGTCCTACTTCTTAGACACAGGCGCTATAGAACACAGCAATATGCAAATAGTGTAGCTTGTGTGAGTGTACGAAGTGTACAACCGTCGTTCGGTTACAGTGAGAGAGAGGCTGATCACGCAACCTTTTATATATATATGGTCAACTCGGGTCCCGCGTCGAAAGGGTTAACGCGGGTTAACTCGCCTCCTCGTGTCGAGGCCAAAAATAACATTTGACAACAACCGCGCTGCTGCGTTGTGACTCGATGCGGAAGCGCGGGTCACCTGTGTGAGGGGGGGGGGGGGCGTCTGTTCTCTGTACCTGGGGAACACCTTGCTCCCCGCCTTCCTATGTAATCCAGCTCTGCTCAAAAACCGTTATGTGTGCGCACGGAAGAGCCAGTAATAGGAGCGAGCAGCAGCAGCAGCAGCAGCAGGAGGAGGTGGGGGGCGGGGCGGGGCGGGGCGGATAGAGCGAGAGAGAGAGCGAGAGAGAGAGAGAGACACGTGCGGCCAGTAGGCGGGGCCACGCGGCGGAGGTGTTCGAGAAGGTGATGTCGTAAAGCGGACGGCGTGTCGTAAACCAGGTGCTGCATGCAGCAGGCAGGGGAGGGCGGGAGGGAGGTGGAGTGGAAAACGAAGGGAGGGGTACGCGGATGGGGGGTGGCGTGGTGGTGCTGTGCTGGTGCTGGTGGTGGGGGGGGGGTGGGGGCGAGAGAGGAGGTGACTTCTCCGCCTGCGTTTCAGAGCAGACCGAAAAGGATCATGGCGGATGGCCTCAGGTGTAAGCGCAGAAAACAGGCGAATCCGAGGAGGAATAGCGGTAAGTGAAAAGTCCGCCAAAGCTGGGGAAATCGATCCGATCGCACACATTACAGGAGTTTGTATTTCAGCAAGTCCGTTTGGCGACTTTTGGACTATTTGGCCCAGTTGTTTGAGGAGTTTTGTTTTGTTTTTTGTTTTTTTTTTTAACGCGGAAAGTAGTGGGCATATCCCAACGTGGTGTACCGTTATACCTGGCTCTCTGGGCTCTCTGTCCGCCTAGCGGTGCTGCGCCACACCGTTAGGATGCGGGGAGCGTCTGCTTCTTGTTTACACACTTTCTTCTTTTCGCTGTGAGGGCCCCCCGGTTTGCTGATCACACAACACACGCTGCCCCGGTCGTGGAGTAGTTTTTGCAGATCGGCGTGGAGTAGTTTGTTCCATTCTATGAACAGACTTTTTTTTTGGGGCGAAGCTAACTTTAAAAACCCGGACCGCTCCAAATCACACCCCGAGTGAAATACAAAAAAAAAAACCCAACTCAACTTTTTAGGGAGTATCTTGAACTTGTGTTCACTTTTGGTACCGGGGATGGGCGGCGGGCGGAGGGGGGGGGAGAGATAAACATACAAGCGGATGTCTCGGTGTGCTTTGGTTGGCTGCCCGCTGCCCCCTGATGAAGGCAGTGGGACTGGACGTGTGTTTTTATTCGAGGGCTGGTGGGTCCACTTTCACTTCAGTCGCAGGACCACCCCTCCGCGCTTAACAGCACCGCGCCACATGTTTACTTGCCGCTGGTAAGTCTCAGTAGTCATCTATTACGCTGTTTCGTGTCGCGCTTTTTACGGCTTTTTCGAAATTACTCATCGTTGTGCAGTGTGCTGTGCGGAAGGGGAATTACACCTGTGTAGCTGCAATTGTGGGCAGTGAAGAAATGAGCTGTTGCTCTACTCAAGGCTATATAAGGAATGCTTTTTAGCCTCGGCTTCGGGACATTAGAATACAACAACAAAATATGCATGCTGCTGGAGAATTCATCTTGTTACATTTTTTGTACGCACTATAAAAACAAACCACATATTTAAATGAGTAATCTAAATGCACGACGAATAATATCAATTATTATATTATTATTATTATTATTATTATGAGGATTATTATTATGATGACTTTTTTTTTATTTTCTAGATCTACCTTTAAATGCCACCTGTTTTGAGGCGGTCTCCCCTCATTGGGTGTCTCTTTTACCTGTATTATGCCCACTTTCGCTGTGTTGGCCAATATGCGGAGAGCACCTTTCCTCCCACTGACGCCACCGCGGTGACAGAGCGAAGCTGCGCGCTGCGTGCCGCCCAGCCTCCGTTACACGGGAGCCATCGTTATGTTTACCTGAACGCGAATAACGGGGCTGACAAATGGCCTATAAATAACACCTGCGGCTCTCCGAAGGCGCCGGTGACCACTACGGAACACCCGTTTGTTCCGTAAAAAAGGCAAAGAGACCTCACTAGGAGCCGAGAAAACGACTCCAAAATCGCCGCAGCAAATGTCAACTTGTGCAGGTAGAGGAAAAAAATATGATTTTTTTTTGTGTGTGTGTGTGTTGTAGTTCAAGCCTCCCGTGCGTTACAACGCGTCGCTGGACGCTTGTTTCCTTTCATTCTCGCGGGATTTATGGACTCAACACGTATTTCCAGCGATTGTTCATGGTTGATGTCAGCGTGGGTGCTCCCTTTATCTGGTGCTTCTCGAATTAGTGGGAGCGATCAGCGCTCTGCCCTCGGATGGAGCTGCCGCCCCAGATATATATATATCACTGTACCAGGGGGCTATAACACATAGGTGGCTGGCAGCGCGTATGGTGTGGGGTTTGTTGCCTTGTGTTGGCTTGTGTGTTTGCCCGGTCTACGTGTAACGACGTTAACGGCAGGACTCACAGGCACAATAGCGCACTCGCAGTTACCGTGTTTCACTAATCCCATCACCATTTGCCGAGCGCCGTGAGAGCAGAATGGCGGTCAGTAGGTGCCATTGCTGCAGTGACGGCAGGGTGGCTGCTGCTGCTGCTTTTTTTTTTTTTCCTCCCAGGGCTAGAGACGACCAGGTATGCAAGGTGATGATGCAACACCTTTTAAAGGTGTATTATTATTATATGCGATATTGTGGTCGTGTCGCTTTAGTACAGCGCTCATTAAGACCCCTTCTTCGGTGTGCTCTCCACTTCTGAATATGATCCAATGTGCTGTAGATCATGTGAGGAGCAGCGCGTCGTTGTGGGCGCACAGTCAAAGGTATCAGGTGCTGTGGTGATGGTGCGCCTTGATTTCATTTCAAGGGAAGTTCATCTGCCTTCCTTGCTTGCCTTTTATTTTCTATCAGAGCAAGAATGATTTAATATAATAATAATAACAATAGTAATAATAACATAATAGTAGGCCTAACTACTACTATTACTAAATAATAATCATCATCATCATCAAAATTCTTATCATTGCGTTACTTCTATGATTAACTTATGTGTACATCATTTTTGCAAGTCATTCCAAATTGCATTGTTTATGTTACAATTATTTGACCGCAGCATAACTAGACACACCAGAGATGCTTACCCTCGGGGCTGCCATTAGGTCCTGGACCTGTGGTGGTGGTGGTGGTGGTGGTGGTGGCGCTATTGGGAGCAACGGAGCAGAGCCTACAGTAGTGTGGCGGCACTGTAGCCAAGCGTGATGCACGTTATGGTCGTCATAGTCGTATTTCACGCCAAGTGGAGGTCCTATCTGATGCAGTCCCACACACACACACACACACACACACACACACACGCCATGGGAGGACCCAGTAGTACTACGTCACATGAGCTCACCATCAGCCCACAGTCACAGCAGGGGCCCTGATAAAAAACAACAACAACAACAACAGCACATGCCGTTTTAACCCTGAGGAAAACACCGGTGTTTTGTCCAATGTTGTTGTCCTTGATGTTAAATTTAGATGTGGGATTTAAGTGGAACTGAAGCCGTGTGTAAATAGCGGTGCTGTTGTTCATCTGGTCGGGCCCACCGTGGTGACTGGAGAGACCGCAGCAGGCTGAACCAGTCAAGTCACTGCCTCTGTTCATGACTTCAGCATCCTACTTTAAAGTGCGTGCACACACACACACACACACACACACACAACACACACACACACACACACACACACACACACACACACACCACACACACACACACATTTATGTTGTTTTGTTGTTGTTGTTGTTGTTGTGTGTTGTGTGTGTTTGGCGTGTGTTTTCCTCACCGGCACATGTGCACATGCACCCTGGTGCTGTAATCTAACACTGCAATTTAGGGACCAGAGGAAATGTGGCCTGGTCTTAACATACCCTGACAGGATAAACACAGCAGCCCTCTCGCGTCTTGGCCTTTCTCATCCCCACAAAGACCTGGGCCAGACCGGGACCAGACCCAGGCCAGACCAGGGGCGGCCAGTTATTCACAGTGGGCCTGGGTCTAAGTTTGAGTTTCAGGAATGACCTAGTTCCGGTGGTCGATTGCTTTTTTGCGAGAGGTTGCATCACTTTTTATGTCAAAAGAAATAGATGTATAGATTCGTTTTTTGTTTTGCGGGGGGCATTGTAAATATGTATGCAGTGTTGAATGTGACCTGGGTTCAAGAGATAGTTCTGATTGATTGCTTTGTTGGTTTGTATTGGTTCTGAAGAGCAGGGGGGAACGCTGATCAACAAAAGATATGTGCACTGATTAACCCCTTACTTTCTGTGCTTGGGGCCATGTGACTGTGTCCGCTTGTGTTTGTGTGTGTGTGTGTGTGTGTGTGTGTGTGTGCGCGTGCATGTGTGTGTGTGTGTGTGTGTGTGTGTGTGTGTGTGTGTGTGTACGTGCGCACGTTTGCCCATGCTGTTTCCCCTTTTCACACACAGATCCAGGGGATGACAAAGCACTCTGCAGGATGTCTTTAGCACATCTTTAGCATAAGCCCCTCCCACCACCATATATAGCACAGAGGGGGGAGGGCGGCGATCTGTCTTTCTGGTGCGCTCTCTGTGACTAATTGGGTTGTTAATGTGTTTTTTGTGTGTGTATGTCCAAAAGGGAGAGGGGGGAGAGAGAGAGAGAGCAGGATAAGCTATGTATATTGAAAGCATGAGGGTAGGAAATGGCCCTTCTCCTGGCGGGTTTTGCGTAGCAGCTCCAGCCCCACAGCTCTGGGAGGGATCTCCTGCTCCACGTGTCGTCTGCGTGTTCCTCTCACAATGTGAGCCGTGGAGGAGCACCTCCAACTTCACGGACCTTGCATGTAAACATGAACATTAAATGGGTGGTGCAAATACTTGAGTTTTGTGGCACTTTTGTCATTCATTGGAAATATTTACTAAACGTCTGTTAGCATTCATATTTATCCTACATTTGAAACACCGGGGTATGGCCTTAGCCTGTTTTAGCATTGTGTAATTATGTGTGTAAACAAGCGGGTACTGGTTGCACTAAATGAGGAGACAAATTGTTGCAGATGGCGGTCTTGATGATAAGACCAATAGGTCATCATCACCGTCATAATCTATCATTTATCATTCATAACTTCCTCCTCCACACATCTCCCAGGATGTGTGTTTTGCTTGCTGACTTACATTTAGAATAGTCCTCCACTCCACACACTCACATTTCCCAGCATGCACTACTAGGGCACACAATTACATTAACACTCCATGTCGTGTTAAGTGGTTGTTGTAGATAAAGTGTGTCTAATACCGATTGTGAGGAAATAGTTTCTAAATGTACTTGACATAAATACGTCTCGTGATAACCTGTGCTGTTAGGCTTCCAACACGTCGACAAAGGGATGTGTGGAGTGTGTGTGGCGGGTGGCTGGTGGCTGGTTTATTCCTCTGATTAGTCTGGGGCTGGGTGAGGCTGCTGCACACCTGTGGTGCATTGGCCAATCAAGGCACACAGGATAAATCAGCCATCACCACACACACACATGTCAGCAGGGACCACCTACTCTGCCTGCAAAATGTACCAATTCTCCACCAAACTGCTTCCTATATGGGTATCTACCTGTGGTGGTCAGAGGAGCCCAGAAAAGCAGGAGCTATTTCTACAGGAGGCTATTTGGGCATATTAGCATCATGGCTCCTTTACTGAGGGAGAATGCCTGTTCCGGTGCAGGACTGATGGACTTTAAGCATGGTTTATTCAGAATGTTTCATTTTGCACCTTCATATAATTACAGTGACTGGTGGGAAGGTCATTATTTCGGAATGTGAACTAAAATAAATAACAATAATAATTCCAACCGGCATTTAATGAGTAGCCTCCCACAGACCACGGTGAAGCGATTGCTAAGAGTGCCTCCAAACCGCAACCCTGTTGAAACGGAGAAAAAAGGACCCGCATCGCGCCCGCATGTCAGCCTCGGCCAGAGCCCGAGCTCATGTGTTCACCTGGGATAACAGGCCCTTCTGCCTCTCATCACGTCCCCCATTCATCCTCTGAGGGCTCTTCTCAGTCCCCGCTTGTGTCGCTTACCAAGCCCCGAGCTTTGAATGACAGCTCGCAGAGAAAGGAGCCAGTTACCTTAGCTACTTAAAGGGCCAGCCCTCCACTTATCATTGTATCAGTGTGCGTGTGTGTGTGTGTGTTTGAAAAAAAAGAAAGCGCTTGCCTTTGAATGCATAAACGTGTGTGCGCGCACCTGTTAGGGTGCCTGCTTTGGTATGCATTTCTGTGTGTGTGTGTGTGCGTGTCTGTGTATGTGTGTGTGTGTGTATGTGTGTGTGTGTGTGTGTGTGTGTGTGTGTTGCATGAGCTTGTGCCACAGGCTCTTTATGAGACAGCTCTCTTCCTTGGCCCTTGACACACTAGACTGGTGGAAAAACATGAAGCGCTGCTCTGCTGCTCTGCCTTCTCGTTAGGGGCACAGCAGTTGCTTTTTGGGACTTTTCATAGGAATCTGAGCCCAGTGGGCGGAGTCAAACTTTGTTGTCAGTCAGAATAGTGTGTGTTGGGGCGACACAGTGACAGCATGTTGCATGTGTCGGAGCTGCTGCCCACTGTGATGTACCGTGCGGCGGCTTTTTTATCGTTTCATTTGTACGTCAGTCTCAAATGCAGTGGAGTCGAAAGTCACTGTATGCTGGGGGGGCAAGTACAGCACTTAGTAGTAAATGTAGCCTACTTTGTTAGTGTCCACTAGTGCGGTAACTAACCACTCGCATCAGCAACACCTGGTGCAAATTACTCTCCTACATTCACATGGAAGCAGTAGGGGTGTGTTACATTTTACACAAATTTACACACAATAAATAATAATTATGTAAGAAATACATAAACGAGGGTTAAATGGGGTTTGCATTTCTGTCAAATGAGTTTGGTCTCAATAATATTTATGCAGCAATTGACCCCTGCCACACGCCACTGAAGTGGCTTCTCTGGGCCCCCTCCGACCACCGGGACATACTGGAGGTAGATGTTGAAACCAGTTTATTGTAAGGTTTTGCAGGCTGGGCGGGTGGTCCCTGAGTGCTGACATGTCCGCGCTCTCTTCTGAGTGTGTGTGTGTGTGTGGTGAAGGCTGGTTTATCCTGCATGCCTTGATTGCCCAATGCACCGCAGGTGTGCTGCCTCATCCCAGCCCCAGAGTCTAATCAGTCTGACTGGGGCCAGGTGAGGCTGCTTAAACCAGCCACACACACTCCATAATTTATAATCATGGCGCTTGAAAAAAATGTGAGCGTAGAGAGCAAAATCTATAGATTGATCTAGCAATTTGTCATCTATAGTGTGGTGTTCACAAAGCTAATGTTTTTTCGGGGGGGATTTTCATTTTTTTGGTCGATTTTCAATTTATTCTTCACATTGTCGACGGCAAGATGCTGGCCAAAATAAAGTGTGATATTTATTCACGGGTATATCACTGAGCTCTCCAAAACAAGCCTGGGAGCAGTTATGGATTGGAAATAAATGAAGAATCGGTTCGGAGGCAGAGTAGAGTAACTACGATCTGATCTGCTTTCGCTACCATCTCTTTCTCTGTCTCTCTCTGTCTCGCCCTATCTCTATGTCTCTCTCTCTCTCTCTGTCTCTGTCTCTCTCTCTCTCGCCATCGCTATCTCTCCTCCTCTTCCTCAAAGTACAGACAGGTTACCAACAATATATGGCATGGATTGAGATTGGGAATGGAGGGTTTAATATTAAGTGCAATTGTGTTTAAAGTTGGACTCTCTCCAAGCTATGGCTCTGGTTGTGTTCAGACTGCACGGGCAAGAAAAAGCCGATGGCTGGCAAATAGCGCCGACGCATGCGTCTTAGTGTTCCCTTCATAACGGTGGCTAATGCTAGCAGCGCCTGTGCAATTTGGTCGGAGGAAAATGCAGTCACCAATGACACCTTATAAATCATGCAAGCAAGTACAAGCCTGAGTGAGCTAGGGGAGAGAGAGAGAGAGTGTTAGAGAGAGAGATTCAATCAACGAGGAGGGCGGGGGGGTGTGGTGGTGTGCGTTTTCTCATTGAATTCCAGGTGATGCCGACTAATTGGAGCCTCCAGGGGTTGTGTGTATGTGTGTGTTTGTCCTGCTGCCTGTGTCTGCTAATGGCCGCGTGTTCTCCCGGGAGACAGCGCTGTATAGATGAAAATATAAGCCATTTTTTTCTCCCTTCTTTTCTTTTTTACTTCCTGGGACCTTATGACAATTGATGATTGGAGGGAATTTGTGTGCCTGCTTGTTTCTATATTCCTCCTCGCACGTCTCGTCACTCACCACATGGAAATGAAACATAGGAACGCAAATCCATTGATCTTTAAGCTACCGTTCATATAAACCAATCGGACGGCCTTTGGCTCCTTTATACAAACACCAAAATGGCGTTTTGCTCCTCTAGGTGGGTAATGAGCCCTGAAAAAGTTCTGGTGGAAATTGTTTTACCCGTTGCACAGCAAATTTGTCAATCGAAGGGAGAGGAAATATTTGACACTTCACCTAGTTTCATCTGACTCTAGTTCATAGTGTTCCCCTCACTATCCACAGAGTATTATGTTCCCAGTTATTTGTAACAGACAGAAATGACAGGACACATAACCACGTGGAAATTTAGATTGGCGCGGTAAGCAAGGGAGGCAGTTTTATAATTGGACTGAAATGTGGAAATCGTGGAAAGAAGTTGGTGTTTTATTATTTTCTTTCCTCTTGCTCAGTATCATAAGGTAAACATGGCCAGGTGTCCACCAGTGTGCAGTGGGAAGCATACTAGTTTATATACAAACAAGAAGCAATAGCCTCATATTAGCTCTACTTTGGATTAGATTTTGTCTTCAAGAGGTGGGTACATTAGCCACAGGCAAGTTGCGTCTTCATGACAATATTAGGACGCTAGCTACATGGACGCTCTGCTAAATGTGAACGTAGACAAGCTAGCCCGCTCTTCGTCATCGGAAAATGTAACCGAGTAGGACACACGTGCAGTGGACTGCCCATAAGCAACAATTATATTACCGCTTCTCCAATTGAAGGCTAAGTTTGAGTCAAAAACAAGCATCAACGTTTAGAAAACCGCACCGGACAGATTTGTACATCAGCTAATCGGTTTCTCTGTTTAGCGAGCTGGCTAGCATACCTGCCCCTCTTGATTTGCTCACTCCATTCTGCTCCTCTATCATTCATCTATTCTGCTCCTCTAGCCTTGGCTTCTGATGAAGACACTGAAAATGATCAGTTGAGAGGAACGAACATCTAGAAATTTGCAAATTAGCGACAAGTTGCTTTGGGCTGCCTTCCCCTCTTCCCTTCTTCACTTTTGGCTTCAGTCAAGATGATCAAAGCCCCCGCCCCCCATTGACTTGTGAGACACAAAACATGTCTGTAGTGTGATGTGTGTGTCTGCCTCTCGCGCCTGTCAAGAAATGTGGGGCGCAACATGAATCGCTCACGCCGGGTGTGCTCTGTTGCTGATCCATCTCCATATCTTTTTTTTTTTCTTCTTCTCTGCACTACCACGCCGTGTGTGTGTGTGTGTGTGTGTGTGTGTGTGCTGTGTTTTCTGCTGTGCTGTCCTCATCTCTGCTGGTATGCTACTGTCATGCCACGACGAGATCACTGGGAAGTTTGTCTCTGTCCGTCTTAATATTAGTTTGGGTGCATGGCACGTGCGTACAATGTATGAAGTATCGAAGACGATGCAAAAGTCGTCATTGAAACGAGGAGGTATAATTTAGACATTCTCGGTATCAGCGTCGTTGTGTCGTTGGACTGCTTCGGAGGCGGAACACAACAAACGATGGGATCAGATATTCTTTAACCTGGTCGCAATGACTCTCACTCCAGTGGCGTTGCCCTTATAGTGCGGAAATGAAGTAGCCAATTACCTTCTTGAATGGGAGCCAATCAGTGACCGACTTCTATGACCGCGCTTTGACTCGAATTTCTGAAAACTCCCTGTAATCCAGTGGTATGCACCTACCAACGATGCAGAGGAGGAAGACAAGGAGGAGTGGTATGAGAAATTACAATCAACCGTATCAAAGATCCCCCAACATGACCTACAACTTATCATGCGAATACCGGTGGACTCCAATATGTAGGAGGAAGTGGGGGAGGCCAAAGACTCCACGGAGTAGGACTATAGAAAAGGAACTGAGTGAGATGCTTCTCACATGGGAGGAAGCACAAAAGGCTGCAAAGGACCGAGAAAAGTGGTGTTCTCTGGTTGGGGCCTTATGGTGCGTTCCATTTACCTCGGAAGTCGGAACTGGGAATGACGTGACACCCGAGTTGACCCAGTTCAGTGCGCGTTCCCGCGGAAACGTCCGACTTGGAACTCCGAGTACAAATGGAATGCACCATTATGCCTGATTGGTGGTGAAGAGGATGAGTGAGTGAATCTTAATATTCACGACACATTATCCTGGGCTGGAGGAACAGCCAAAAGAATATGTGTGTGGGTGTTATGCGTGTCTCCGCGTCTGTATCAGTTGCCGTTCCTCAAACACTGTTTATTGGTTTTACTAATCAAGCAGTAGACATATACTGTACGTCGTAGTATGTGTGTCCAAATGTAATCAGCAACGTGTGATGGTTCTACTAAGCTGGCTGGTTTCTGGATTTCTCTTGGAAATAATCTTATTTGAGACTCCAGTGCATTGAACCACATTTTGGTTATAAAGCTGAAATAAGATCTAAGTTTTTAGGTTTTTTTTACATCCCACTTTAATGGCACTACTAGCTAAGTTGCATTTCTCTGAACAAAAACTTGTTTGATCTAATAGGTAGAACTCTCCGGAGATCTTAATCATATGTGCCAGGATACAACTCTCATAATTAGCGGATATGAAACCTTAGAAGTTTTCTCACAAAAGTTGTAATTGCTTTACAACTTTTAATGCATTATTTATTTCATTATGAATATTTAAAGTGGCGAGGGGAACGCATGAAAGCGCTTGGCGAGGCTGGGTAGGCTCTGCTTTGGGCTGGGAGGGAGTTTAGTGAGGCTGTAACCCTATCTGCAGGAGTCACTGGCACTGGTTAGCAATGGAACACTTCAATTCAATTCAGGGCTATATGAACGAAAACGTTGGCAATTCGATGTAGGTTTTCTATCCTGTTGCTTAAATGTCGAGGATGAGCGTAATGTAAAGTTAAATGTATTTAATGACCTCCGAATAGAAACCCAGTGGCATCGCGGGTGTCACACCATACTCAACACCTCACCCTACAAATAGAATCGCATTCAGACTATTATGAACCCCGACTACTCCGGGCAGACCAGAATGGAAGACAGGTCTATTTGCAGCTGTGGGGCCACAGCGCCACCCATGGTGCACCACGGTACAGCAAGTCTCCCAACAAGTTACTGCTTAACCCCGTGAGCTGCAGTTTGGTTTCCATAGGGTACTGCACATGAAGGAAAACATTTCTGCTCAAATGTGCCTTGTCTGGGTATTCTTATATATAATTACAGTCATCACATTTCAGAGGTTTGCGTTGTCATTAACAAAACAAGCAATACTAATTCGGAAAAGAAGCCACCTCCTGGATAGGACGTCTGGGGAAAAAAAGTCAAACGTAGAGTGGCTTTTTTCGGGCTCCTCCAAGGACACAGGCAGTAGTGGTGTTGAAAAGTCCAGTTAATTGTAAATGTTGGTAAAATTACATGACATGGAGCTGATGGTTCGTGCTAGCGTGCTAGTGCTTCCTGCGCATGCGTGCTGATGGCTGACTTAACCTGTGGTGCACTGATTAGGCTGCAGCCCCACCCCCCCAGACTCTAACTGGGCCAGGCGAGGCTGCAGCCCCCCCCCCCCCCCAAACCCCCGCCCCTCACCCGACTCTAACTGGGCCAGGCGAGGCTGCAGCCCCACCCCCCCAGACTCTAACTGGGCCAGTCGAGGCTGCAGCTCCACCCACACAAGACTCTAACTGGGCCAGGTGAGGCCAATTAAGCTAGCCACCAAACACACACACTCCCACAAAAAGGCATTAAAAAAATAGGTATAAAAATAGGGATCTGCCTTTGGATTTGTATTTAGACTTACAGGACACACCTGTTTCATGTCATGGCTCATGCTAAGACAGGACAGTGTACTAACATGGCCTTCACCGTGGTTTTTTCTCTCCTCTTCACCAGCAACAGTCTCCCTTCCTCCTCCTCTTCCACTTCCTCTAAAACATTGACAGTTTCAGTATGAATTCAAAAGCCTGTTCGTTCTGATAGCTAGCAGCAGGCGCGTAGTGTAGTGTAGCCTTCAACCTTAATCCAGCTCAGTAGACATCAACCGATAAACTTTAAATGTTGTTCTGCATATTTTTAAAAAGCGATGGTTCTTGGAAGACAAGCCTTTTTCCACGTTTCCCTCCACGTTCCAGAATCGATTGTGTTCAGCTAACCGGTGGTGGAAAATGGGGTGAATGCAGTAGGCCGACAGGAATGGTTTATTTAGATGATACAGATCAGGCCGGCCTAGTATAGGCCTCTATTAAACTTCATGTGAATCATGTGAACATCCAATAGGAACCATTCTTGTCCAATGGAAACAGCTGTGACCATGAGACAGCATGGCAGTGATATCTGCAGACAGCAAAAAAAAAGGCTGTGTCCATGTCTGTATTTTTACAAGCCTCTCTTCTGGTGATGCCGTTAAACTGTCAAGGACCATGTTCAAGGTCCATCGTCACCATGAATACACACAAAGATGTCAGGCCAATTCATCCCCACACAATAATTTTTTTTATAATTGGATTATCTAACAACTCATCTCCTCAACAATAAGATGTTGTTTACTTAAGCAGTGCGCTTCAACACACACACACACACACACTTCACAACTTGGAACAGATCCTGTAGTGCGCTACCCCTTTCATGCCAACAAGCTGTTTAACCCAGTAAGCAACACTCTGTCTGTCTGTCTGTCTGTCTGTTGTCTGTCTGTCTGTCTGTGTGTCTGTCTGTGTGTCTGTCGATCAAAAAGACACACATTGTGTGTAACAAAAAGTCCTCAAATGTTAGCTTTGGACGACTCATCCGTGGTGTTTCTCTGGAGTCTTGCCTCCGGTCTGTCGGCCGTCTGCACGCCAGACAGATGCTCCTAAGCAACTGACCTCCCCCGCCCCCCGCCCCCCCCTCGGATCTGTTTGTTTGGAACATTATACACATCAGGAGACCCGAAACACAAAACCATAAACATACCCGTATGGATCTACAAACAATTCACTGGACATCCTGGATTTTTTGCCGTGAGTAAAGAAAGAAAGACCCTGATTGAGGAGTGTGTGTGTGTGTGTGTGTGTGTGTGTGCGTGTGTGCGTGTGGTTGGTGGCTGGTTTACTCAGCCTAGCACCGAGTCAGGCTGATTAGTCTGGAGCTAGGTGAGGCTGCACACCTGTGGCATGGTGTAGGTTATTGGGCAATCTAGGCACACAGGATACACCAGCCATCCCTCCGTTTCTACACCACACCTACCTTTGTCTACCTAAAGTCCCTTCAGTTGTACATTGATATGTACAGTATATGCGCACACAGGAAAATGCACGCACACGCAAACACATACAGACACACACGCATGCAAATGCACACGCACCGCATGCATGCATGCATTCACACTTAACACAACTAAACCACATGCATTGCACGATACATAGAACAATTCAGAAAATTATAGGGCACATGCACACACACACACACACACACACACACACACACAACGTGCACGCTACAGGCTGCCAGTGCCTATACATGGGGAGAAGGGCTTGGAACACGGCTGGGGATTAGTGTTATTGTCTTCACTGCCTGCCTTGTATGGTAAAAAAAAAAAATCCTTGGATTGCTTTTTGATGTTTTCCCTAATCACACCTGTGCAGGAAAACTAGGCTAGCATCTCATTATTCTATCAATAGTGCATTGTTGCATTGTTTTCTGCGTGTTGTACGCAAGGATGCTTTCCCCATGACTGCTTTTAGCCTGCCGCCCGGTGTGCCGGGGCTAGGCCAAACACACGAACAACTGCTGCAGGGCTTTGAAATCACCCACGCAAGACCTGAGACCCCCGGCCGTCGCCCCACCTCTCCTATTATCAGTGCACACCTACTTTATGCTAACAGGCAGGGATCTCCCCATGACCCTCCTGTGTTCAAAGTGGGCCCTGCTCCGTGGCCGCAACACTGAAATCAAAGCTTTGAATTTTCGCAGCAAATTTCAGCAGGGTTTCTTCAGTGAGCGCTCTAAATCGCTGCCCGCCAAACAAGTCAAAAGTCCTAACGGCTCCGAGCAAATGGCGAGCGGCGGCCTCGCCTTTGGGAACCCAGGCACTGCCCTGTCTCCCAACGGGACCCCGCCACCCGTCCCCGTTGCCGTGGCCCCGCTCCCAGGTCCCGGTAGGGCCTGTAGGGTGGGTCCGTCATCCAGACAGGCTTGGACTGGGGGGCGTCTGCCAGGCTGGGCCAGCGTTTTTGAACCACCCCGCGGGCCCAGCGTGGCTGCAAACAGCAGCAGCCCGTGGGCACTGTCTTCCGCCACCATTGACATGCAGTAGATTGGTGCTTTGGCACGGGCCGCTCCCCTCCGGGCCAGAAGCACCACGCTGCTGCTATTGAATAATAGGATGTCAGCGTGCATGGGCCGGTCAGTGTTTATTTTATGATGTTTTAGGCTGCCGACAGTTGCTCCTAACACAAATGTATGCACTGCAAAATCCTTTCAAGATGATTGTGTTTTCGAGCCCGATGTAATACTTGTGCACAATCAAGCATTTAGGCCTAAGCTTAGCCTAGCCTTGACTAGATACTAGAGTTAAATGCTTTTCACCAATTCTCGAATTCTTTCGCAAAACCTTCAAAAGATAGCGAATGGCTGGGAAGTCCTTGCTGTGCCACTGATGCTAAAGATCCCTTTTGTTGATGAGTGAAAGCAGGAACTATTTTGTAGTTCCTGCTGAGTCTTCAAGTAGAGCAATGGTGTGTGTGTGTGTGTGTGTGTGTGTGTTGTGTGTGTGTGTGTGTGTGTGTGTGTGTGTGTGTGTGTGTGTGTGTGTGTGGTGTGTGTGTGTGTGTGTGTGTGTGTGTGTGTGTGTGTGTGTGTGTGTGTGTGTGTGTGTGATGTGAATACCAAGCAGGTGAGATGAGGAGGATACTGCTGGGAACTGGTACCCAGTGTGGAGGCCTGTTTGTATGTGTGCCAGCACATCATCACAGCACCACAACACCTGATGCGGGAGATCTCAAGCTGATAGGCGCCATCATTATAGATGAAGCAAGATTGTTGTGATATAAATGATATAACGTCGGCGTTCCACGGTCAAAGCTGTATTGTTTTGTGGAGTTATAGAAATGAAATGGCCGTGTGTGATAATTTCTCTTTTCGTACAAGAGGATGGTGCTACTCCAACCTAACCCATGGTCCGATACTGAGGGTCCAACCATCTCTGTTCCATTCACTACTTTACGATTGTTCCGATCCGATCACTCTGGTACCGAACCGCTCTGGCAATTGCCTCTGGTCTGGGACCTCTCTGCCAAAAAATAAAAAAAAGGAACAAAACAAGTGTTAATCCAAACAGGTGACGGCGTGTGAGTGACAGTTTGTCTCACATTGTAGAGGACACGTTGACTTATTGAGAACAGGGAAAGGTGGGCCTAACAGCTCAAGGAGACTGATGATGAAATGGACCATCCTAAGAACACCAATAGACGTTTGTGTATTACACTGACATGACTGCTGTCCACCTCTCGTTTGATAAAGCTTGTTAAGCACCCTTCCACACTGACCTTATTTGTTATTGGACTGGGGATAAAGCTCCGGTGTTGCATAAAGCTTCCAATTGTGTGATTCCCTCCAGAAATTCCACGGTACCACGACCAACCAGACCAATCTAAAGCACAACACTGTATGTCTTGCTAGACAAACATGGGCTTGGGCAGAGTCACCCAATAAACAAGAATATGACAGCAACAAGAGCTTGCATGCAATCTTAGATTTGAGACTAAATAAATGGGTTGCGTTTATATTGCGTTTTTACAGTTGCCTCACATTCACCCATTCACCGGTGGCGGTGCCAACCATGCAAGGTAACAACCAACCCAGGAGCAGTTAGGTTAGGTGTCTTGCTCAGGGACCCCTCAACACTTAGCTAGGCGGAGCCCGGGAGTTGAACCAGTAGCCTTCCTCTCTTACCTTCTGGGCTACTGCCGGCCAGTCAATAACACCTGATTTTTAATCTGAAGCCTCAGTGTGTGCTATTTTACACAGCAAGGGTACAATAGAGAGAAAGACAGGGACAATTACGACGTCGAACTGTTCTAAAATGATTGGGTCTTCTTCACCTTCTCTGTCATCCGGTAACTTGCATAAACTACCATTTGTAATAAGGCTGTGATCGCGTGGCTAGCCTTGCCGGTTCTTGTGCTGTTTGTGCGGCTGTAAGCGCTTGATCTTTTCGGTGGAATGAGGTCAGTGTGGCAGGTGCAGCGAAACAAACGCTCCAATCACCTTAGGAGAGCACCACGTGGAGCCAGGCCTGGGTTGCCACGGCAACCCCAATCCCGGTGATAATGTGGTGCAAAGTATGGTACAGGTGCTACACGCGAGTATGCAGTTCTGATAAGCCACTGTTATTGTACAGCTGGTGCGTCATGTGTGGTTAAAAAAAACCAAACCAAAAAAAACATTCGACATGAACAAGTGTGCACCTTGCACGTAAAAAAAAAAAACGTCTCAAAGTTGAAAGGTTAAAACACATTTGAGCTAAGCTAACCCAAAAGGCATTGTTATTGTTGCATCTCAGATGTACCGCAAGCTAAACAGCCACGCTCGCTCAGATCCAAACCAGTTGTTTCTTGTTTCACAGACCATGTGCTCA
>PIJE02000089.1:358245-365745 GCA_002895965.2 Coryphaenoides rupestris
TATCAATAGATGGATACAGGTTTTTATTGTTCTTATTATTTCTAATTGGACCACGGCAGTAAAGAGGAAAATTGAAAATATTCGCTGTTGTGGAGTCAAATTTGCCCTTAATAATTAAGCTATACAAATTTTACATAGCTTACAAAAAAATTATGTCACAGGGTGAATTTGAGGAGGCTAATCCTAACATTTTTAGATCAGTTGCAAGTAATATTTTGAAGACTTTTGCAAAAAAAAATCAGTTTTACCACTCAGACTACTTTGAATGGTCGCAAGCAACAGACGCAGTCATATGGGTGAGTGGTGAACGTTTCACTCAGTGTTCAATGAATGGAGAAATAATAGGGAGGAGGCAGAGGGCTGCGTTCAACACAGTCTCTGTCTGTTTATAGAGCAAACACTGGGCGTGTGTGTGTGTGTGTGTGTGTGTGTTGAAACATATTCACATTACTGGAACCTGTACTTTAATGTCAAATGTGTGTGTGTGTGTGTATATATGTGTGTGTGTGTGTGTGTGTGTGTGTGTGTGCGTGTCTGTGTGTGTTTACACAGATCAACAAAACAAGCCCGAACTCTGTGGTTTTGTGGTATCTGTTCGAGTGTGTGTGTGTGTTAATTAATTGTGTATGTATAAGCACACCTGCCAGCTGTAAAACAAACAGCCAGTATTTAGAGGTCTCTAAGGCTTGTGTGTACAGCTTGTCCTCTCACACACACACACACACACACATGCACACACACACACACACACACACACACACACATAAACACACACACACACACACACACACACACACACACACACACACACACACACACACACACGCACACCCTAAAAAAGAAACACAAACACAATAATAGCAATAATAATGCATCTATTAATTTTGTACATGTTTCCTAAAAATCATACATTTGATGTGTGGCATGAACAAACAAAGCCAGAATTGATGTTGATATTGAAACCATTGAATTAGAACTGTCTGTCTCAGAGTTCAGAGCAGACCCTCGCCAAACGTCCCACAGGTAAACTGAGGGACCGGTGACGCAGTGGAAAATGTTGAGTCGGTCTTCTTGATGATTGAGAGGTGTCGGTTGCTGTTACTGTCCTTTTGTACTGTTTAAGATGTCCAAGAAACAGCAGAGATGGGGGGCAGGGGGCGGGGGAGGTTCCATAAAATAAGTAGGTCCCTCTGAAACCCCTCCAGTTGAACAGCATCAAAGATTAACCAACCTCGAACACTCAGACGTGTTTTGAATTGGTGGAAACACATTTGTGTATGTGTGTGTGCATTTGCGTGTGTGTGTGTGTTTTATTTTTTTCTTTCTTCTTGGAGACTGTAAAGTTTTCAGTGCTACTTAATGGCATTGCCTTGTATACAGCCATACCTTGTGTAGTCATGTGTCTTTAATTGTATTATTCAATGTGGAAAAGCCATTATGGTCACTTTTGTGCTTACACAAAATGTGTTGGATTGGATGGATGATGGATCAAATCTTCCTGAAACAGTTTGACCCGACGTGGCATGTGGTCGCGCATTATTGGGTTGGCCACGAAAAGTCTTTGTTCCAGCATCTCCAGCAAAAGAGAGTGGAGTGGGGGAGGTCCATTCCAAGCCATGTCGCACTACATCAGACAAAACACAGCCTTATCTGTCACTGGTGTGATGTAGGCTAAACCCTGAAGCAGGGGATCAATGCTTCCATTATCTTCCACAATTAGTTTCCACTAATAGACACGGGGACAGAGATAACATGCTGGGACCAGCGATACTGGAAGCATTTTCCCTTTTTTTACATAAGATCAGGGTAGTAGTTGTTGTAGGTTTCCAATGAATGAAGCCTTAGCGTGACGCTCTGACGATTCCCTCCATCTTATTCCACGGCAATAAATCCACGAGACCACTCGGTGAAGTTTAATAGTTTACTTCGATACAAAAAACTAATTGGTACCGAACAGTTGTCCATTTCCACAGTTATCAACTTATTCAAATCCACACAAGACTTGTTAAGAGAAAGGGAAAGAGAGAGGTCCAAAAAAATTCTGTTTGCCTGACTGACCCGAGATTACCACACACAGAAAACGCACTAGAATGGGACGGCGATGGTTATGCCACCAATACAGAGCAAACACCATATGTCCATCAATTGTACCAACTGTTGAGGAAATCCGACACGCAGCTGCAGATCGGAGGGGCTGGAGTAAGGTCATTTTGGCCGCCTGCGGAGATCAGCGGTCGTAGATTTCCCAGGCGAACAAGAGAGACTCGGTTGGTTTGTATCACATGCTGAGCTTATCCTTGGCTGTAAATCAGACATTTTTTATTAGGATGGATTTCATATTTGATGAAGGCCACATATACACACACACACACACAGGGATTTGCCACGCCTAGACCATAGCAACCACAGTGCAGCTCCTAATACGTGCACGAGAGAAATGCACTGTTGGCGGTCAGAGAATTAGACCAGACTAGCGACAGACCACTTGGCCAATTGGACGACAGTAGCAATTACCTGCTTTGATTGATTTGTGTTTGGTTCCTTTCTTCAAACTCGTGTTTTTAGGTGTTTTTCTTGTCTCAGCTGTTGCAAGCAGTTGCTAGCAGAGCCCGGCTAGCAACTGCTAGCAGCTGCTGATGTTGTGACGCCCGACTAAAACAACACTGACCTGTCTCTCTGTCTCTCTCTCTCCTCTCCGCACAGTGACAAACTTCAACAATGGCTTGGAGGCCAGCTCAGACTCGGACGACGAGGACAAGCTACACATTGTGGAGGAGGACAGCCTGCAGGAGCCCGACGCCACCGCTAACGCTAACGCCGCCGTCGCCAATGGTGACCAGACCACGCTCGCCGACGCCAGCCATGACGCCAGTGCAGTATTAGCCCACAACGGCTCCTGGAATGGAGGTAACCTTCAGAGTGCTCCCCCCCCCCCCCCATATCAGGTTATTGTGTGTGAGAAGTATGTGAATGTTATTTTTACGTCTGAGAATGTGTGAGAGCGAGTGTTTATGTCCCGATACTGTGTAGTAGGCCCATCCCGTTTCCAAGGAAAAAGAATAATTCTGATTCAACACACAGTGCCAGACCACCTTGTGTCACCTCACAAATATGCCGTAGTCGGCAGGAGTGTTGCTAGTCAGCTAGCCAAGCTCATTAAGGTTACATCACCAACCGCTACACAGGAACATGGCGAAGTGAAGGGAGTCTACCACAAACCTTACCTTGCGAGGCAGCTGGATTTGCAAGATCATGATCACGTGAGAATCCATCTGGCCAGGTTTAAGTTATCTACTTGTGGCCGAACCACAGCGGTGTGAACCGACCAGCATCCTATGAGGAACTTCTGGCCGCTACAGGCATGCTTTAGGTGTGACGACAGTGAGAAGCGACTGACGACAAACAACAACAACAATGGCTCCTAAAGAGGTTAGCATTTTTCTAGATGGCAAAACTACAAAGCTAGCTCCACCGACTGCTTGCTAGATTTTAAAGTTCCTCAGACTGCGCCTTGGTTGCTCTGATGAGTTGAAGTTAGCCCCTGATGGATGTGATCGACAGATGGTTCATCCAATCATCTGCCCCCACCTGAAAGTTCCAAACCACCCGTAATGCATCAGTGATAATATTCTAGTAATGATGCATCTTTTTATTTAGTGTGCCTGCACACTCTTCATTATAAAGGCATTCTGTCCTCTGTGCTAAGGTATAGGATGTGTGCATGTGACAGAGTCAAGTCCATATATAACAGTCCAAATAACAAGAATGACCTCGTTATTGTTGGGTCGAGGCGACGAGAGTTTTAATGAAGGGGGGGGGGGGGGGGCTAAAGTGCTACCGGGAGAGGCTGCTCACCTACCACAGGTCAACGCGGCAAACCCTTTGGCTGTAATTGGAAGAGGTTGGGAGTTTGCAGGTCAAAGTTCACCTCAGTCAAACTTTGAGTTAAAGTGATAATAGTCACGGCTTTTTTTTTTTTGCTTCATGGATTTTCGCTTCCAACAAACAAAACCAAATCCGTTGACATTAATTGAATGATAAATGATCAGATACAACCAATAAGAAATGCATGCTTAAACGCGTGCACACACACAACACAGGCAACAATGGAAACAATAGTAAAACAACACGTGCTCAAAGCTGTGCACAGAAAACCCAGAAATATACGTACATACACATGGACTACATTCGTGTGCGCTACGGCGAACGTACTCAGGAATACCTTGTTGGCCCCAGAGTCTGAGGCAGCCTCCTCCACATGCAACGTGGCTGTGGCTGAGTAACACGCTCAGTCGGCATCTCTCCAGCGGCGGACACCCCAGCAGTATGATATTGCCACTGTCAGGTTTGTTTTACTAGCGCTGGATAAGGCCTTACATGGCCTGAGCAGCCGGCCCGCTCTCCTCTCCTCCGTTCTGCACTCTGTTTCCCTTCTCTCTCTCTCTCTCTCTCTTACTCACTCTCTCTCTCTCTCTCTCTCTTACTCTCTCTCTCTACTGTATTTTTATTCCTCGGACACATTTCTCACCTCTCCCCCTCTCCCCCAACTCCTCCCTCATTCTGTCCCATTGAGCTCTCACCTTTGCTTTCCCACCTCATTCTCTCTCTCTCTCTCTCTCTCTCTCTCTCTCTCTCTCTCTCTCTTGCACTCGTTCTCTCTTTCTCGCTTTCTCTCTCTCCTTCTTTCTTGTCTCTCTGAATCTCTCACTCTCTCTCTCCCCTTTTCACTGTCTCTGACTCTCTCTCTCTCTCTCTCTCTCTCTCTCTCTCTCTCTCTCTCTCTCCCTCTCTCCCTCTCGCTCACACTTTCCATCTTTCTCTCTATCTCTCCCAGAGAACAAGTGTAATCATGTGGATGCAAGCTGAGATGTGTGCATTTTTCTACAGCGCCATTAGTAGTTGTAGCTAACGCTAATGGTGTAGCATCACGGAGGATCCCTTCAGTACCTGCAGCACCCGCAACGGTGTCCTCTCCACCTCTCCTTATCTGCGCCACTTGTAGGCCTCTCGCACTCTTTCCAATGCTCTCTCTCTATCTCTCTCTCTATCTCTCTATCTCTCTCTCTCTCTCTCTCTCTGTAACGACCTGGAGAGTCACTCGCTCCCTCTCAGATTAAGCGGCTGATACCTGAGACCCACAGGCTTTAAAACCAACAATTGCTTTATCGTGTCTTTTTCCTTTTTCCAAGGTGAGATGCTCCTTATGATAGAACACACGTCTCGACCTCTGCAGCAGAACCTTCCAGAAGCACGCCTACAGCACCTGTAGAGAGGAGTACAATATCACTACTACACATATCGTAGTAACACATATATTCTCATGTAGTGATGAGTACTACAGAGTCATAATAACACAGTAGAATCGTAATATAGCACTACAGTGTATAGTAACCAGTAGATGTAATATGCATACAGTGTCATAGTAACACAAGTAGAGTAGTAAATAGACTACAGTGTCATAGTAACAACAGTAGATGTAAGTAATAAGCAACAAGTGTCATAGTTAAACCAGTAGAAATAGTATATAGCAATCAAGTTGTCATAGTAAACACAGTAGAGAATAAGTAATATAGCACTACAGTGTCATAGTAAAGTAGAGTAGTAATTAAGCATAGCACATTCATGACGCGTAGAATGTAATGATTAGCAACTACAGTGTCATAGTAACACAGTTAGAATAGTATATAGCACTACAGTGTATATGTAAACATAGAGTAGTAATATAGCACTACAGTGTCATAGTAACACAGTAGAATAGTAATATAGCACTACAGTGTCATAGTAACACAGTAGAATAGTAATATAGCACTACAGTGTCATAGTAACAGTAGAATAGTAATATAGCACAGTAGCAGTAGTAAATATAGCACTACGTGTCAAGTAACAGTAGGAAGTATATAGCAACTACAGTGTCGATAGTACACAGTAGAATAGTAAATAAGCACTACAGTGTCATAGTAACACAGCTAGAATATAATATAGCCTACAGTGACATAGTAACACAGTTAGAATAGTAATTATAGGACTAACAGTGTCATAGTAACACAGTAGAATAGTAATATAGCACTACAGTGTCATAGTAACACAGTAGAACAGTAATATAGCACTACAGTGTCATAGTAACACAGTAGAACAGTAATATAGCACTACAGTGTCATAGTAACACAGTAGAATAGTAATATAGCACTACAGTGTCATAGTAACAGTAGAATAGTAATATAGCACTACAGTGACATAGTAACACAGTAGAATAGTAATATAGCACTACAGTGTCATAGTAACACAGTAGAATAGTAATATAGCACTACAGTGTCATAGTAACAGTAGAATAGTAATATAGCACTACAGTGTCATAGTAACACAGTAGAATAGTAATATAGCACTACAGTGTCATAGTACACAGTAGAAAGTACTACAGATTAGAGTAGTAATATGCACTAGTGCACAGTACAGTCATTGTCATAGTAACACAGTAGAACAGTAATATAGCACTACAGTGTCATAGTACGCAGTAGAGTAGTAATATAGCACTACAGTGTCATAGTAACACAGTAGAAAGAATAAGCATAGTGTCATAGTAACGCAGTAGAAGTATATAGCACTACAGTGTCATAGTAACACAGTAGAATAGTAATATAGCACTACAGTGTCATAGTAACAGTAGAACAGTAATATAGCACTACAGTGTCATAGTAACACAGTAGAGTAGTAATATAGCACTACAGTGTCATAGTAACACAGTAGAACAGTAATATAGCACTACAGTGTCATAGTAACACAGTAGAATAGTAATATAGCACTACAGTGTCATAGTAACACAGTAGAACAGTAATATAGCACTACAGTGTCATAGTAACACGGTAGAACAGTAATATAGCACTACAGTGTCATAGTAACACAGTAGAGTAGTAATATAGCACTACAGTGTCATAGTAACACAGTAGAGTAGTAATATAGCACTACAGTGTCATAGTAACACAGTAGAACAGTAATATAGCACTACAGTGTCATAGTAACACAGTAGAGTATAATATAGCACTACGTTCATAGTAACCGGTAGACAGTAATATAGGCACTACAGTGTCATAGTAACACAGTAGAGAGTAATATAGCACTACAGTGTCATAGTAACACAGTAGAGTAGTAATATAGCACTACAGTGTCATAGTAACACAGTAGAACAGTAATATAGCACTACAGTGTCATAGTAACACGGTAGAACAGTAATATAGCACTACAGTGTCATAGTAACACAGTAGAACAGTAATATAGTACGGCAGCAACTATTTTGAGTGTGTGTGTGTGTGTGTGGTGATGACTGGTTCATCCTGTGTGCGTTGCTTAGGCAACAGACCACAGGTGTGCAGCTCCATGTACCTGACTGGGGACAGGTGAGGTTGCTTCAACCAGCCACCAAACACACACACACACACACTTCACATACAGTACCACATGATCAGTACTATAGTACCATAGTACAGCAGTGCCACAGTATTATAG
>PIJE02000089.1:368245-373245 GCA_002895965.2 Coryphaenoides rupestris
TTTAAAATTTCTCGAGGTTGGTGAACAGGGTTATGCAGGAGGAGACAGTGTGTGTGTTGAAAGAGAGAGATGAGCAAGATGTCTGGAGAGGCTTGTGATGTGTTCCCAGCTGCTGCACTGACATAACAATTCCATCAGGACGGACCGAGTTTAGTTTGTACAAAGCTGAATGACGACGCACAGTAGTCATTTTGGCCTTTTGAGTAGTAGACACCCATTACCATTTCTTCAGCCAGGGAATCAGCCAGGAGACGAGACTGCGCCCCCCTGATGGAGTCTAGACTGGTGGTGGTGGTGTCGAGGTGGCTGGACGGACACATGAGGGACTGGGTCGGAGACGTGCGCTGTAACTTGTAACTAGTTCGTGGCGTTTCACTCATCAGTACAGCAAGGGGGCGACCTGATTTGGCCATTGAGTAGAAATGGGAGTGGTCTCTGTTGACAGGGTCGGAACGTGTGTTTTGACACGTGGGAAAGTGACTGGAGAGTGTGTGTGTGTGTGTGTGTGTGTGTGTGTGTGTGTGTGTGTGTGTGTGTGTGTGTGTGTGTGTGTGTGTGTGTGTGTGTGTGTGTGTGTGTGTGTGTGGTGGCGGGGGGGGGTGGTGTAGTCACTGGTTGAACATATGGTGGTAGCTACAGTTCAGAATTCATCTTGTGGTGATGAGAGCACAGTCGTCTCAGGGAAGCCATGCTCCCTCTAGTGGACATCATGACAAACAGCTTCCAAGTGGTCCCTTCATGTCTCAAGTCTCACAGACCAAATATAATGCATGAAAAGGCCCATCTCTGTTGGACATTAGATCAAGAGTGTGGTTTCTTTTTTTTTATGGCCATAGGTTACATTTGTATTTCGCTATCTGAGTTCACTTGGCCCCCTAACCTCCAAAGACATTCAGTTCATGAAGTAAACGATATCCATAAATGTTCAATAATCCATAGTATGCTGCCACCATTTAAATCTTATGAACTAACTTTTAAAAAAGTAAGTGGATTGCATTTATATAGCGCTTTACAATATTGCGTCACATTCACCCATTCACACACACATTCATACACTGACGGCGGTGTCAACCATGCAAGGCAACAGCCAGCTCATGGGGAGCAGTTAGGGTTCGTTTTCTTGCTCAGGGACTTTTTGACACTTAGCTAGGCGGGGCCAGGGATCAAACAACCGTTCTACCTCCTGAGCCACTGCCGCCACCCATTGGCCCCTACAGTCGTGAACAAATCACTTTATAACTAAACTCTACATCTGTGTGTGTGTGTGTATTTTCAGTGAACGGGGAGGGTGCCTCGGAAGAGGAGGAGGAGATGGAGGAGGAGGAGGAGGCGGAGGAGATGGAGGATGACACAAAGGACGCCCTGGTGGAGGAGATCCTGCAGCAGGGAGACACGGCCGTCATCTACCCAGAGGCCCCCGAGGAGTGCAGCACTCTGGACAGAGGGGGGCGCCGACGAGAACGGTACCTCCATCCGTTCACTGGCCTCATCTTTTTACATATTGTGACATAGTGTAGTCACTTGACTGAACGTAAGAATTTCAATGTCCACTACAGAGAAATGCGATTCAAAACACAGCTTGACTGAGAGTTGAGTGGGGAAAGGGGAAATGCGCAATCTTAGCCAGTCCGTGATCCACAAGAATAGTCGTTGTCCGTGTCCAGAGGTCGGTACACGAAGGCGAATTCTCGTAAGGTCCAGGGCGTGGGCAGGTGCGTGGTTCTCAGGCAGGCGGGGGTCGATATCCATGGGGGTAGTCATACAATGCAAGGGTCGTTTCAACAGCGGTCTTCTCCTTCTTCACGTCATTCTCTTCTTCTTCTTCCTTCTCGTATTCGTTCTCCTCCAACGTCTCTCTCCCGATGTGTTGTCCGCTCCGTCTTTACGTAGTGGAGTGATTCTCCTCTGATTCGCTGGTGCAGCTCTCCACAGGTGTGTCGCTTTGGGCTGCTTGGGTGCTGATGTCACCGGAACTCCTAATATGGGCATGCCATCCTTCCTGGGCAGCCGGTGATATCGCGCTTCCATTAGCACTCCTCTGGGTCGCCCCCCTCAGCTGCCACATACCACCCCCCAGATCTGACCTGGGGGGAGGACCGCTCCAGAAACCCAGCGCGTCCCTCCTGGACATCGTGTCGGCGTTCCCGTGAGCGGCACCGGACCTGTGGATGACAGAAAAGGCATAGGGCTGGAGTGAGAGGAACCAGCGGGTGACCCTAGTGTTATTTTCCTTATTCCTGGACATCCATACTAGTGGTGCGTGGTCTGTGACCAGGGTGAAGTGCCGTCCCAATAGGTAATATTTCAGCTCTCCCCAGGGTCCACTTGATCGCCAGGCATTCCTTCTCTACGGTGGCGTACTTCTGTTCCCTGGGCAGTAGCTTGCGGCTAATGTAGGTAATAGGATGTTCCTCACCGTTTTGCAGCTGTGAGAGGACGGCACCCACCCCGGCCTCCGATGCGTCCGTTTGCACCACTAGTGGTTTGGTGAAGTCGGGGGTCACCAACACTGGTTCCGAGCACAGCAAATCTTTCAGCCTCCCAAATGCCTCCTCTGTCTCGGTCGTCCGCAGGATCCGGTTGGGCAGCCGGTTCTTGGTTAGGTCCGTCAAGGGAGCTGCAAGGGCCGAAAAGTGGGGGACAAAACGCGGTAATAGCTGGCAAGACCGATAAATGCACGTACCTGCTTTTTAGTGCGGGGGCGGGGCCACTCTCGGATCGCCTCAACCTTACCTACCTGGGGTTTAACGCATCCTCGTCCTATGGTGTACCCCAGGTAGTCGGCATCTCTGAGGCCGAGGCAACACTTTTTGGGGTTGGCTGTCAGCCCAGCCCTCCGCAACGCATGCAGAACGGCATCCACCCGGCGCATATGGGTCCCCCACTCCTCCCCGTGAATGACAATGTCGTCTAGGTAGGCTGCCGCATAGTCCCGGTGGGGTCTGAGGACCCGGTCCATCAATCGCTGGTACATAGGAGGGGCTCTGTGTAGCCCAAACGGGAGTTTCTTGTACTGGAAGAGGCCCTCTGGGGTGGCAAACGCCGTCTTTTCCTGGGCTTCGGGGGCCAGGGCCAACTGCCAATACCCTTTTGTCAGGTCCAGGGTGGTGATGAATCTGGCCTTTCCTATCCTCTCAATCATCTCGTCTACCCGGGGCATCGGGTAGGCGTCAAATTTTGAGATGGCATTGAGCTGCCTGAAATCATTGCAGAACCTTATCGAGCCGTCAGGTTTCGGCACCAGGACTATTGGGCTGCACCATTCGCTATATGATGGCTCTGTGATCTCCGCCATCAGCATTTTCTGCACTTCCGCTGAAATGGCCTCCCTCCGTGCTTCGGGGAGCCTATACGGCCTCAATTTTACCTTCTTCCCTGGGTCGTGATGATGTTGTGCTGTATGAGGTCCGTATACCCCGGCTCTGTGGAGAACACGTCTCGGAACTGCCCAACCAGCTCCCGTAGGTCTTGCTGCTGGCTTGGCGTCAGCTGCTCCCCAATGGGCACGTCCACTGGTTCAGTCTTCCTGACCTTCTGAGGGGGAGATAGGCAGAGCAAGGCATCCCGGGCTACACATTTCTTTAGTAAGTTGACGTGATATACCTTGGTGGGGGGTCGTCATCTGGGCTCCCGCACTCGGTAATTTGCGGTCCCCACCTTTCCTATCACCTCGTAGGGACCATTCCACCGAGCGAGGAACTTGCACTCCGAGGTGGGGACCAATACAAGCTCCGGCGGCGAACTCCCGTGGCTGGGCCCCTCGGTTGTAGACCCGGGCTTGTGCAGTTTGCTCATCCGTTCGAGCTGTTTCCAGGTTCAGTTGCTGCTGCTGCTGTTGTTGCTGTTGCTGTATTTGTTGCATTTGGAGCTGCATCGCTCGCTCATGCCGCTGTTGTGCTTCCTGGCGACGAGCCCCGCAAGGAGGTCATGGAATGGATTGGGTGTGGCCATTATAATCGTGCCGGTGCATCCGTAAGTATTATTTTCCATCACCGTGCGCTCATGCCCGCATTCTCCACCATATGTGACACACTGAGGGGAAAATAGTGTAGTCACTTGACTGAACGTAAGAATTTCAATGTCCACTACAGAGAAATGCGATTCAAAACACAGCTTTACTGAGAGTTGAGTGGGGAAAGGGGAAGGAATAGTCGTTGTCCTTGTCCAGAGGTCGGTACACGAAGGCGAATTCTCGTAAGGTCCAGGGCGTAGGCAGGTGCGTGGTTCTCAGGCAGGCATATATATTAAAACCCATCTCAAAATGTCAGATGCTATAAAAATGTTTTTTCAAGCCATGGAAGTGTGCTACAATGTTTTTATTGAATTATGGATGAAAGATGGAACTGGTACTTGGCATTGTCCAACACTTGAACCAGTGGCATTGATGTGTTCCATTTGCACACACACTTGTTTGTATTTTAACCTCTATTCAGGTTTGTTTCGTAAAAGTTGAGCACCTCTTTTGGTTGGTAACTCGGAGGTCGTCGTTGACACGGCAACTTAAAAAAAAAAAAATGCTAACACAGATAGCGGAAAGGGGAGGGAAACTCTGACCGAAATTAGTCGCCACTGGCAAGGCTTATGTATCCCCCCATAAGGCCCAACATCCTGATCAACCCGACTCTCTCTCCCACACACACACACCAGGGCGGCCGGACACCTTCTCCCAGCTGCACACCTGCCCGTACTGCTCGCGCGGCTACAAGCGCAACGCCTCGCTGAAGGAGCACATCAAGTACCGCCACGAGACCAGCGAGGACAACTTCAGCTGCTCCCAGTGCAGCTACACCTTCACCTACCGCTCGCAGCTCGAGAGACACATGAGCCACCACAGGGGAACGCGGGAGCCGGTACAGGCATTTTATTTAATATATTGTTTCATTGTCTTATTATTATTATTATTATTATTACCATTATTATTATTATTATTATTATTATTTTACCTATTATTATTATTATTATCTACTATTATTAGTATCTATTCATTACTATTATTAGTA
>PIJE02000089.1:378245-423245 GCA_002895965.2 Coryphaenoides rupestris
GTCCATTTTGACTAGTTTTGCAGTCTACAAACTGTTGTGGGCAGGGTTGATGTCAAGGTGACGTGGTTAAAATCACCCGATATCGATATGAATGCGCTTGGGTGCAGTGTCTGTAGTCACGCGGTCACTGAGTTGATGACGTCAGCAGCCCGCATCAGCAGCGGGAGGAATGTAAACAACAATCATGATGGCGGGAAAATCTCTCTGGGCAAGCAATGTGGACAGAGACTTACTGCTAGCAGTTCGATTGTTCACGTAAATAGCGACTCCCCCTCCTTTATTCTTGCCTCTTTCGGTGCAACTCCTGTCCGCCCGCAACAGCTGAAAGCCGGCGAAGTTCACTACAGTGTCCGGTACGTTGTCATGCAGCCATGTCTCCGTGAAGCAAATAACAGAGCGCTCACGAAACACAACTCTCGCTCCTTGTGAGTGATGTTAACTCGTCCATCTTGTTCATCAGAGATCGTACGTTCCCCATGACGACGGACGGGAGGTACGGTCGGAAACTCCTCTTCTTTAGCCGTCTTCCCCTCCCGGCCCTGCAGCCCCGGTATTTCCTCCTCAGCTCCCCGGGGATGTCGGCTCTCCCGCCGGCCCCACCACACAGTCGGAGGTTCAGCAGCTGATCTCCGGTGGAAACAATGGAGCCCTGCGGCGGAGGGTTGAGCACAATAAAAGTAATCCAATCGCGAGAAAAAACACAGAAGGAAATTGCGGAGCCATCTTGTTCTGCTGTACAAATAACTTAGCTTCCTACTTAAATGAACAAGAAATCTAAAAAGAAGTCGATAAAAATGTAGAAAATGTAAAAAGTACAAGGAGCAACTCTGGCAGGCAGGCAGGGATGTGCCACTTAGTTCACACACAATTCAATACGTGATACACAATGCACATTACAATGTGGTTTCAGCTATTAATGATGATTCAAGTCAAGTCTTGTTAACGTTGTCCCCCCTCTGCAGGCGAGAAGCCCTACGAGTGCTCCAACTGCAAGAAGCGCTTCTCCCACTCGGGCTCCTACAGCTCGCACATCAGCAGCAAGAAGTGCGTGAGCGCGCGGCCCGTCGACGGCGCCCCGCGGCCCGCCATCAAGCCCGCCCTGCCCGGCCCCCAGTCGCCCCACGCCCCCGTCGTTCCCACCGCCGCCACCGCCACCACCGCCATCCCCGCCCGCATCCTCCTGAAGGAGAAGAGCGACAGCAAGCCGCTGCAGGAGCAGCTCCCGCTCACGCAGATCAAGTCGGAGCCCGTGGAGTACGAGTGCAAGCCCGCCACAACCGCCGCTTCCGCCAACACGGCCGCCGCTGTCACCGCGGTAACCACCACAGCATCAACAACGACGACGACGCTGCCAACGCTGCCCCAGGGCGTGGCCATGGTGGTGCCCACAGTGGGGCTGATGTCGCCCATCAGCATCAACCTGGGCGACCTGCAGAGCGTGCTGAAGGTTGCCATGGACAGCAACGTGCTGCGGCAGGTGCTGGGCTCGGCCAACGGCCTGGTGATGCACGGCAAGCATGGCCTGCTGCTGCAGCAGCCGCAGCAGCAGATCATCAGCCTGCCCGCCTTTGTGGACCAGGATGGCACCACCAAGATAATCATCAACTACAGCATCAACCCCGTGCATACCACTGCCAACGCCACCGCCGCCGCCGCCATGCAGACCGCTCCGCTGCTCCTAAAGCGAGACCCCGATGCCGCGCCCGCCATCCTCACCACCGCCGCCACCGCGGCCACCGCTACGCCCAGACAGATAGACAAAGGCCACGGCCACCTCACTGTGGTGAAGACGGAGCCGGCCAGCCCGCCGCCGTCCCCCACGCCGGCGGAGGTTGCAGGCGGAGAGGCGGCCGACGCCAAAAGCGGCGCCTGTTTGCTGTGTGAGGACGGCGATGGAGCCGAGGCCCTGCGCACCCTGCAGCAGTGTGCCAGCCAATCGGCCGAGGGCAGGGAGGAGGCAGCCAACCTGGACCCCTCCTTTGCCGCCCTGCTGGAGGAGGCGGGCGTGACCCTGGAGGAGCCTCCGGCGGACCGCTTGGTCTCCCTGCTGGCGGCCTACTTCTCGTCCAACGCCCACCCCGGCGCCACGCAGCTGGCTGACATTGCGGGGTCCGTGGGCCTCCCCGTCGACGTGGTCCGGCGGTGGTTCGACAAGATGAACTCTGGGAAAAAAAGCACGGCGAAAAGCCAAAACGACTCTGCCGCGACAAAAATTACCGACTCCGCCGCCGTACCGCCCCCGCCATCGCCAACCCCACGGGAGACGCCTTCCCGGGGGTCCGCCGCCTCGGCCGATGGCCCCATCGCCGAGGAGACCACGCCCTAGTGGTGGTGAAGAGCGAGCCCCGGGACCCCGAGGAGGAGGAGGAGACCCAGGCGGAGCCTCTGGACCTCTCCCTGCCCAAGCCCCCCGGCGACGGGTCGGAGGGCGGGCAGACGCCCCCCGCCGTCCCGCCGGCCAAGCAGCAGCAGGAGCAGCCGCTCAACCTCAGCTGCCTGCGCCAGGCGCCCGCCGGCACCA
The DNA here is from genome assembly GCA_002895965.2 of Coryphaenoides rupestris. NCBI lineage: Eukaryota > Metazoa > Chordata > Actinopteri > Gadiformes > Macrouridae > Coryphaenoides > Coryphaenoides rupestris. Next base: position 380,767 of record PIJE02000089.1, read on the forward strand.
TGTATGTGGCGGCGACAGCGCAGGCGGGCAGCATCGTGGGCGCCGGCCAGCTGCCCACACTGGTGGCCATCGCCGGGCCCCAGGGCACCGTCAGCTGCCTGCGCGCCATCAACACCACCACCAAGCGCACCATCCTCATCCCCCAGCTCACCTACACCTACACCAATGCCGCCGGCGGCACCGGGGCCAAGACGGTGCTGCTCAACGGACACACGGTGGGTCTCCACACGGTGGGTCTCCACCCGGTGGCACGATATTCACCTCCAACCGATGAGAGCAATCATTTGTTGCAGTAGAATGCACTAATTTAGGTTTAGAGCAGTGGTTCTCAAATGGGGGTCCGTGTGCCCCTACGGGTGTGTGGGAGTATTTGTGTGTGCTTGGTGGCTGACTTAATTGGCCTCACTTGGCCCAGTTAGAGTCTGGGGGTGTGGGGGGGTGGGCTACAAGCCTGTGGTGCACTGGCTACTCACCAAGTCAGCCACCAGCACACACACGCTGGAGAGTAGGTACCATCTGCTCCATGTCATGTCATTTTACCTGCAAAACAATAAACCGGACTTTCAACACCACTACGGCCAAGGAAGCACTGTTTGTTGCTTTGTTCGGGTGCTCCTCCAAGGACACAGGCTGCAGTGGTGTTGAAAGTGCGGTTTATTGTTCCTTTTGCAGGTAGAATGACGTGACAGACCAGATGTTACCTGCTAGCATGCTCGCGCTCACCTGAGTGTGTGTGAGTGTGTGTGCTGGTGGCTGACCTAACCTGTGGTGCGCTGACTAGCCAGTGCGCCACAGGCTTGCAGTCCCCCCCCTCCCCCCCAGACTCTTAACTGGGCCAGGTGAAGCAAACTAAGCCACCAGTCACCAAACACACACACTCCCACGGGGTGTTTTGAAGGATTGCATAAAGAAATGTTGTAATATTGGTTAGGATCTATTCTGAGCTATTATGAGCACAAGAAAGTAAACTTTCTGCTCTAAGAAAGTGAATGAATACCCCCTTAATACAGTTTAGTAAGTCTGAATTGTAACGTAGTGACAAGATTTGTTAAATCTTTCCAATGAGAGCAAACTAACTTTAAAGGGGTACTTGGCTGAAAAGATGTCTTAGTAAAAAATTAGATAGACTCTGGTTTAGAGTATAGAGCATTTACACACAAAGTAAAGTAGGTTTAAGAATGCAATGCAAGAACAATTATTTGAATTATTTTAGGTGGTACAAGACAATATTTTGTGTTCATGGTTATGAGATGATGAGGCTTTTTTTGGCGTTGCTTCACACTGTAGCGGATCAGCAGCCGGCAGGTGGACCGCTGAAGTACCGCAGCGGTGCAGCATGGTCACACCCACCAGGCTCCACCGGGCCGTCTATATTAGTCCAATCGGCTTTGCCGGGAATGGGCTTATTATAGCAGGGTGCTGAGACAACCTCTAATGCCCCAACTTAACACGAGCGTATGGTCTCGTTATGGTGGGACATCCATAGGTGTGTCCTGGTGAGAGAGGTGGGGAGAGATCAGCGCTAGGATGAGAACGGGGAATGAGAGGAGCGGTCACATCGGGTGCGACTGTGTTGGACAACCCTCGTGCACAACGCAGCAACAACACGCCTGACAAAGAGGCAGACACGGGCTTCTCGCGGCCATATGGGGGAGATATTGGAGAAAACACTCCCAACGCATATCCGCAGGGCTTAATGTGTTGGCCGGGGTCCACGGCTACTCCGGAGTGATGGATGCGCCGGGTGATGCTGTTAACTGATACGGTGTCCGCCCGTCTGACCGCCGCAGACATTATGGCTGCAGATGCCTGGACCGGCGGGGAGGGGCAGATCCCCATGTTGACCTACACAGCCGTTAGAGCCGCCTCCTCTCCCCTCCCCCGCCTCCCCTCTCTTCCCTCCCTTCTCTGACTCCCCTCCCCTCCCTGCCTCCCCTCCCTTCCCCTCCCTCCCTCCCTCACCTCACTGCCTCCCCTCCCTACCTCCCTCCCTCCATCCCCTCCCAGCCTCCCCTTCCCTTCTCTGATTCCCCTCCCCAGCTCCCCTCTCTCCCTCTCTGCCTCCCCTCTCTCCCTCTCTCCCCCATCTCCCTCCCTCCCTCCCTCCCCTCTCTGCCATTCCCTCTCCCCATCCTGAAAACAACTTCACTGCGGTCTTTGGGGCCGAGGGGTGTGCCTTAAAATGAAAACACCATTTTATATACTGTGTACAGTCTGATAATAATCATGCACATATTGTGTTATATCCCGTCTAGATCACACTGGCGATCTTCATCAAAGCAAAAAAAAAATGGCACTCTACCCAGCATGCCCACTCATCTATCCTCATTCATCAGTTCATTGATTTATTTGCTGGTTGATTTGTGAATTAATTGAATTGATTGAATACTTAATTGATTCATTCACTCAGACTAATTAAGAAATTATTGATTGATTGATGTTTTGTCCGCCCATAGCAGGAGGACAGGAGGCAGGACAGCGGCTCGGAGGGCACCTCGGCGGTGGACGAGCAGAACGACTCGGACTCGGCCTCGCCATCCAAGCGGCGGCGGCTGGAGAACGGCGTGTACCCCTGCGACCAGTGCTTCAAGGTCTTCCAGAAGGGCAGCTCCCTGCTCAGGCATAAATACGAACACACAGGTTACCCTCACACGGTACCACAGCGACATCAGCGTCAGGCGTGCATGACGAACACGGTTACGTTATACTCAAGATCTGTAGCAGAGTCCTTGCCACAATGCCGCGTTCCGTGGCTTTAGTCGGGGGTTCTTGACCGGGAAGGAGAGAATGTAGTTGGGATGATGCGGAAATAGTCTTTTCATAATCAACAACGAAAGATCGCCCGTTGGCTTAATAAGGAATATTATTATAATTATTGTTTCTTTGTTGGGGGCGTTAGGGGTTACAGAGTCCGGCCTTGTGTGCGGTCACTGGCCCTCCGTCTGTTAACACCAGCCTCAGACATAGTCCGGGAGAGTAAAACACATGTCACATACTGTACATAGCTCATCCACGACACACTGCGGTCAATCTCAGGAGTTTTGCCGCTGCCGCCACCCCCCCCTTCTGTTTCACCTGCTGACGCTAAGCCACGCCCCCTTCATACCACAATCTTGTAGCGTGAACTCGCTTGATTCACAACTTTTGCCTGTGACCGGGAAAAAGTCAGTATCTGACATAGTGTCGGGTGAACCCGGCATGAGGTGACCCAAAAGGATTCTTTGCTACGTTTAAAAGCTAACTATGATGATCTGATGTAATCTGATGTAAGCCAGCTCTGTTAGCAATTAGCATATGCACTTTAGCAGTCAGTACAGGTGGGCCGTGATGACATCATCCACCATCCGCACATACACACACACACACACACCGACACACACACACACACACACATAGATGCTTCAACACGCCAAACCCGCCCTAGTTTACGCTTTACATCTCCTTGTGCTTCTCACTTTAAAGGGAAATATTTATGGGTGCGTACGCCCACTTTAACGGAGATGCTTTGTTCTGCTAACTCCTTTCTTCCTCATCCTCCTCCTTCTCTTCCTCCTCCTCCTACACACACACACACACACATACCAAAGCCAAGAGTTAGCATAGTTTTAGGGCCTTGTTTGTCCTTGTTTGTCCACCTAGTGAGCTAAACTGAGAAGGTTTTACACGGCACGAAAGAGTAACAAAACACCTAAAGTTTTAATAATGCAGTTTTGCTGTATTGGCATCAGATAGGGCAACGCAAGGTGACCTGCCAACGTATGTGACATCCGATTCCATGAGTTATTTCATTGGTTGTGAAAATTGGTGGTGAATGGGACCCCACGGTCTTGTGATAATATTGATATTGATATGTATCTGTCGCTGTTCTAGTTTAATGAACTAGTTATTCAAACGTGAAATGAGGAATACTAAAGAATATAGAAATAATAATACTATACTCTAACTATAATTAGGGGAAATGTTGTAATATTGGTTAGGATCTATTCTGAGCTATTATGAGCACAAGAAAGTGAATGAATACCCCCTTAATACAGTTTAGTAAGTCTGAATTGTAACGTAGTGACAAGATTTGTTAAATCTTTCCAATGAGAGCAAACTAACTTTAAAGGGGTACTTGGCTGAAAAGATGTCTTAGTAAAAAATTAGATAGACACTGGTTTAGAGTATAGAGCATTTACACACAAAGTAAAGTAGGTTTAAGAATGCAATGCAAGAACAATTATTTGAATTATTTTAGGTGGTACAAGACAATATTTTGTGTTCATGGTTATGAGATGATGAGGCTTTTTTTGGCGTTTGCTTCACACTGTAGCGATCAGCAGCCGGCAGGTGGACCGCTGAGTACCGCAGCGGTGCAGCATGGTCACACCCACCAGGCTCCCACCGGGCCGTCTATATAGTCCAATCGCTTGCCGGGAATGGGCTTATTATAGCAGGGTGCTGAGACAACCTCTAATGCCCCACTTAACACGAGCGTAGAGCAACTGCTTGAGCAACCTCTAATGCCCATATAACCCCACGGATATTCGAGTGGCGAGGTCTTATAAAACAGCTTGTCTCTCGTTTAGTTTATCGTAATACTGTCTTTTGGGGTTTAATCTCATATGGATACATCTGCAACTGTGTTCCTGGTGTGATAGTACATTATGATGTATATACAACTGGGGAGTAGTCCAGCTGCTAAATTCTTTTTAGAGTAACATTGCACTGGAATAATGGACAGCATCAGCTCTTGAAATACATACTGGGTCTCAGCTCATGTTGCTATAATCAATTGAGAACAAGAGGATAAATAAAGAGCTATGAGAAATTATAATGTAGTCCCAAATCATCAAATGATGATGGTCCTCGTGTTCATCGCGACTTGCGACTTCATGTTGTTGGAACCATCATCCCTTTGCTGGGCACAACGCATTATTTATCTGTTCTTTTTTATATTCTTTCACCCTCGTGCACAACGCAGCACAACACGCCTGACAAAGAGGCAGACACGGGCTTCTCGCGGCCATATGGGGGAGATATTGGAGACAACACTCCCAACGCATATTCCGCAGGGCTTAATGTGTTGGCCGGGGTCCACGGCTACTCTGAAGTGATGGATGCGCCGGGTGATGCTGTTAACTGATACGGTGTCCGCCCGTCTGACCGCCGCAGACATTATGGCTGCAGATGCCTGGACCGGCGGGGAGGGGCAGATCCCCATGTTGACCTACACAGCCACGGCGGACCACCCGCCAAAGTACGCGGGGAGGGGCAGATCCCATGTTGACCTACACAGCCGTTAGAGCCGCCTCCTCTCCCCTCCCCGCCTCCCCTCTCTTCCCTCCCTTCTCTGACTCCCCTCCCCTCCCTGCCTCCCCTCCCTTCCCCTCCCTCCCTCCCTCACCTCACTGCCTCCCCTCCCTACCTCCCTCCCTCCATCCCCTCCTCTCCTTCCTCCCTCCTCTTCCCCCTCCCCCTCCCCTCTCCTCCCTCCTCTCCCTCCCCTTCTCTGCCTCAACTCTGAAAACACGTGAAAAAAAGCGCCCCATCTCCACGACGTGACAATCACTGTCCATTTGCATCTCCCTTGGACAGATATCTCCCTCCTCTTTCCACATACCCTATACCCCTCTCTTGCATTCCCTTCTCCCCACCTAAAACAATTTCTTCACTGCGGTCTTGGGGTGTGGAACACAGCATGTCATCTGTATAGAGAGGGATCAATGAGAGATCCGACCGAGGGGGTACCAGGCTGAGGGGCAGTAAACTTGAGGAGGAGTAAAATAAGACCAGACACCAACTTTAACCGTATTATATTACTGCGACGAAGGATGCGGCTTCTGAACTAGGACAAGACACAATGAAAATCGAGAGAGAAAAATGCACGATAATAGATGATGAAAATGAAACACCATTTTATATACTGTGTACAGTCTGATAATAATCATGCACATATTGTGTTATATCCCGTCTAGATCACACTGGCGATCTTCATCAAAGCAAAAAAAAAATGGCACTCTACCCAGCATGCCCACTCATCTATCCTCATTCATCAGTTCATTGATTTATTTGCTGGTTGATTTGTGAATTAATTGAATTGATTGAATACTTAATTGATTCATTCACTCAGACTAATTAAGACAATACTACACTTGACTCACACACAGACACAGACACACACACACACACACACACAGACACACACACACGCACACACACACACACACACACACACACACAGGCACACACACAGGCACACACACAGGCACACACACACACACACACACACATCACAAACAAATATGCACACACACGACTCTGCCTCTGCTCTGTTCCACACGTATTTCAATTAGCATAACGGCCTCCACACAGTGGTCTGTGGTCTCACGCACACACACACACACACACGCACACACACACACACACACACACACACACACACACACACACGCACACACACACATGGACACACACACACACACACACACACACACACACACACACACACACACACACACACACACACACACACACACACACACACACACCTACGGAACCTGTTTTCTGTCCGGTTTCTCCTATCAACTCAGCCATCACAGGCTGCACCCACCTTCAACAAGGCTGTGGCTTGCGAGCCAAGGGCCTGTCTTCCTATGGTCGCAGGCTCCCAAACGAACATCGAGTCAAATAAAACGTTTACGAAAACAACAACAACAAGAAGTAACTCTCCCACGCCACACACACAGGTACCCCACGCACCACAGCGACATCAGCGTCAGGCGTGCATACGAACACACAGGTAGCCACACACTACAGCAACACCAGCTTGGTGAACCAGTAGGCTTACAGGATGCGGAGTGATGGAGCGAGTCTACACTACACGGTTACGTTACTCAAGATCTGTAGCAGAGTCCTTGCCACAATGCCGCGTTCCGTGGCTTTAGTCAGGGGTTCTTGACCGGGAAGGAGAGACGGTAGTTGGGATAATGCGGAAATAGTCTTTTCATAATCAACAACGAAAGATCGCCCGTTGGCTTAATAAGGAATATTATTATAATTATTGTTTCTTTGTTGGGGTCTTAAGGGGTTACAGAGTCGGCCTTGTGTTGGGTCCTGGCATGAGGTGACCCAAAAGCATTCTTTGCTACGTTTAAAAGCTAACTATGATGATCTGATGTAATCTGATGTAAGCCAGCTCTGTTAGCAATTAGCATATGCACTTTAGCAGTCAGTACAGGTGGGCCGTGATGACATCATCGCAAGTTACCCAGAGGCGGACCGTATGACCATTCCATGCCACCCCATAGCCCGGCACAAGTACAAACGGCCCACCATTCATCCACACCGCGATCGAGCCTCACAACGCACTTCCCTACCAACCAGCACAACACGACAGCATAGCATGAACGGACTTGCAAGGGCACGGCCCTATAGACCCAGCATCGGCTAGCTGGTTACGCCTTTGACATCTCCTTGCTGCTTTCACTTGTGAAGAGGAAAGTTATGTTGGTGGGGCGTGCAGGGGTCGGTCTACGCCACTTAACGGAGATGCTCTTGTTCTGCTAAACACGCCGTTTCTTCCGTGCGATCCGTTCCTCCGGGGTTGCGTGGCTCTCCTCGCTCCTTCGCTTGGGATGGCAACAAAACAAGACAAAGAACGACACACCACACATACCAAAAGCCAAGACTTAGCATAGTGGTCTCTATAGCACATTTCACGCTTGCCTGTAGTTTGCTTCTCATTTGTGTTTGTCACAACACACGCATAGATGAATCTCTAAACTTGGATTTCCTCATTGCGAAGTACATCGGTTTTGTTCCACACACCCCACAACGACAAACAGCACACGCACAAGACACAGTAACAAAAACTCTAATCACACACACGTGGGCTTTTACTAAAATGCACCAAGCTTCTATACCAACATCAAAGCAACACCTATGAGCTCAACTGAGAAGGTTTTACACGGCACGAAAGAGTAACAAAACACCTAAAGTTTTAATAATGCAGTTTTGCTGTATTGGCATCAGATAGGGCAACGCAAGGTGACCTGCCAACGTATGTGACATCCGATTCCATGAGTTATTTCATTGGTTGTGAAAATTGGTGGTGAATGGGACCCCACGGTCTTGTGATAATATTGATATTGATATGTATCTGTCGCTGTTCTAGTTTAATTAACTAGTTATTCAAACGTGAAATGAGGAATACTAAAGAATATAGAAATAATAATACTATACTCTAACTATAATTAGGGGAATCTCTGTATGTATGTATATACAGTTGTGGTCAAAAGTTTACATACACTTGTAAAGAACATGTATGTCATGGCAGTCCAGAGTTTCCAATAATTTCTACAACTCTTATTTTTCTGTGGTAGAGTGATTGGAGCACATATTGTTGCTGTATTTTTCAGCAGATTTGGTCACATTTTCAGTACTCATAATAAATTCATAAAAGAACCAAACTTCATGAATGTTTTTTGTGACAAAGAAGTATGTGCTCCAATCACTATCACAGAAAAATAAGACTTGTAGAAATTATTGGAAACTCTGGACTGCCATGACACACATGATCTTACAATCGGCAGGTGTATTGCAGAGGACCCAGAGGAAGTGCAGTGTGGAGTGTGAAGTTGTTTGGGTCACATGACGTGTGTGTGCTGTGATGCGAATAATTCCAGGAAACCATCAAACAGCAACACCGAACCTAGCGCTTTGGTTTGTGGTCTGTTTGTCTCCAGTGCGCTGATACGCTCTCCCACTGACCCCTAACTGATTCGCTTTGTTCCCTTTCGTGCGTGTGTGCTGGTGTGTGTGTGTGTGTGTGTGTGTGTGTGTGTGCGTGTGTGCGCGCAGGTAAGCGGCCGCACGAGTGCGCCGTGTGCAAGAAGGCCTTCAAACACAAGCACCACCTCATCGAGCACTCGCGCCTGCACTCGGGCGAGAAGCCCTACCAGTGTGACAAGTGTGGCAAGCGCTTCTCCCACTCGGGCTCGTACTCGCAGCACATGAACCACCGCTACTCCTACTGCAAGAAGGACGCTCCCCGGGGCCCCGATCTCTCGCACGCCATGGGCCCCGGGGAGCCCGGCCACCAGGTGGAGGAGGAAGGGGAGGAGGAGGGGGAGGAGGAGGAGGAGGAGGAGGAGAGGGGGGAGGAGGAGGAGCAGCGCCGGCAGCAGCCAGACAGCAGCAGGACCACCACCCCTCGCTCTCAGCTGGACTCGGAGGAGGAGGGGGAGGAGGGAGACGAAGACGATGAAGCCATGTGCATGGAGGACATCCGGGTGGTGCAGGTGGACGACGACGACTGTGAATTGTATGAGACGGAGTACGACGGGGATGAGGTGGTGTGGGCAGGAGGACGAGGAGGAGGAGAAGAGAACAGGGCCGCTGAGGAGGAGTTTGTGGAGGAGAAAGAGGGGACGATAGAGCAAGAGGAGGAGGGGGTGGAAAAAGAGGAGGAGGCGCAGGAGGAGGGTGGCAGAAGAGGAGGCGCAGGAGGAGAGGGTGGCAGAAGAGGAGGAGGCGCAGGAGGAGAGGGTGGCAGAAGAGGAGGCGCAGGAGGAGAGGGTGGCAGAAGAGGAGGGCAGGAGGAAGGGTGGCAAAGAGGAGGAGGCGCAGGAGAAGAGGGTGGCAGAAGAGGAGGCGCAGGAGGAGAGGGTGGAAAAAGAGGAGGAGGCGCAGGAGGAGGGAATGGCAGAAGAGGAGGCGCAGGAGGAGGGGGTGGCAAAGGAGGAGGTGCAGGAGGAAGGGGTGGCAAAAGAGGAGGAGGCGCAGGAGAAGAGGGTGGCAGAAGAGGAGGCGCAGGAGGAGAGGGTGGCAGAAGAGGAGGCGCAGGAGGAGAGGGTGGCAGAAGAGGAGGAGGCGCAGGAGGAGAGGGTGGCAGAAGAGGAGGCGCAGGAGGAGAGGGTGGCAGAAGAGGAGGAGGCGCAGGAGGAGAGGGTGGCAGAAGAGGAGGAGGCGGAGGGTGGCAGGAGGAGGCGCAGGAGAGGGGAGAGGGAGGGGTGAGAGGAGGCGCAGGAGGGGAGAGAGGTGGCAGAAGAGGAGGAGGCAGGAGGAGGGTGGCAGAAGAGGAGGCGCAGGAGAGAGGGTGGCAGGAGGAGGCGCAGGAGGAGAGGGTGGCAGAAGAGGAGGAGGCGCAGGAGAAGAGGGTGGCAGAAGAGGAGGCGCAGGAGGAGAGGGTGGTAGAAGAGGAGGCGCAGGAGGAGAGGGTGGCAGAAGAGGAGGAGGCGCAGGAGGAGAGGGTGGCAGAAGAGGAGGAGGCGCAGGAGGAGGGGGTGGCAAAGGAGGAGGCGCAGGAGGAGAGGGTGGCAGAAGAGGAGGAGGCGCAGGAGGAGAGGGTGGCAGAAGAGGAGGAGGCGCAGGAGGAAGGGGTGGCAAAGGAGGAGGCGCAGGAGGAGAGGGTGGCAGAAGAGGAGGAGGCGCAGGAGGAGAGGGTGGCAGAAGAGGAGGAGGCGCAGGAGGAGAGGGTGGCAGAAGAGGAGGAGGCGCAGGAGGAGAGGGTGGCAGAAGAGGAGGAGGCGCAGGAGGGGAGTGTGGCAGAAGAGGCGCAGGAGGAGGAGGCCGGGGTGGCAAAAGAAAAAGCGCAGGAGGGAGGTGGAGCAGAGGATACGGAGGAGGTGGAGGGAATGGAGGAGGAGGAGATGGAAACTGCGACGAGTCAGGTGGTTGCCATGGAGACAGGGGAGGAGGAGCCCACCACAGGAGGCGAGATCAGGGAGGAGTCGGAGGGAGCGGAGCAGATTACGGACACTCCAGCAGTTTGACGACGGGGGGCTACAGAGGGAAGGAGCGGGGGGCTTCGGAGAGTTTAAAGCGCTTCAGTTGAATTCTCGTCTCGCCATCGGTAGGAAAGCACCGCGGTTGCCAGACGTCTTTCGGTCCACTGTGTACAAAAACCCAGGTGTGCCTGAACTTTAAGATAACAGCAGTGACTTTTTTTGTTTCAGTTTTTTTTTTTCCTCCTTTATTTCTTGTGGAAACAAACGTATCAGTGTTAAACAAAAGAAACTGTTTATAGTTGGGTTCTCCAAACAATACTCATCAATGGAGTTGTCAGAGTATATAGAGTTGAAGCGTTTTAGGCTATGATTTGTTACTGACATCGCAAGGGTTTATTGTGTTTGATATCGTTTCTGTTTTGTTGATTTTCTTCTTTCGTTCGATCCATCAGTGTTACTAATCCTGTTGCTAATGTTTGAAAACATTTTAACTTGTAAAAAAAAATAAATAGGAAAGATTTCTATACCTTTTTATTGCCAATGAAGTTTGCTATATCAGTATTTTATTGAGTTCTATGAACAACAACAAAAAGATGTGCACTACAGTATCCCTGGTTTGCCCACGGATACAACATGCCTCATAATGCATCGTCTGCCCTTCAGTGTTACTGACCGACACTAGCAAGACCCGCTCCCCGCTGTTAGCCTGTACTACTGCTAGCACGTCATGCTAGCCACACATCAGATCTGTTCTTGTTCTTCTGTTTGACTGTTAGCCTTAAGAGAACAGCAGTTCTCTTCTTGGGGAGGGGTGGCGTTAAGCTAACTTCTGTATGCCATAACCAAATTATTGTCCTTTCAGGGAAGGTAGAATCACAACCTTAAAAGCCAGCATTAGGCACCAAATTCTTCTTTTTTTTTCAACCCAGTGAATCTGAACAGGGCTAAAGCCTTTACCTCCTCAAGGTATATATATATATATCTATATATATGGTAGTTTTCCTCTACACTCAAGGTATATATATATATCTATATATATGGTAGTTTTCCTCTACACCCACTTGGCTTTGCGAAGGTTATTCACGTAGCTATTTCAACTCCTTGTTTCGTTTTACTTTGGGTCCTTGTCCAGTTATTCATGTGTCAAAGTCATTTGTGATTTCCCCCCCCCCACCCACCCACCCACCCACAATGCCTCCAGCCTTATGCAAGACCTGTGTGCTGTTAAAAGTGCCATTTGAACAGTGTTATCATTTGTACAATGTAGCCAGTATTATGTCCTCTGTGTTACCCGAGTCCCATATTGACTCATGTTTGTTGTCGACTTGCATGGAGGACGCACAACCTGACTTCCGTGTTTTTCGTCGACGCAGTGTTAAGCAGCGTACGGCCTCTGAACGTTTTGGGAACTTATTTTTGTATTTTTGTTTTTGGGAGGGAGGGGTGGGGTTGGAATGGAAGCAATGAAGTACAGTACATCACATGTTGTGTTATTTACAGTTATTAAGTGATGTTATATCCCTCAATTAGAGGCCTAGTATTTAGTGGCTTGTATAGTAGCTGGAGAGTGTTACACATCTGACAGCAAACCGAGAGCATTCAAGTCCAGCTATGAAGGAGCCGGCGTTCTGAAACCAACACATCCACACATTTGGCGTTTGTCTCTCTAACCATGAAATCATTCGGCTCGATTTTGCGTTAACAATGTACGTTGGCTGGCTGTAACCTTTAGTAACAAATTACCGTCACAAATTACTAATGAGATAAGAGTGAATTAACACACAATCTTTGGAGAACGGTGACTGAGGTGAGATTAAGACGAAATGAGCCAAATGTCGACTTTTAGCGATATGGAATACGATTACGATTGTACAGTGGGCTTTGTACTGTGGACTGTGGGTTCATATTTTAATATGACCCCCCCCCCCCCCCCCACCCTGACTAGTATGGTGTCTAGTCAGTAGTCACTAGTGTGGTCCCTTTTTAATTCATTTTCAGGTTCTTTTTCTTTTTTTTCATGTGTTTTTATTTTTGTTTGTTTTTACCGAACAGTGTTCTTATAAGTTCTGTGTTAGCATGAAATAATTGTTTCTGTATGTCCTGTGTTTTATGTGCGTCTTTGTTTTTGACAATGGCAGTATTAGATCCCTTTTCACTGATGATGAAGTACCCGTTTAGTTTTTAGAGGACTTTTTTATATTTATGTGTCTTATTTTTATATTTTCTTTTATGGTTATTTATTACACATTGTAGTGTACAATGCTGTAGTTTGAATTGATACAATAATATATTTTACTATGAAAAATAATCTGTAGAAGCAAACTTTGAAGTAAAAAAAAAAAGAAATCCCAAAATTGTGGCTCTGGGGGGACTGAAGTTTGTTACAATCCAACAAAAATGTATTATGTAAACATAACTTTGACACAAAAAATCTCACAAAAAGCATCTGCTTGTAGGCCCCGGTGGGGTCTGGTCCTGCATTGTTACCAAGCTACTGAATCCTGCAGCTCTGTGATTTTACTAACGCATGAGTCCTTGCCGTTGTAATGAAGGGTGTTGTGCTGAACATGTTACCTGTTGCTCACTTTTGTTTTTTGTTATTTCTTTGAAAAGCCAAATTTAGATTAACCCCCCCCCCCCCCCCCCATCGGACTCACGTTGTTTTAACGTCCCTGTTGTTCCGTGCCAACTTTGTTCCATTATTAACGTTTGGCCATGAAGGTTACATTTACGTTTGCCCTTACAGAAGCGTTGTACACTCACTCGTCATGTTTTTTGTATTGTTTTTATTTTAGGTTGTTTTTTTATCACTCCCCGTCACAATAAAATATTAGAAAGCCTCAGCCATTTTCTCTCCTCTGTGACTGTGGGGTTTTATACTGTATGGGGTTCTTGGGTTTATTTATAGGCTACCGTCAGAACTGCGTCTACTACTTCTAGTATACTACCTCCTTTACCTCTCTCACGTCATACAGTATATATATACACTGTATATTGTGATATACAACTGTATATTATTTAAGCAACAGCTCACGACAGGCCGTGATATATAATAACCATCACGGACTGAAGTGAGCTATTGGTTTTATAAAACGGCCACCAAGCATGGCAATATGAAAGTAGGCTAATTACAATTTAAATAGTTTTTATTAACAGGTCAATAACGATTTTTCCAAAGAAATAGGCCGTACCGGCACACGCGTTGCTATGCAACATACGAGCGGTCAAACACATTACGATTGAAACAGTTTTTATTTACATAATTTGGTTATTTATTTATATTAATTTGTATGTTGCCGTTTATTGTGCAATAAAAAAGTTTAAAAAGTTAGTTTCTTCATTTGCTAGCTAGTTTGTTAGGGGCCGTTCACCTGCCGTTGCTAAGCAACCGGAACCTCTTTTTCCACGAGCGGAGTGATACCAATTGTGAAAAGGAATGAGACTCTAGCCCTGGTATGGTTATTATATCACGGCTATGAACCAATCAGATTGCTTGATTTCAGGTAACGTTTTATAAACTACTATACCACAATAGTGAGTGAGTTCGCCCTCTTGTGGCAGCGCTCCGAAGCTGAGCGAGTAATGCACAGCATCGCTCATTGACCCTTTTTACAAGACTCCATGCTTTTGGTAAAGGTACATGTGTTTAGGAACTTCATCGAAATCAACGCTTTTAACAATAAATAGAACAATAAAACCTAATAATGTAGTTTTATTTGGGGAAAATCAACGCATCTCATCCGACAGTTTGAATGCGACCAGCAGGGGGCGCTGTTTCACGTCCCGTCCGTCGTCCTCCACACAGTGGGGCGATGACGTTCTGACCAATCAGGGACAAGGTGCTCACAGCATTCCTCAGCCTCCTTTAGTATTAAGCGTAGTGGTTTGTAAAGGTCATGGTTTGTAAAGGTCATGGTATTAACCCTCCAATCATATTGAACGCCAAATATTGAAAGATTCAGACTAGCTATTTTAGAGACGACATAACTAGTTGTATGCTGTATACCTCAACGTCTAAACCAATACAATCTAAGTTATCCAATTAACTTCAAATGTAACAAACAAATAACTATAATAATAATAATGATTATTATTATTGTATTAATATTGGTATTATTAACATGATCAGCATTCATTCACCAGAACATAATGGCCTAATAGTCTTTGTGGTCTCTCACCAAACAGATGGAGGTCTCTCAGAAGTCTTGAGCTATATGATGTAAGAGAAACAGTAAACAGAGCCGTGGACGGTGGTGTGATTGCTTCGCACAGCCTCATGATTTATTACACTAAACCTTATATCACAAAGGAAGTCTTTCGAAATGCAGACTATAATAATTCTCGTATATAAACTGTACACAAAGCAAGGCACTATACATTAAAATAAATTCAGTTCCTTTTTTTAGTTAGCTCTTCCTCGATGCTTGTTAACATTTGGTGAGGGTAACGTTGTGTCTTGAGTTAGGAGTGATGGACTGAGGCCCCTTAGACTCAAGCTCATTTCTGCATTGACAGGAACAGCATCAGTTCATACAGACCCCACCCCACCCCCGCCTAAATCTGTTCCTGTACACAGACACAAACTAACACGTACACACAAGCACACCAAGAGCAGACACCCCCCTCCGTTGCACACACACACATACATACTCATAATTAAACCTAACCCGACACACACACACACACACACACACACACACCAAACACTTACATATACACCTATAAAAAGTATACTATCATACACACAGGCACACACACACAGAAACGGACGCAAGCGCACACACACAAGGAAAAGCAAAAAACAGCGTTCATGTGTGTGTGTGTGTGTCAAAAGCGCACATTGTCCACGTCATGTGTGGGAAGTTAAGTGCAAGAGACCAGGAGTAGAACCATATACAACATTTCAGCAAATAAGTCTTTTTTTGTTTTGTTTTGGTACAAAACAACCATTACGTGACAACCTTTACAACCGTTTCATCCTCATTGTGCAAGACTGCAATCCGTCCCAAGTCCATTCTCTCTCATCGCTCTCATCACCAACGCTCCATCCCAGACAGTCCCTCCACTTTTCCAACGCCATCTCTGTCCGTGTTAAAACAGTCCTTTGGCTTTCTTCAAGTTCACTTGCTTCCACCCTGGCAGACCTTCGTACTCGTCTCTCTTCATGTCCAACGCTTTCTGTGGCCGGGAACAGAGAGAGAGACGCGCAAAATCATTAGAGAGAAAAGGAGATGATTCGACAAAGACTAGGAATAGGTTGTTTGTTTTAATCTGCCGGTCGCACTGTAATCATCGTCGCCACGGCGGCTGGGAAAATAAATGGAGCTAAACAAACAGAGAGAGAGAGAGAGGGTGTGTCTTTGTTTTAAATGAGCCTCTACAGACCGATTTCATAGAGGCATCATCGTAGGACAAACACAGTTGTCCCTCATAATATTAATGATGGGTCTGCTGCTTGTATGTACCAGGATAACAGGTGTAGACTAAACTAGTGAAGATGAGTCTACTACCCGTGCTGCCCTGGTACATAAAGGAGCAGACCCATCATCAGTGTGTTCATCCTACGTCGGTGTCCTCTGTGAAGAGTGCCTCTCGCTTTGCAGCTAACAGCGTTCCTATTGGCTGGATCGATTATAGCAGGGAATATGCGTCTCTAAAATAGAGTCATAGAGGGTCCCTTTATCTTTACACCGTTATTTGCTCGGTCCGCCTCCGAGAGACTGGCTTGAGATCTGCTGTGGGGGGTGGGGGGCTAGGGGCCGCTGGGTTGACCGTGGAGATCACATGTGCAGATTGGAAATGATTTCCTTGTGAGAGGAGAAAGCAGTGGAAAGCAAGTTGTGTTGGTGAAGGCAAGCAGCGCAGCCCAGAGCACACGGCGGGAGAGGAAAGTGAGTTGATCAGAGGGTGAACGTTGCCGCCGGGACACCCTAACAGATAACGTGTAATACTCTAGCAGGGGTTCCCCAAAGCTTATGGTTTTGTACATTGTCATCACCAAGTCAAAAAGTAGTGAGATGATCAACACAGTACTGCTCTTGTCATTTTCTATCTCTCTGTCTCCAAAACATACTAATAATCAAAATTAAACTAACAAGACAGTATGCATATTAGAGATGGGTTTCTGCATTGTTGACAATACGAATGGCTTAGGTATATGAAAGAGTTGCATCTGGCATCTATCTCTGAGGGACTGTGAATATCAAGGACACCCCTCGTGGCTCAAGGTTCTCCATCTTCATCCTACACACCTGTCTTGATCATGTGATGTTGTCACCATGACAACTTGTGATTGGTCTGTTCTAAACGGTTCATCTGTCCATGTATTTTGGCATCAGAAATGTAAATAAAGAATTAATATCAGATCATGAAGTAGGCAATAGCAAAGCAAAGCTGAAAATCAATATTGTTTACCCTGTATTATTCCAGAATACCTATATTCCAAAAAATCTGAAAATACTACATTTTCCACCAATAAAGACAACTGATCTGTATTTGGTAATAATACTGAAACAGTCGATTTCAGGGGCCATCTAGTGCTGAAAAAAACAGGAAGTGACAGTGAAAGCATGCAACATAAATCAATAAGATTCATAACATCAATAATGGCGTATGTGCCCATAAAGGTTGGAAGCTGGGCTCCACAGTAGGAAACACTTGTTAGTGTCACTCGAGAGGGAGGTGAAAGGTCAAGGGGGACGGGGTGAACACACAGGGAGAGACAGAGCAGCAGGTCACCAGTGGTGTACTTATTTCATATTGCATGTAGCTTACCTGAATCCCCCCTCTACTACATGTTGCCCTGCAAGGCGAGAGTTAACAGATGGAGTTAACATGGATGAACTGTCCCGCCACAAGCTAACAATAACATGAGGCTAACTGAAATGAGATGAGATGAGATTGTCAGTGTGTCAGCAAAACCACAAAAATATGACAGCCTTTTTTGTCACAATTCAGATCACATTTCATCTTGAAGGTCAAAGGTTAATCGTGTGTGTGTGCGTGTGTGTGTGTGAGTGGGGCAGTTTGTCCGGTAACAGGAAGGTTGATGTTTCGATCCCCGGGCTCCGCCTAGCTAAGTGTCGAGGTGTCCCTGAGCAAGACACCACCTAACCCTAATTGCTCCTGACGTGTTGGTTGTTACCTTGCATGGTCGACACCGCCGTCGGTGTATGAATGGGTGAATGTGAGGCAATACTGTAAAGCGCTTTAGATAAAAGCGCTTTATCGTGAGTGTGTGTGTCATGTTATTTGCTAATCCCCCCTTGGGTTGCCTCTAACCAGGACAAACGCATGTGTCCGGTGCCCCCCCCCCCCCCCCCCCACCCTACCCACCTCAAAGTCCTGGTCGGAGAGGTAGACCTCCAGTCGCAGGGGGTCCACGCCCTCCGGCAGTGGGCGGCTCAGCAGCTGGGACAGGGAGTAGGCCTCCTGACACAGCCGGGCCAACACGTCCTCCACCAGGATGATCTGGCTGCACACCTCCGCCTCCTGTCCGGGGTCACAGGAGAGGAGGGGGACATGGGGAGGGGCAGGGGGTTGTTCAGTCATCTGATCTGCTGAGCATGTGTGTCAAAAAGAAAACACATATCCGCTGTTCTAGAGCTGTATGTGTGTGTGTGCGTGTGCATATGTGTGTGTGTGTGTGTGCATATGTGTGTGCGTGTGCATATGTGTGTGTGTGCGTGTGAATATGTGTGTGTGTGTGCGGACCCTCTCCGTGATCTCGGCGATGTCCTCGCGGTGCTCCCAGCTGGGGAACATGTTGGTGAAGGTGAGCGGCTCCAGACCGGCGTGGATCAGGTACGACTTGATGGGCTTCTTCTCATTCTTCTCTGTGAGGGACACACACACACGCACGCACGCACACACACACACACGCACACGCATCGCCAAGCAGGATTTTATCAATGGGTTGACAGATGTTCATTTTGCCTTATTATATGGATTATATAATGTCAGTAGTAGTTTTTAGTTGTTTGTGTTTTGACAAATGTATGTGTTCGGCACACACACACACAGACACATTTGTGTAGAATGGAATAAAAGCTTTAAGAAACAATATTATGATTGTGAATTAAACGATAAAATCGTACAGGTCTAAAATGAACTGTTTATCTGTCTGTGTAAGATGTCTGACATTTGGTTCCCGCTTCTAACGAGGCTTGTGAGCCAATAGTATAACGTCGTTGGGATCATGTGGTATCCCTGCGTCATCAGCGATCAAGATTTGGCGGGAACTAAGTGTCCGGCTTCACTCGCTTCACTCAAGCATGAAATATGCAGGTTGTGCAACAAACTGGCAATCACTGAAATGGAATTGGATACGTTTAACCAAAGAACATTTTTTGCTATTATGTAATAAATGAGGCGGGAGTAACTCAGGAGGTAAGAGCAGGTCTGGCAACTGGAATGTTGCTGGTTCGATCCCTGGGCTCCGCCTAGCTAAGTGTCACGATGTCCCTGAGCAAGACACCGAACCCTAACTGCTCCTGTTGGTTGTTGCCTTGCATGGTTTGAATGGGTGAATGTGAGGCAACTGTAAAGCGCTTTGGATAAAAGCGTTTTATAAATGCAATCCATTTACCATTTATATAATAAAGAGTGTGTAGTGTGAGTGTGACAGGTCGCATGTGTCTTGAGGACAGGAAGTGGCGGCGAGCTAGTTACCCCGGCAGTACTGCAGCACCGTCTCCATGGTGCACTTCCTGTCCGTGTCCCAGCGGATGCGGGCAGAGCCGGGGGCCTCGCTGTCCTGGGGCCACCAGCCCTGCCACAGGTACACCTCATGGAAGTTATCCACCAGGAACAGAGCTGCACGAGAGAGAGAGAGAGAGAGAGAGAGAGAGAGAGAGAGAGAGAGAGAGAGAGAGAGAGAGAGAGAGAGAGAGAGAGAGAGAGAGAGAGAGAGTCCACTGAATATCTTTGATCTACCGTATGCCAAGTCTCACTGTGGTTATCCAGCATTACCATGGCAACAGCACTATGCCACCAGATTATTACTTTCATTAATGATCAGAGTTATTATTGCCAGAAGCTATGGTGCTTGCAGTGACAACACACAGACAAGCTAGCAATGCTAGTTTCATTTCTTCTGTATTTGCATCTCTGTAGGTATAGGTCATCTCCACTCTGTATGTGTATCCCTGTAGGTATAGGTCATCTCCACTCTGTATGTGTATCCCTGTAGGTATAGGTCATCTCCACTCTATGTGTATCCCTGTAGGTATAGGTCATCTCCACTCTGTATGTGTATCCCTGTAGGCCACCTCCACCCACCAGGCTGTGCAGCGTTGTACAGGTCCTCCTGCAGGAAGGGCAGGGCGTTGACCAGGTCTGGAGCCTGCGCCGGGTGGAGCAGCTCGCTGGCCACAAACTCCCCGGAGGAGCTGCTCATCTGGAAGAGCCGTGGGGTGAAGTTGAACTTCCCTGGGTCTGAAACCAACCAATCACAACAAAGAAGGGAAGACGTTTATGTGTTAGCAGCTTTTATATATTGCGCATTGAGCAAGACATTGCAGAAGATAAAGATTTGAAGATAAGATAAGATAAGATTGAACTTTATTAATCCCGAAGGAAATTCTTGTGCCAGGTTGCATAGAAATAGAATAAAACAATAGAGAAATAGTATAAAAATATATAGGTAAGATAAGATATTCAGTCCGCAAAAACAATTTGGCAATAATTGAAGTGTAATAAAACGGTAATAATAATAATAATAATGGTAAGAGGAAGTATTGCACATGATATAAAGAATATTAAGAATCCATAATGATGAAAGGTAATGTAGCATGGTAATGTTGCAAGGATAAAAGGATTTAAATGCACCTTATTAATCCCACATGGGAAATATACGACATTACACGTCTACACTAAATGGATGGAGTGCATGTGTATATACAGTTTTGAGCAGCCGTCTATTGAGGTTCCCTCCCACAGAACCTTCTGTGACTCATTGCATCACCGCTGTGAGTTGCCAGACAAACTAAAGAGGGCCCTCTATTTGTTTAAGATAAGATAAGATAAAACTTTATTAATCCCGAGGGAAATTCTTGAAACTCATGTTGCATAGCAATAGAATAATAAACAATAGAGTAATAAACAATCGTATAATAAAAATACAATAACAAATGTACACATTTACAGTGAATAAGCCTAAGAAAAATATAGGTAAGATATTCAGGTTTCATTGATTTCATTTAGATTAGAAATGTGTTATGATTTTTATGTATAACTTGTTATGTATTCCAGAAGACTACCGCGTTTTCAGCTCATGTGGATGTTAGAATAAATAAACAAATAAACAGTATAGCGCTGGTGAATCTCCATGCATGTGGATGGCTTCAGTGGGACTGTGAGGTCAGAGGTCAGAGGTCAGCTGTGAAGGTACCTTGCAGCATGCAGTCGTAGGACTTCCTGTCCTTCTGACCCAGCGCCTCCCAGAAGCCGGGTGGCTCCGCCCCCTCGTCACACTCCAGGATGCTGACATTGCTGCTGCTGTGGAGCCCCGCCTCCAGAGGACACCTGGGCGGAGCCAAACACTGTGTTGTCATCTCTTGCAATGTGATCAATGTGATGTGATTTATGCTATCACACAACAACACTCACACCACTATCACATTTTGTTCTACCTTAAGCCATTTTTCGTTGTACAGAAATACAATATATAGCTCTCTTCAAGCTTAAAACTACACTATTTCACTTGAACCAGCTTTGGTGCTCTGTGGGATACTTTGAACGGGATAGTTTGAACGGGATAGTTTGAAGGGGCAAGAAAGCAAATAGCAAATAGGAAATTGCATCGTGGGCTGCGTTGAAATAGCTAATGCCTTTAGTCACAATGGCTCAGTTAGCCAGTGGGCCCTTCACTGCAAATCAGTGTAGTGAAGGCCTAATGTTCGTGATCCCTTACGCTTGACTGCCTTCATGGCCTTCATCTATTCTCTTCTGTCTCTTCTCTTCCTCCTCCGAGACATTAAGTGATGCTGAATTGTTTCCCTTGGTTGGTTTTATAGTCTGCGTCCATCTGATTGAGTCAAACTCAAACAAAAGTTTCCTATAGGCCTGTATCTTCATTTGGGTGTTTCTTTTCAAATGTCCTAATTCTTCCAGTCGTGTTGATCACCGGAACACCTGAGAGCCACCTGAACAATGGTTTGTGTATTACAGTGCCTTAGAAATAAGACCTATGACCACATCCTAATGCTCTTAAATAGTCCCTAGAAATTATACTTTTTCTAGAATTTAGAACAGTAAAAAAAAGTCCCTAGCTTTAAACAATCAAGTACATCATTTCATCTCAATACTGTCATAATGTATAAATAATAAATACATTCTTTATCTAATTATAATGGAAGGAGTGTGTATGTGTGCATGTCTTTAATTCGATTTTCTCGACAACCGTTTGTTCGATCGACTTCACACTTGGCAGGTTCATTGCTGAGGACCCACGGAAGTGTACTGTAAACGTACCCTTGAAAATACAACTGCTCTATCATTAATAATATTATTAATACAGTACAGTACAGTTTGGTACAGTACAGTTTCATTTGAAAGTTTTGCTGGATTATCCAAACTGTATTTCGTGTCCTGTGGTTTCAAAATGGGCAATTGGGAAATTTGGGTTGGATCTGAAATGAAAAATTGAGCAGTTCTCAAAAAAGCTGCAAGGAGCAATACTAGTTACTTCACCTCCTCCTCCTCCTCCTCCCCCCTCCCGCTCCCTCCACTCACTGCTCCTTGATCTTGAGGGCGGCGGTTCCTTGCCACGGTGCAGACGTGGGGCGGGGCCTTGCAGCCGTGCCACAGGTACAGCACGGCCTTGTGGACGTTGAGCAGCACATGGAGGCCCGGGAGCGCAGGCTGGTGCAGTGGCACGCCACCTCCAGCAGGTGGCCCTCCACCGGGATCTCGCCGCGCACGCAGTACAGACCGCCACTCGTCTGGAGCGGGTCACACACACACACGCAGGTGGGTGGTGGGTGGGTGGTGGGTGGTGGGTGGGTGGTGGGGGTTAAGTAGAGTAGGCAGAAGAAGGAAGAAGATTTGTATTGTATTTGTGCTTTGGTTGTATTCATTCAAGTGTTGATGACTTGTACTGTATTATTCTTAACAAATAATATATAATCCTAATAATAATATAAGTAATCCTAATGCATACAGCATTATTGCCTACATATATCGCACGTTAGGATGGTTGAAAAATATATTTTTTAGGTAACAGTTGAGAGGTTTAAACAGTTTAACAGTTTGTTTGCAAGCCTATGCTGTATTGCTCAGCATTGTTTGATTCATATGAAGGTTTTTTTGTTGTTAAGAGGAGAGATAAAGTGAAGACATGCAATGTACTGTTGAGCTAGGAAGGATGGGTAGTCATCAGTAGTCAGTAGTGTCTTACTCTGCGAGTTCTCCTCGTCCCCTCCCTCTTGCCGGCGTGGACGATCACCCGCCGTTGAAACACTGCAGGAAGCAGGGGGCTCCTTACCCTGCTGCACGGGGACCTGACACACACCCACACCACACACACACAACACACACACACACACACCACTTGTGAGAATGAACGGCATGTGTTGAGTGGGTTCATCAGAAAGTCTATTGGGCTCAACAGTGAATTCGATATTGAATGAAAACATTTAGTGGCCAATATCCCGGTCTATTATTATTAATGATCCAAACAAATTTAACCTGAGAACTAGCGTGCATACTAAATAGAGAAATATGAATGGAAGTTGGAATGCTATATTCCCAGTTAGATTCAAAGCCGAGCCATCAGACTGTGACCTCTGACTCACTAGGGCCTCCCCACTGCCTACTCCCATGCACATAACCTGATCCTTTTTTTACTATCTACTATATTTTTTATATTGCCTTGTGTTGATATGCCTTATTGATATGACTACTTTTTATTCTTTTTTACTTTATTATATTCCCAAAAAGTTTATGAATTATATTTATATTTTATTGTATGTCTGTTGCACATTCCGCTGGGCATTGCCACTTTTTCATTTCACTGCACATCCTGTATGTGTACGTGACCATTAAAGTTCTTGAATCTTGAATCTTGAATCTATGTCCTGCATGTTATGTCACATCCATGTGGGGTTATAGTGAGCTGACCTGCGCCCCTCTCTCCTCGTCCAGCTCCACGGTCATCAGGGCCGAGGTGCCCTTCTCGCTGGCGCTGGAGTGGCGGCCCTGCCAGAAGAAGTAGCAGCACTTCTCCTTGCCGGGCCCCGAGCTCCGTGCCTCCGGGTTCTGCCGCCGGCCCACTGTGTTGCCGCGGAGACGCGACGTACACGGGAACAAGTACCCACAGACAGACATACACACACAATACACACACACACACACACAATACGCAATAAATAAATAGATAAATACAGATTGGTTAAGTCGGTGCATTTGAAATAAGCTGCATAAGGAGAGATTGATATTTTGACCCACCTGTGGCGCTGACCATGTACTTCCACTTCACCACGTAGGCGTCGCCCTCGTGGAACTGGCCGATGCTCTGGCGCGGCAGGCGGCTGTAGTCGAACTCCAGGATGTGCCACACCTCCACGCCCACCGTGCTGATCTCCAGCGTGCGCAGGCGGTCCTGGCGGTCGCCCACGGCGCCGTGGCCCCGTCCCACGTCGCCCCCGTCCAGCACGGTGGAGACAGCCGTCTGCAGCACGGGCAGCATGAGGCTGGCGTCGTACGGGCGGCACTCTGCTTTACCGGGAGGCGGGGCATCCTGGGAGATGGAGGAGGAGGAGGAGCAAAAGTACACATATCTTAGTTGAAAGTCACTCTGGTAAAATATATAACTGGACGAAATTGTCATGGAGTAAAAGTGAAGGTGACAACAAATATAACAACTCAAGTAAAATACCGATACTCAGGTTCAACTTATAGGAAGATAAGGAAAGTGAAACAGCTCCCCCTGCTGGCTGCATTAAATCTCTTGGATGAAATGCATTGATTTGAACCCCCGGAGGACGACATGAGAGATGAGAGACGAGAGAAAATGACATTATAGCCTGAATTGCAAAACGAAAGTCGGCGTTCCATTTAATATCCATCTGTCATAGTCTGGCAATGTCATAGTTAATTCAAAATGAAACAGTTTTTGAAGAAAAAAAATGTATAAACTCAATCAATGGGAAATTCGATGCGTTCCTCGCTCAGTGTTTGGAAGCGCTACCACTAGATTGCTGCAGGTTTTCCTTTCCCTCTCTAATGCATCACGTGTTGTTCACAATGCGGCAGCTTATACCTTCTGCTCCACAGGTTGTTCCTCGCTGGTCTTCGGCGCCTGCGTCTTCGCCTCGCTCCAGTCCAGGAACTTCTCCTTGAACAGGATGGTCTCGTTGTGCTCCGTCAGCCGGCCAAATATGGCCCAGTCCGGGCGCCCATGGCCCTTCCTGAGGATAGGAGACGGGGGGGCACAGGAGGTCAGGGAGAATGTATGGCCGCAAGAGACCACCAAATCTCGCAATTTCACATTTTGCTTCTCTCTAAAGATTGGTCACGCCAGTCTTCAAGCTACCACAGTACAGTTCAGACCAATCAGTGTCCTATAAGGAACTATAGGGGGTGGGTGGGCATTTTATGTTCGGACTTCTCCATCACACCTGGGTATGAGCGTGTTGCAGCCGCTGGGGTCCCCTTTTCAAAACAGTTTCAAAGGACGACTTCCCAGATGGTTCTGTATAACAAACCATTCGGCGTGTCAGGTTATAACCGAGGAAAAATAACCATTTATGAATGTATGGCCGCAAGAGACCACCAAATCTCGCAATTTCACATTTTGCTTCTCTCTAAAGATTGGTCACGCCAGTCTTCAAGCTACCACAGTACAGTTCAGACCAATCAGTGTCCTATAAGGAACTATAGGGGGCGGGTGGGCATTTTATGTTCGGACTTCTCCATCACACCTGGGTATGAGCGTGTTGCAGCCGCTGGGGTCCAGGGGGTTGACGTCGCAGCAGGTGTAGTCGAAGGTGCCGTTCCACAGGTGCTTGGCCAGCTGGAAGGCCACCTTCCTCTGGGCCAGGGTCACCTCCTTGCCGTGCCACACGTACACCTCGCTGCCGAAGTCAAACACCAGCACCTGGACAGAAGGACACCACAGAACACAAGCACTTACACTTTGCACTTCGATGTAAAAGGTGTTTCAAGGCGTGTTTCGTGGTCAATCGTGATCACCATTGGTTTTAACCCTGGAATTTGTTGCACATTTGTACAGATATTAAGCGGGAGTTTCACTTTAAAACACTTCTGCGGTTATTTTCACACCATTTCATTATGTTAATATGTACATTGTTTTAATGATTGATCCCACTAAGGCTATTACTATATTAGATTATTTGCCTATTATTAGGGATGTACACTGGATGTCTGACCGAAGATTTGGATTTCATTACGATGCTTCACAAATGTTGTTGACATCGCAACATTTTGTCTTTTTAGGACTGTGTATATATACTGTATATGTTTTTAACAACAGACTCCGCCCACCTCCTTGGAGTCCAGCAGGCCGCTGTGGGGAACCTTCCCCCACTCGTCGTCGTCGGGGACCAGCTTGTCGTCCAGGAGACGGAAGATGCAGTTGGTCTCCACGATGCCATTCTCAAAGTGCTCGTCCTCCTCGGGGGGGCCCGCCGCTGCGGAGAGACAGAAACACCGACACAGACCTCAACCTGATGTACACACAAATATACTGAGTCACTTATGAGATTAAAAGGAAGCCAAAGCTTAGAACAATGTATTTTAGATGAGAAGTGATGCAGTGGGTTGGACTGATCCTGATTCAAATCTACACTTGAATGGACAATGTTTCAGAATAAGATGTAAAAATTGATCTAAATCTTTTTTTATGGGCTTTTGTGGACAAGAAAGTGAATTGAAGAAGAGAGGCAATGACCGCAGGTGGGAACCAATCCTCGGTCACTACAAGGCTTATTGTCGCCATGATGAGTTGACGATAAATCCCTATTCTGTTCATGACAAATGACATCCAAACCCCCAATGAAACACATCCTTACGTCGGTAGGCTGTCTGGCCACCCAGCACCGCCCAGAACTCCTGGGCAGCAGGACCCTGGGGGTTCACGCCCTCCTCGATGGTCTGGACCTGGCCGGCCCTGCAGCCCACATCCCTCTTGGTCTGGATGTAGGAGGCCAGGTCTGCTGCCTGGAGGAGCAGAGCAAAGGGTTACAGTAACGTCACTGTTAAAGCCTCCAGAGCCTCCAGAGCCTCCAGAGCCTCCAGAGCGTCGGATTGCATTTATAAAAGAACGCATTAAAAGAAAATTTTCCATTATGCATGCAGGTCAATATGAGATAGCGTAATAAAAATAATAGTAATGCATTTTATTTATAACATGCACGATTCTTAACCCAAAGCGGTATAAAGTGATTCAATCAAAATCGACAAACAGATACAATTAGGTTGTACAATAACATTCAGGTTGCACAATACATGCAAGGGGAAGATATGAGCTGTCTCCAGACATAGCATCAAAGAACAGAAACACATACAGGGAGGAGGAGGACGGGTGTCTAGCTGTAGCGGTACAAGGCTCACCTTGGCTTTCTCGATGACGTTGGAGAACTCGCCGATCCACAGGAAGCAGTGGTCTGGGGTGACCAGCAGGAAGCAGTCTCCGCTGTTCAGGGACGACGCTCTGGGCTCCACTAGCCTGGTCTGAACGTGGCGACGTCCTGGTGAGAAGATAATTAAGGGACAGCGTCGTGGCCCATTAGGCCCTTTGGGACTGTAACTGTTAAGAGCTAGACAAATAAACTAGACTTGACTTGATTCCTGGACTCAAACTTGTCGTATGTATATTATTGCAAAATCTATTTCCAGATGGCTCTAATGGCTGATACATGACACCACTTCAGGATGAGTCAGAATTTGAAAGAGTGAAAGCCAACATTGACTATTTACTGAATGGTAAATGCATTTAAATAACACTTTTATCCAAAGCTCTTTACATTGCCTCACATTCAGCCATCCATACACACATTCATGCACCGACGGCGGTGTCAACCATGCAAGGCAACAGCCAGCTCGTCGGTAGCAGTTGGGGTTAAGGTGTCTTGCTCAGGGACACCTCGACACTTGGCTAGGCGGAGCCCGGGGTCCAACCAGCAACCTTCGGACAACCGCTCTTAACTCCTGAACTACTACTACTACTACGACGAACCATTAGTAAGCTCACCAACAACAAGCACCCAACCAGGCACACTGCTAGACAGGCTTCCAGACTGGGTGGGTCGTTCCTCACCTTTGACCTGCATGAGCATGAGGTTTTTGTAGGGCGCGGCGCTGTTGTTGGACATCTGCTGGGTGATGTTGACGCTGCGGAGGCTGACGCCGCTGAAGTTCTCCTTGGAGGCCAGGCCGGCCAGAGCCGCCTCCGAGTACTCAGACGTCTTACTGACTGGAGAGGCAACGAGGTTCCACAGGTGCTTGGCCAGCTGGAAGGCCACCTTCCTCTGGGCCAGGGTCACCTCCTTGCCGTGCCACACGTACACCTCGCTGCCGAAGTCAAACACCAGCACCTGGACAGAAGGACACCACAGAACACAAGCACTGACACTTTGCACTTCGATGTAAAAGGTGTTTCAAGGCGTGTTTTTCGTGGTCAACCGTGATCACCATTGGTTTTAACCCTGGAATTTGTTGCACATTTGTACAGATATTAAGCAGGAGTTTCACTTTAAAACACTTCTGCGGTTATTTTCACACCATTTCATTATGTTAATATGTACATTGTTTTAATGATTGAATCCACTAAGGCTATTACTATATTAGATTATTTGCCTATTATTAGGGATGTACACTGGATGTCTGACTGAAGATTTGGATTTCATTACGATGCTTCACAAATGTTGTTATGACATCACAACATTTTGTCTTTTTAGGACTGTGTATATATACTGTATATGCTTTTAACAACAGACTCCGCCCACCTCCTTGGAGTCCAGCAGGCCGCTGTGGGGAACCTTCCCCCACTCGTCGTCGTCGGGGACCAGCTTGTCGTCCAGGAGACGGAAGATGCAGTTGGTCTCCACGATGCCGTTCTCAAAGTGCTCGTCCTCCTCGGGTGGGCCGGCCGCTGCGGAGAGACAGAAACACCGACACAGACCTCAACCTGATGTACACACAAATATACTGAGTCACTTATGAGATTAAAAGGAAGCCAAAGCCTAGAACAATGTATTTTAGATGAGAAGTGATGCAGTGGGTTGGACTGATCCTGATTCAAATCTACACTTGAATGGACAATGTTTCAGAATAAGATGTAAAAATG
This sequence comes from Coryphaenoides rupestris, assembly GCA_002895965.2. Lineage (NCBI taxonomy): Eukaryota > Metazoa > Chordata > Actinopteri > Gadiformes > Macrouridae > Coryphaenoides > Coryphaenoides rupestris. The sequence continues at coordinate 409,783 of PIJE02000089.1, forward strand.
GATCTAAATCTTTTTTTATGGGCTTTTGTGGACAAGAAAGTGAATTGAAGAAGAGAGGCAATGACCGCAGGTGGGAACCAATCCTCGGTCACTACAAGGCTTATTGTCGCCATGATGAGTTGACGATAAATCCCTATTCTGTTCATGACAAATGACATCCAAACCCCCCAATGAAACACATCCTTACGTCGGTAGGCTGTCTGGCCGCCCAGCACCGCCCAGAACTCCTGGGCAGCAGGACCCTGGGGGTTCACGCCCTCCTCGATGGTCTGGACCTGGCCGGCCCTGCAGCCCACATCCCTCTTGGTCTGGATGTAGGAGGCCAGGTCTGCTGCCTGGAGGAGCAGAGCAAAGGGTTACAGTAACGTCACTGTTAAAGCCTCCAGAGCCTCCAGAGCCTCCAGAGCGTCGGATTACATTTATAAAAGAATGCATTAAAAGAAAATTTTCCATTATGCATGCAGGTCAATATGAGATAGCGTAATAAAAAATAATAGTAATGCATTTTATTTATATGCACGATTCTTAAACCAAAGCGGTATAAAGTGCTCCAATCAAAATCGACAAACAGATACAATTAGGTTGTACAATAACATTCAGGTTGAACAATACATGCAAGGGGAAGATATGAGCTATCTCCAGACATAGCATCAAAGAACAGAAACACATACAGGGAGGAGGAGGACGGGTGTCTAGCTGTAGCGGTACAAGGCTACTTGAAGGCGTGCGCTCACCTTGGCTTTCTCGATGACGTTGGAGAACTCGCCGATCCACAGGAAGCAGTGGTCTGGGGTGACCAGCAGGAAGCAGTCTCCGCTGTTCAGGGACGACGCTCTGGGCTCCACTAGCCTGGTCTGAACGTGGCGACGTCCTGGTGAGAAGATAATTAAGGGACAGTGTCATGGCCCATTAGGCCCTTTGGGACTGTAACTGTTAAGAGCTAGACAAATAAACTAGACTTGACTTGATTCCTGGACTCAAACTTGTCGTATGTATATTATTGCAAAATCTATTTCCAGATGGCTCTAATGGCTGATACATGACACCACTTCAGGATGAGTCAGAATTTGAAAGAGTGAAAACCAACATTGACTATTTACTGAATGGTAAATGCATTTAAATAACACTTTTATCCAAAGCTCTTTACATTGCCTCACATTCAGCCATCCATACACACATTCATGCACCGACGGCGGTGTCAACCATGCAAGGCAACAGCCAGCTCGTCGGTAGCAGTTGGGGTTAAGGTGTCTTGCTCAGGGACACCTCGACACTTGGCTCGCCGGAGGCCGGGGTCCAACCAGCAACCTTCGGACAACCGCTCTAACTCCTGAACTACTGCTACTACTACGACGAACCATTAGTAAGCTCAACAACAACAAGCACCCAACAAGGCACACTGCTAGACAGGCTTCCAGACTGGGTGGGTCGTTCCTCACCTTTGACCTGCATGAGCATGAGGTTTTTGTAGGGCGCGGCGCTGTTGTTGGACATCTGCTGGGTGATGTTGACGCTGCGGAGGCTGACGCCGCTGAAGTTCTCCTTGGAGGCCAGGCCGGCCAGAGCCGCCTCCGAGTACTCAGACGTCTTACTGACTGGAGAGGCAACGAGGACCATACTTTCATCAGAACAACTAATCTGTATACACCCTCAACCGCCCAAGTGTTATTTTATTTATTTATTTGGATTACGATTGTAATTATTATTATGATTGTGATCATGGTTATGTATTTTATATATTATTTAGTTATATTATGATAATGATTCTGATTCTGATTATGCTTATTATATTATTATTATTAGTAGTAGTATTAGTATTAGTAACAGTAGTAGTAGTAGTAGTAGTAGTAGTAATAATATTAGTATCAGTAGTAGTTGTAGTATTATTACTCTTCTCTGCGGTGATCCTCTTGCTCTCCAGCAGGCCGATGTTGAGCCTCTGCTCCGTGTACTCGTGCCGGATGTCCTTGCGCGCCGCCAGCACCTTCACCGGGTTCCTGGACGAGCGCACGTTACGGGACGGACGCACCGACCGCTTGTGCTGCACCATGGCCGAGGTCAGCCTGGGTTGGGGGGGGGAAGCACAGGCTCATGGGAAATGTAGTACGATGGACAGTGCAGTAGCTGATGGTTACTAGCATCCCAGCTGAGTTGCTGTGTGTTTAGCTACATATAGTAAGTTAGATATACTGGTATACTGCATGTCTTTCTATGTTGTTTTGCTGCAGGTAGGTGAAGCCCTTTGCTCACTTGGGACCCTGAGAACCGAAGATGGCATCAAAGTCGTCGTCGATCCTGGCGGGCATGCGGGGAAGGTCCACCATGTGTCGGTAGAACTTGGAGAAGACCTCGTCGTCCAGCTTCATCACCTCCTTCACGGCCCTCTCAGTGACCGTCAGCGTGGTCTCCTGCAGGCCCGCCACTAGGCGGCGACGTGGAGGCAAGGAGAGGTCAGATGAGCGAGGGGCGTTCAAGACAACGTGTAACTGTGAACTATATGTAACTATTGTGCTTTTTTGAACACATAACTGGACATGAGATTATAGAATAAGTGTTTGGTGTAATGATGATGAACATAATGATGTTACATTTAGCTTTTGTTTTAATAGTTCCAAGTTCCAAACACTCATAATCACATCATAAGAGCAAGATGATTTTTTTTATATTAAAACAATGATTGTTGTAGCCATGCCCAGGACCTCTCTTTACCTTTGCTGTTCAGACGGCCCAGGAAGGACTCCAGTTTGTCGAGCTTCTTGTCCGACTCCATGTCCGGTTTGGCCTCCATGTCTGAAGAAAGACAATGATTTAGAAAACAGCAAAACAGAAGACAACTTTTCCTGGTTACGGTCTTGTGATAGTCAAATGCGATCAAAACTATGAATGAACAAGCTGCCTTTAAATTAAATTAAATGAATGCGTTGAATGAGAGCGGTTGGTTGAGCATTACTCTCAATTAAGATCAAATAAATCTGGGCCAGCACCAGGGTAGTATCGTGGCTAGGCTGAAATATGTGTATGTATGTATGTATGTTAATGTGTGTGTGTGTGTGTGTGTGTGTCTGTGTGTGTGTGTGTGTGTGTGTGTGTGTGTGTGTGTCTGTGTGTCCCACCCTCCTGCGGCTTGCTGACCGCCGGGCTGCCGTTCTTGAACCTTCCGGACAGAGGTGACAGGATGGGGCTGATGACCGAGGAGGAGGCCGCCAGCCCTGCGCACCCAAATCAGCAGCAGCACCAACAACAAGGAAACACAACAGAAACCAAAATGGCTGCCAAACCTCTTTTTGGAAGAGATGATTGTGGATATTCTAAACTAAAGAAGATTAAAAAAGGTAAACAAAGTAAATATATGAATGCTGGAAAACAGCTCTATTCTTATCTTCAGGTACCACAGTGATATATTGCTGCCTCTCCTTCAACAAATGTACTCTTTGTAAGTCGCTTTGGATGAAAGTGTCTGCCACATGCCCTCAATGTAAATGTAAACCTATCCCGGTTTTGTGTCTATTATGACATAATTGTATCGTCAATTGGTCTTCATCAGGACATCGCTTCATCTCCCCATTATATCATCCACTGCCTTCACTGTCCGACCCCTTACTTCCTCTCTAAGTGTCCCCGCAGTTGGGCACAGTGTTGTCCACAATCAGATTCTGTCTCTCCATCTGTCGATCCGTCTCTCTCTGCTGTCAGTGTGTGAGTGTTGATGGTGAGTGAGTCAATGTCCCGACAGTTATTATATTAAACAAGGTCAAGTTACCCCCGTCCCCCCAGGCATGACGAGCCAGCCGCCACAGCTGGGGGTGTGTGTGTGTGTGTGTGTGTGTGTGTGTGTGTGTGTGTGTGTGTGTGGGAGGGGTGGGAGGGGCGATTGTGTGAATGACAGATTATACTTTTCAAGTACCATCCTTGTGCCTCCCTCCTCCCTCCTCTCTCTCCCTCTCTCTCTCTCTCTCTCTCTCTCTCTCTCTCTCGCTCTCTCTCGCTCCTTCTCTCTCTCTCTCTCTCTCTCTCTCTCTTTCTCTAGCTCACTCTCATGCATACACACACACACACACACACACACACACACACACACACACACACACACACACACCCTCCCTCCCTCACATGTCCTGTTGACATTTGACCGGTAATGTCCTCCGGGCGGTGATGCGATGCGTCCAGAGTCAGGAGGCCGGAGACGCTATGTGCCCAGGGGCCCTGGGACACCAGACATAGACCCCTATTGATAACACACACACACACACGTCCTGTCCTGGTCATGGTCATCCCTCATCAAAAACTGCCCTCTTTGTTCTCGGCCCCTTCTGTTCCAAGTCCAAAACACACACACTCACACACACACACACACATACGTCGAGTTCAAAGTAATTTCCGCTCTCTTCAACGCCTGTCTCTGGTTTCTCTCGCTCTCGATCACTGTATCCGTTGCTCGTCCCGGTCGTAACGCAATCAGAAGCCTTCTGACGGCGCACCAGGTGTAAAAGTGTCTTTACGAGGTGTTAGTGTGTGCTTATTATCCTAACAACAACATAACCATAGCGCGATGCTGCAGGGACACAGAGTACGCCGCCAAATCAAAGCAGCCATGTTTACGGAGCTCTGCTTCAAAAACCCCTCGCTTAGCCTTGGAATGAAACGCCTGGACCATTAGAGAATTAGCGATATGTTTGCCTTTGAATGCTCTCCTTGGCGTGGCAGCAGCAAACTGAGCAGCGAAGGCTCATGGGAAATGCAGTCCTCGTTCCTGGAGAGCCATGTCACTTTCCCTTAAACGGCTAAAGATGTCTTTTTTGAGCTTTTGCGGTTTTGGAGATGTTTTTTTTTTTTATATTTAATGGAGAGGCAGTAAACGTCTTCTGACACGCATAGCTGCATGCACACACACACACGCACACGCACGCACACACACACACGCACACGCACAAACACACGCTGACCACAATCGGAGAAACACACCTACGTAACACACGCACACACGGAGACAGACCCGGAGGCAGCTGTAGAGATTGTTAATGAGCTGACCACAGCTGGCTCTGTTTACTACATAGACACGGAGAGGAAAACACACACACACACACACTCTCACACACACACACACTCTCTCACACACACACACACACACACACACACACACACACACACACACACACACACACACACACACACACACACATACACACCTGCAGACAGATGATTTCCATGCGATTTCTCCTTCTCTTTGGCTCTCTCTCTCTCTCTGGCCTGTTGTCTCTCACTCCCCCCCCCCCCCCCCCCCCTCTCTCTCTCTCTCTGTCTGTGTATCTGGCTGGCTCTGTCGTTCTCTCTGCTCACTCCTCGTCTGCCCTTCCGTCCCTCGTCTCCAGGTGACAGTCTCTTCGTTTTTAGTCAAGGCTGTCGTGTTCTGTCTGCACGCTGTCACACACACACACACACACACACACACACACACACACACGCAGGTGCGACGATGCGCACACCTGCATACAAAATGCACTCTCAGACATCTAGTGGCAGTTCCTCTGTGATACTGAGCCTCCTTTACTGTGATACTGAGAATCCTTTACTGTGATACCGTGAGTCCTTTACTGTGATACTGAGACTCCTTTACTGTCATACCGTGAGTCCTTTACTGTGATACCGTGACTCTGTTACTGTGATACCGTGTTCTGTGACTCTGTTGTGCAGGCCTTGCTATGTGAATAACTGAACTGCAGTAGTCTGGCTAACGAGGCTAGCATGATTAATGTGCACAGGATGAGCCTGTGCGTTCTGTGCGTTCTCGCCAATCCCATCTTCTCCCTCTCTCTCTCTTTCCCTCTCTCTCTCTCTCTCTCTCTCTCTCTATCTGTGTGTCTCTATGTCTCTATGTCTCTCTGTATGTGTCTCTGTCTCTATGTACCCTAGTGAGCTGAGATCTCTGTACGCCGACTGACTACGGTGATGAATGAGCAACACTCAAACCATGCTAAATGACAGTCAATGGATAATTTATAACCAACCAGGGAATTAGAGAATGGGGCTGTGTCTATGCACGCGTGTGTGCATGTGCCTGTATATGTGTGTGTGTGTGTGTGTACCATGCGTTTATATGCAAGTGGAGCGACTACAATCGGGATTGGGTGAACACGTCAATACGTTAAGCTTGACAGAAACGCGTGCAAATTTCCTTTCTGAAGATGGCAATTTCACCTGTCAACTCACTGTCTGTCCACTTTAACTTGTTAATCCGTCGCCATCCGTATCCACTCCCTCTCTTTCAATACTCTTCCTGGACCAGCTGTCCTACCGTGTTACAGCAGAACTTCTAATCCAACAGTCCTACTGTGTTACAGCAGAACTTCTGATCCAACAGTCCGACTGTGTTACAGCAGAAGCTCTGATCCAGCAGTCCGACTGTGTTACAGCAGAACCTCTGATCCAGCAGTCCTACCGTGTTACAGCAGAACCTCTGATTCCAGCAGTCTACTGTTACAGGCAGAACCTCTGGTCAGTCGCTACTGTGTAAGCAGCAGAACTTTCTGATCGTCCTATGTGTACAGCAGAACCTCTGATTCAGCATTGTCCTCTGTGTTACAGCAAGAACTCTGATCAGTCCCTACTGTGTTACAGCAGAACTCTGATTCAGCAGTCCTACTGTGTTACAGCAGAACCTCTGAATCAAGTCCTACTGTGTTACAGCAGAACCTCTGATCAATCCTACTGTGTTACAGCAGAACCTCTGATCCAGCAGTCCTACTGTGTTACAGCAGAACTTCTGATCAGTCCTACTGTGTTACAGCAGAACTTCTGTACAGAGCCTGGGCAGGAAACCAACAACTGCAGGGGGCGGAGTTAACAGTTGTTTCCTTTTTTTCGTTGCAGAGATATTCTACTGAAGAAAACATTCACACGAGTGGATGGAGCTTTCAGAAGGGGATTTTAACGAGGGTATTTCTACGGTGGTCGGTCTACGCGGTGTTTACTTCTGCTGGCTGAGCTTGTGTTCGCTACAGATTCCCCCCTCCAGCAAAATTAATGGTCAAGTCAAATATGAGGCGAAAGAAAGTGAAACCAGTTTTGTAGCTTGTTTGCTCTCAGACTGAAGATCATTAATTATTGGTTTGTGATGTAAATTGTGATTGGTGAGAGTATTGTGAAGACTGTTCCCCCCCCACCCCAGACCTTCTCCTCTCAGCTGCAGAGCTCTCATTAACAGCTGACAGGAGACTGCAGCACCCGCTCTGACCTTTATCAAGCCACGAGACCACACACAACACACAACACACACACACACACACACACACACACACACACACACACACACACACACAAGGGTGGACACATATACCCACACACCCACACAGAGGAGCACACACATGCCCACACTCACAAGGACGTGCACACAATTTTCGCAGATGCACACTCACACACACGCACGCACACGCTCACAACCACATGCACGCACACGCACGCACACACACGCTCCCACATGCACGCACACCACACACACACACACTCACTCAGGCACAATACATCCCCTATTACTGGCGGTGCCTTTGAATCAGCGGAGTCCGGCCACTGCAGGAATTTAATGACACACAATGTCTCTTAGATTCCCCGGCTACCCTTGTCAGGGCTTCAGGTGCTGCACTTGTCCTCCACTCACAGGAGAATAGGAGACTCCTATAGCTCTTAAGGCACATAGGGGAGAGAGAGAGAGAGAGAAGGGGAGAGAGAGAGAGAGAGAAGGGGAGAGGGAGGGAGAGTGAGAGAGAGAATTACATCGAATGATATAGATATGACATAGAGTGACATAGAGTGAGTGACATCAAGAAAGGGAGAGAGAGAGAGGCACTGGTGTCCATATGATCACAACGGGGATCCTAAATGATGGACCAATCATTCTCCCCCGTGGTGGCGGTGGAGGCGTGTCATGTCTTCCCGTGGCCCCTCCCCCCGCCCCCCCCCGGCAGGACACGCCTCTAGACACGCCTGCCAGCCAGCCAACTCCTAGATTTATAGCCGCAGCACAGAGTAAATCATGTATCTCGCATTCCCCGCTTTGCCATCACAAGCCGCCCTGCCTCCCAACTCAATCACCCGCCTGTCTGTGCCCCTAAACCCCGTGCGACCAGGGGACCCGTATTTCATCCCAGGGTGGGGATGGTTCCCGCTCTCTCTCCGCCCTGACCTCTGACCCCCCTGGAATACGTCTTCCAGGAATACCGGGAATAGTGGAAATAGAGAGGAGGAGGAGGCAGAGGAGGGTGACCTTAAATAATATCCTTTATGGAAATACCCCCCTCGGGTCTCTACCGTGGTATGGCCCCCTGCCCGCCCGCCACACACACACACACACACACACACACGCATATGCATCGTGCACACACACCCACACATGCACATGCGCACACCCGCGCAGACACAAGTTCATATACACACCCACAAGCACATATGCACAAATGAACACACATGCACGAATTGAAACTTGCATGTGGGCACACACACACACACACAACACATAACACACACAACACACAATCCCACACCCCCCCCTCCCCCTACTAATCAATAAGTAATGTGTGTGCAGCAGTGAGAGTGTGTGGCGAACAGATTGTGAAGGGGGGGGAGGAAGGGAGGGAGGAGAGCGAGGGCGTGTGCATGTGTGGGCGTGTAGGATGTGATGACCAGGATGGTCCGGATTTAGAGTTTATCGTCTTTATCTCCGGGGCACAAACAGTACAGGAGGAGTTTTACTTCCGTTATTTAAAAAGAGAACACAAAGATGGCCGCCCCGGGATAACCTGACACAATACAGATACTGTCCCACATTTACTGTATTCTATTAGCTAATCCGTTTGTCTCTGTCTCTGCCTCCCCCCCCCCCACACACACACATACACACACACACACACACAAAACTGTAGCCCGGAGCAGCTGGCCGTTAGCCTAGCCGGGCTGACGCAACAGGGTCTTTTGAGGTTGAATGTAAACAGAGGTTCATCCCAGTTCAAACAGCCCTTTGTCCCGGGCTGACAGGAAGTAGTAACTCTTGAGTTAATCTCTCGGGACGCCTCCACCGCCTCGCCCATACGCAAAAGCGGCAAAAGCCCGCCGTATGGACCTTGTCCTTTTAAACGGCCGCTGACACCAGAGGTGGTGTTTACTCTGGGGGACGTGGGGGACACACACCCCCACGAAAAAACGACATGCAAAATGCGAGTTAAATATAAAAGAAAGAAATACGCATTGTCCAGAAAAAGTAACGTTGAAAACCTTTGAGCCATTATGTCCCCAACACTTTTATGAACCTTTAGCTGAAACCACACTCACACGAGACCACCTGTCATCTGGCCACGCCCACACACACGACCACCTGCCATCCGGCTGTGGACTGAAGGACATCATAATAACTTGGGAGGCTGGAGAACCGCTGACTGCCAGGGGAAGTTCTCAGTACTTGTAAGCGATCCGGGCGAGCGTGAGATGAGCAAATCGATCGCAGCGGTGAAGAAGAGAAGCCAGGGAGGAACGGCGCGATAATCTTTACTTTAAACCCCCCCCCCTCCCCACCAACACCACCACCACCACCACCACCATCACACCTAGTCACACCGCTTTGTCTGTAGTTAACCTGCACGACACAATCACACACACACGCACACACAGACACGCACACACACATAATGACAACACACTATTAGCCACGAAGGGTGCGGCTGAGTGAGTTCCAGCTATTGGAACGGAGGAGGAGGAGGAGGAGGAGGAGGAGGAACAGTGGTAATCACAAAAGCAGGACCGAACCGGAGTGGAGGGGAGGGGGTGGAGTGGAGCAGAGGGGCAGAGGGGAGGTGAATTATCGACTGTCCGGCCGTCTGTGACCAAATAAAAAAAGGGGGATGGACTAATTCTACTAGAACAACAACATCAATCTGCTGTCTGGCCGCGGGGGTCCGCGGGGCCAGGGTGGGCCGTGCCTGGATGTCCATTGATCAGCGATGGCCGGGCCACTTACGTCAGATTAGACCGCCTTTAAAGGAGAAGGGAAAATCCATTTTAAAAGCCTTTTGAACCGGAGTGGAGGGGAGGGGGTGGAGTGGAGCAGAGGGGCAGAGGGGAGGTGAATTATCGACTGTCCGGCCGTCTGTGACCAAATAAAAAAAGGGGGATGGACTAATTCTACTAGAACAACAACATCAATCTGCTGTCTGGCCGCGGGGGTCCGCGGGGCCAGGGTGGGCCGTGCCTGGATGTCCATTGATCAGCGATGGCCGGGCCACTTACGTCAGATTAGACCGCCTTTAAAGGAGAAGGGAAAATCCATTTTAAAAGCCTTTTGAGGTCCTGGGGGGTGGGGAGGGGGGGACCCACCCAGGGGTCCATACACAGCAGATGTAGGCCCAGCATGGTTTAGGGGTAGTGGGTGTTAGGTGGGGGGAGCCCCTATTCAACACGTCCGTAAGTGTGGTACACATGAGCAAAGGAGAGGCTAATAGGGAATTTTGCATGCAATGTTTCTAACTTTTGGAGGTTTGTTGTCCTTCTGTGATGCAGATTTATCGCATCACAAAAAAGGTAGAATTTGAATTTTTGATGTTTGGTGTGTTAACGTGATCGCAGGCCACAGGTTGCACGGGCTCTGGTCAGCAGGGTGTAACCATGTGTTATTCAGTGGCTTGTGAATCCATCCACCATCTCTCTCCTCTCTCTGGCCATCTCTCCATCTCTTTTTATTCTGTTGTGTCTCACCACCTGTCCTGTCCTCCGCATCCGAGTTAAGTCGTTTCAGGCCAACTTCCATTTTTATTCCTGCCATGATTCTTGTTTATGCTCTCTCTCTCCATTTCTATCCCACCCTCTCTCCCCCTTTATCTAGCTTTTCCCCCTCTCTCTCTCCCTAGCTCTCTCTCTCCCCCCTCTTTCCATCTCTCCTCCCCGTCTCCCTCCCTGTCTCCCCCCTTCTCTCGACTCCTCATTGTGATGCAGCAGACACAACAGCTCTTCTGCAATAGGCCGTCCCCCCCCCCCCCCTACACACACACACACACACACACACACACACACACACACACACACACACACACACACACACACACACAACACATACACACAGATCTCTACTTTAGTTCCTCCATTAGGCCTGTGTGCTGGCGATAGTTGCGTGGAAACAGCTCAGTGTGTGTGGGTGTGTGTTTCTCTCCTATACTTTTCCGTACGGCGGTAGCCTTTTAGGGCCGGGCGAATTTGCCGACTCGACACGTCTGTCTGTCTGCCTGTCTGTCTGGGCACTGTGGGGTCAGACGATGTGCTTTTCCGTTAATGCTCTACAAGCACTTAGCCGGGGCCCTGTGAACCCCCCACATAGGTTCACAGGGCCCCTTGCCGCTCCCAGTCGATTGACCGGAAGACTGTTGTGTGAAGTGTGGCCGCTAGAACTAAGAGATTGCGCGGATACTCGGGGATCGAGAGCTTCTCTGCGTTCCTTCTTGAAGTTCCTTCCTTTTCCCTGAGAATGAAAGGTGTTTGTGTTGTTTCTCTCTGTCCTGCAAGAGGTCTTGGGTCTTAGCGGGTGTCGTATAGCGGGGGCCTGTGAAACCCTTTGCAACCCGTAACTGTGATTAAGGGTTGCATCAATAAAAGACACTTTAGTGCTTCAACCTATTCTCTCACTCTCTCTCTCCACCTCCCCGACCCGGAGAAGACGGCCTGTGCTCCACCTGTGGTGCTGCCTGCCATCTCTGCATAGCAACAGAGTAGTACCAGTAAATACGACCACCGCTTCTGGTGGACCTTCTGTGGGTCCTGCTGGGAGCCCTTTTACAGCCGCCATAGATCCACCAACCCGCTAATGATGCAATCATGGAGAATGTGAAACACAGGATGTAAATTGCCCCTGCCCGAGAAACCTCTCTCAACAGAAAGCGAGGTCTCGCCTACAGCGCCCCCCCCCACCCCCCAATGCTGGGATATAGAGAGGTCTGGCCTAGAACCCTAGACCCTCAGACCCTTAGACACACACAGTTCCCCACTAGAAGTGCACACTTTCAGACAGACACACACACACACACACCACACACACACACACACATACACATGTGCACTCGGCATGCTAGCGCCCAGTGGTTCCTCCTCCCTGGAGGGGAAGTGTTGCCTAATGAGTCCCATGTGGTCAACTTGAGGCTGCAGCCCTCCAGACCTCCAGACCTCCAGCCAGCCTCGTGACAGCCTCTCTGACTGGCCCGGGAGGGGGGCGTGACACTGTCAATATGCCTGCCCTCACCCCCATGAAACACCACAGAGAGAGAGAGACACATTAGAATGAGGTTGCAGGGAAGAATTATTGGACATGTTTTTTGTAGTTTTATATACATTTTATTGTTTCGGCCTGTGGGTATTTTGTTTAGTTTTTCATACATACACACACACACACACACACACACACACACACACAAACATCTGTAGCATTACATAGTTATGAATAGTAGTGACTTCACTACTCTCATGTATTTGTTAACCTGCTGCTCCTACAGTTAACCATTGTTGTTTATTAAATGATTGTTGTTTCCAGTCTGAGCGCTGTTCTAATCGTGACTTCTTATGTTGTTCTCTCTCTCCCTCTCTGTCTCTCCCTCGACCCACCCGACGCCTCCATCTGCTCTCCTCAATCATCAACAGGTAGGTTGGTTTTTAAGTTTAAAAGCACTGTATGTACATGTGTACTCGCTCTCTCTCGTTCTCTGTCTCTCTCTCTCTATCTCTCTCTATCTCTGTCGATCTATCTATCTCTATGTACCTATGTGCCTCTCTATCTGCTGCTGATTCACACACTATAGCAGCAGCAGCAGCAGCAGCAGCACAGGGTCTGCAGCAGTGAGACACACGACTTGAATAGACATGATGATTCTGATGGGGTGTTGGGAAAGGGCAGGAGGCTGTACCACCTGTGCACCTGCATGTTGACTCCTGTGCGGAGGTTGTTGTTGTGAGTCTGAGGCGGCCTGATCCACTCGATGATGAAGGTCAACGCGAGGTCACCCCCGGTGCGGTCTCCTGTGTAATAAATTAATAGTGTCAACCACTTATTATTCCTTATCAGTTTGCTTCCCTCCATCCTACCAGGAGAGGGAAGTTTTTGCTTTAATTAAACCAAACTTGGCCCTTGATCACACACACACGCAGACGCACACACGCACACACACACACACACACACACACACACACACACACACACACACACACACACACAACACACACAACACACACACACACACACACATACACACCGAACCGCCCATACGAACACACCCACCTGCAGGTAAGGAGTGATCAGCCCAGGATGCCAGTCTCTCTCTCTCTCTCTCCCTTCCCCTACCATGCATCTCATCTGCCTTCATTAGCATGCATTACATTGTCCTGACAGTGTGTGCGTGTGTGTGTATCTGTGGCTATGCATATGCATGTGTGTCTGTTGTGTGTGC